>JAQGDQ010000238.1:282500-325000 GCA_030141605.1 Tubiluchus corallicola | reverse complement strand
ACAAACATCAGCACAACCACAACCGTCCACCAACAGCGTCGCTGCCTATGTTTGGTAGCGAAGATGCTGTAACATCTGTCGCAGGATCCAATGAAACATTTTTGAATGTTGTAGAACTTGGACGTTGTTTTTGCAGACAGAAGACCCAATGCGACCTTTTACAGACTCTCACTGTCTGATTGATTCTTATTTTAAACTTAATGAACACATTTATGTGAAGCAGTGCTCACTGTACTGAAGTGTGCAGCTATTACACCATTTAGTAAGAAGCGAATAATGAAAATTGTATTTGGCAAAAAAGCCATATTTTAACTTTATTTATGATTTAAAATTCAACATCTAAGTGCTTCTTACAATACTTTGAAAATGCTTGAAATTATGTTGTATAAAATTCGATTCAAGAACTGTGACTTGTGACTGACAGGTTTAACATCAGGGTCACAGCAGTTTTGACAAAAAAGCAAGAAACATATTGGTGCCCGTGCGAAGATCATGTAGACAGAATATTAGAAGAAAGAACAACTCACTTGGCATGTAGCATGTATTTTGCTGTTATCACTTAAACTTAGAAAAAATAAAGAAATTTGCAAGATAACTGTCTTAGCGTCAACTTCACGCTTCAACTATAAAGCGTGAAGTTTACCTGATGTTCATGCAACATATCACAAATTTTTTTGTAAAAACTTCTACGAATGACGTTATTGGCTGGAAGAACGGACGTTCAAAATCGGAGCGACCAAGCGTCGAACAATCGCGATTTAAAGTGATTTTACTAGTTACACGAGGCGCTTATAACGCTTTTATTACTAAATCTTTCTAGCATTCTTCGCGAACGTTAAAATAAGCCTAAATTGCCAGAATGCTTGGCCTTTCTTTAGTCTGTTCTTGTTTAGAAGCAAAATGATTTTTGTCAGTTTAACACCCCGACCGAGAAGACACGTAATGCCAGTTACAAAAGTTCTAAGTGCTACGTCAGTGCTGCAAATAGTTAATTCATTGATTGAATATTTTAAATTTTAACGTGCTGTATCATGCAGCCCAGTGGGCTTATGCAGCAGATAGTATAATTGAAAAAAATTATTACATTCACAAATTCTACATAAGTCAACAGATTCCTGATAGCTCGCTCCTTGCCAGGGCCTATTTCATCCTAAGCAAGGCCCGGGGAAGTGGGGCGTGTGAGGCCCCCTCGGGGGGGGGGGGGGCCCCATGGTTGGCGCCCAGAAAATTTAACTGCTAGAACGCCGGAGAAGCATTTTCGAAGAGAAAATATGGAGTTATACAGTTGTTAAAGGAAAGAACAATTGAAAGAAAAACTGCTTTATTCTCAAGACCAGTCCTTAATACTTGTCAATACTGGCAAATGGCGCGCGTGCGGCAAGAGAGGGAGAGAGGAGGCAGTATGTTCGCATAAACCAAAAAAACGTTACCTTGGCGCGAGGCCCCCTAGAGAGTGAGGCCCCGGGGAAGTATCCCCACTTCATCCCCCCTGAAATAGCCCCTGCTCCTTGCTGAATGCTCAAAGTGCTCAAGCAAACATATTCATACTACAGCTGCTAAATTATTTTAAACGTGATAATTAATTGGTGATCTTTCAACATGACTGATAGAAACAAAGCATTGTTGTACACTAATGGGCCTGTTAAACTCTGTTTACCTGCACGTATCAGTGATATCTATGGCAGAAGACTGATGGTTCGAAAAGCTCCACAGCAAAAATCAGCTACCAGAGAGCTATTTCCCCGAACTAACCTCCGCTGGAAGTTTTGAGTTGACTAACGAAACCAGCAAAAGTCATTGGAGTAAAATAATTTGGTAAAAGTCTACTTATTCTTGTGGTTAATGCTGCTTGCTGATTATTGTTGTTTATTGCGTGGCGGGTGAGGTAGCCACGATGGGCATGGCAAACTATCAAGACTTTATTTAATAAACAACACATTTATTAAATATCAAACACAACGCGGTATATATAAGAGGATAGTAATGCCAGCCCTCCGTCTTCAAGTCAGTTCCTAATCTCTCCCGAGGTGCGAGCCTCAAAACACTTTTGTCTAGCTACTTAATGTGCCATGAGCTTCTGCGCATAAGGATTACATCATCAATCTTTACTTCTGAGTCAGCCGGTCGAACATCAGCTGGTCACATGGTGCCACACCTAACTAGGCTTCTATCCACGACGATAGTTTAATCTTGCATCGTCAAACATTTAATAATTTAATCAAAATCATTATTTATTTGTTTTACTTATTTATCTACATACATATCTATTTATTTCGATTAATTTCATTCCAAGTTGTGTTAAAAACAGGAACATAGCGCAACATACCTTTAAGTGAAGTACTTTGAACGGCGAAAACTACAAGAACCACTAGAAAATCAAAGTGAAAAAAACGGCACATTCTGGTTGATAATTTCGTGTACAAAGAAGTCCACTTCGTTCTCAAAATCACTTAAATCACGCGCTACAGCCGTTTTGTAATAAATGAGCTATAGACAGAGAGACGGTCAGAGCACTGAACAACTCTTGCTAAAAAAACTTGCTAAACCAGGTAATTAACACTCCAATAGACCTTAAGTACCTATTAACTGTGGTACATGTGAAAGTGTCACGGATTCCCGTGATTGAGTTCTACTCTGCTATTATACCTTTCATTTACAGCATTGCAAACTAGTTTATTCCGGTTCTATAACCTTTGCAAATTTATCTAGAGTCATTCAATTAGGTTAACCTTGAATTATTCATACGGGCTTCATTCCGAAGCTATAAATTCCTTCGTCACCCTTGTACGGCGAACATTTGACGTTTGCTCTACTACAAGCAGACGTCAAATGGTCAGCCTAATTCGTTAGGCTAATTTTTCCCCCTTTCTTCAATAGTTTTTTTATGGTTATGTGCTGATGTGTATCTATAATTAGGTTTACTGCTGTTATAAGAAGTAACTATGTAATTGCGACAAATCTTGTGAATTGAATAAATTTTATTTGGGTGGCCACTCCTTTTAACCAATGGTTATGCGGTTTTTGTTAAGAGTCAAAATTTAGTCTAAATTATATGTTTCAGTAGCAGCAAACCATTCTAATTATCAACTCGTGGACTTAAGCGTTATGCACCTTTCTCTATAAAAAATATATTAGACTATATACACTTCCACGTATTTGTTTAATTAAGAACCAGGCCGATGTCTCTCCCACAAACTTATGAAAAACCGAGAATTTTTCACATGGTGCCTCACCATTTTTCACATGGTGCCTCACACCGGTTTTACTCAAATTAAATCCGTAAATATTTGAAGTGTGAGCACATGCTAGGCTCCTTAAATTTTGCAAATTTTGCAGCTGTCCAAAAAGTTCTTTGCCATCGGGAGGGTGCTTCATATTTCTTATAGTCAGCAGTTTTATAAATTATATGCGCTCGAGTCATTTAGTTTAGCGCTACTGATACGAATAAGCTGACGTTGATAAGACCTGTAGAGAAGCGCAAGGCTTACTATAATAGTTAAGATATAACGCTATAACTTGAATCATACCTTTGTTGTATTCTTAATAGTAGCCTTTGGTATTGATTTTATGCTTCTCGTAAGGCACGTAATTTGTGACAGCAAAACTAAATATTGTAATTTCTACCTTTTATTTTCAGCCTAGCATAGTATATAGTCTGATAACATATTTTATTTTACAGCTTACTACGAGTTTAACTAGGACGTTTTGCTGTACAGTTAAAATCTGGGTCATTTTTGTTTATAGCGTAGCGTACCGGCTCCAAGGTCAAGGGCTGAAAAAGGTCGCAGCGTTTATACAGCACATAACTAACTAGTACTAGAAATATTCATTTTTATTTGATTATTCGTATAGTATGTGTACGTTTTAGGGTTTGATAAAATTGATTGATTGTTAAACGTGACCGTTTATCTTGTGTCCTAATCCTATTATTTTACAGCATACATGTCTATACAGACTCGTAGTAAAACGTCTAAGATGGAAAAAGCGTTAAAAAGTACATATGAATCAGGAGACGAACATCATCTTTCTGATACTGAAACTGAATTTGAGGCAGAAACTTTGGATCAAACTTCGCCTGTTGATCCGCTTCCCTCAGATGGTTATCAAGGGGTTAAACCCAAGAAGCATGTTGTTACTGTCACTACTCCTGACACGGTTTCACGCTAGCTTCGACGACAGCGGCTAAACCTGTAACTACGGGTACGGCTACAATTACTACTACAGCTATTCCTTTGCTGCCTACTTCGGATCCTGCAGCTGCGATGAAAATAGAACCCCAGCAAGTGGTGGCCAACGCTGGACTTTCTTCTTTTATGCTTATCCGAGCCAAACAAATTGAACAAATACACAAAGATGAATTAGAAGCCAACACTCTTATCTCAGTTTCTTCTAGCGTTATCTCACAAAACCCCAGTCAATATTTACAGCGGGTTAAAACTTGCATAGCCTCACTCAAGGCCAGACTTCAGAAGATAGACAATTGTCAGAATCGATCTTGCAACTATCACTCTGGGCTTGAGCTTACTGCACACTATACAGATGAAGATATCTTACTGTCTAACCAGGTGACTTCTCTGATTGCCCAATTAGACATTAAGACTGACAGTGACTTACGAACTAGCATCTCACCTCAGTCACCAACTCCATTTCTTCAGTCATCATTCAGTTCACCGCATGCTTATAGCAGAATTCCTAAACTTGAGATTAAACCATTTAACGGAAATATACTTGAATGGCAAACCTTTTGGTCAATGTTTTCTGATGTTGTTGATTCTAATCCTGATCTATCTAAAGTTCAAAAATTTCAGCATTTAAACTTACACGTGTTGCGGCTCGCGCAGTCGAGGGTTACATAGTTAATGATTCTAGTTATTCTACTGTTATTGATTTATTGAAAGACAGGTTCGGCTGCCACGAAACGATTATTCAGCGGCATCACAAGGAGTTGACACACCTAGAAAAGTGTGGTGATGGTTTAAAAAATTTACGCAGGTTTCTGGATAAAATCGAAGTTCATCTCAGATCCATTGAGAGTACGGGTCGCAGCATTGATAGTTCCTTTGTTGTACTGCTTATAGCCGAGAAACTTCCATATAAGGTGCTTTCGGCTATTCAAATGACAAAAGACAACTAAGTCCAAATCGTGGTCAGTGGAAGAGTTACGTAATAGCTTGCGTGACTATGTTATACGACTGGAAGCTTTAGAAGAACAGCTTCACCGTCAACCTTCCACCCCTTCGTCATGGAAATCGGATCGTCCTAAGCCGGCTAGCACTACTAGAAATGACAGCGTGCTGCAGGCGGTGGATCGACCAGCTAATACTGTTAAACGTCCAGGGAATTTCAACAGAGCTAGGCGCTCCTTTTGTATTTACTGCAAAAATTCTGAACATTTTCTTATGTGTTTGCGCCGGTTTTTTGGTAGACGTGGATTGCCAGATATTATAATTTCGGATAATTTCTCGTCCTTCAAACTTGCCAAGCAAACGGTTACATACATTTTTGGAAATGCAGTTCTAGATTTTTCAGCTTGCAAGGGTGTAGAGTGGAAATTCATTACACAGTTATCACCATGGACTGGCGGATTTTTCAAACGGTTAGTTGCTTTGGTAAAGCGCTCTTTGAGAAAGGTAATCGGTAATCATCCTCTTTCACATGAACATCTCAATACTTTGCTTATTGAAATAGAAAATGTTATCAATCATAGGCCTCTTACTTATATTGATGCTGACATAAATTCTACTCATGCTCTAACTCCTTCAGATTTTCTTAATCAGCAGATCTTGCACACTATGCCTGAGATGCACTACAGTGATCCAGACTTTACAGTTGGTAAAGAAAACCTCAGCACAGAAGTTACTTACCTTATGGAGGAAAGGTCAAAGGATCCTTAGCAATTTCTGGCGAATCTGGAAAGATGAGTATCTTCTCAGTCTTAGAGAACAGCATCGCAAATATATTTCTCAACCTAAGGTAACCGTTCCGTTTACTCCTTATATAGGGGATGTAGTGCTGGTAGAAGACCAAAACCTTCCACGAGGACAATGGCGCCTTGGCAAAGTTCTTAAATTGAAGTCTAGTGCAGATGGCTTAATTCGTAATGTTGAAATTCTTGTTAATGGTTCCACTTTGAACAGAAATATTAAATGTCTGTACCCCCTTGAATGTTATTTTCATAACTCATCTTATACGACTTTGACAAACGTTTCGACTGAACACGTGTCTTGTCTTAACAAGAATGATGATGCTGCTATATGCGGATTCTTCACCTCTGCCTGTCAGCGAACGTCCAAAGAGAGAAGCCGCCAAAAAAGCAAGAAAATGGCTAACAGATGTCAGCACCGACTTATTATCTAGTGATTAGTGAACAGTAGCAGTGACAGACTTTGAACTCTCGTTTGTTGATTCAGTACGTCATGGTTATGATGGTTATGGTTACGTCAGTCACAGGTTATGGATATGGCAATGGTTACACTGCTATGCAGCTGATGGATTTAGTTCATACCACACTACGTTTGCTATATGGAGTCTAAGACAATATTAGCTATTATAAATTGTCCTGTCTTCATTTGTAAATATTGTAAATTACTTAGATTGCATTGTAACCATGTATAATCACATATAGTTTGTTACCTCATATATAATTTTTGATATTTATTTGGATGTGCCTTTAAGGTACTTATTTTGATTTTTCTCACCCATATATTTTGACACATCTTACGCATGAAACCTGATTTTCCTATTGTGGCCTCTGTTATATACAGTATTCTAGATTGTGGCTTCTGTTATATACAGTATTTTAGATAGATAGTAGGTTTTTGCAGGTTTCTTTGTGCTAGTTTATATAATTTTTGATATTTATTTGGATGTGCCTTTAAGGTACTTATTTTGATTTTTCTCACTCATATATTTTGACACACATCTTTCGCATGAAACCTGATTTTCCTATTGTGGCCTCTGTTATATACAGTATTCTAGATTGTGGCCTCTGTTATATACAGTATTTTAGATAGATAGTAGGTTTTGCAGGTTTCTTTGTGCTAGTTTATATAATTTTTGATATTTATTTGGATGTGCCTTTAAGGTACTTATTTGATTTTTCTCACCCATATATTTTGACACACATCTTACGCTTGAAGCCTGATTTTCCTATTGTGGCCTCTGTTATATACAGTATTTTAGATTGTGGCCTCTGTTATATACAGTATTCTAGTTTGTGGCCTCTGTTATATACAGTATTCTAGATTGTAGCCTCTGTTATATACAGTATTCTAGATTGTGGCCTCTGTTATATACAGTATTCTAGATTGTGGCCTCTGTTATATACAGTATTTTAGATAGATAGTAGGTTTTTGCAGGTTTCTTTGTGCTAGTTATTTAGTTGTCTAACATTTTACTAGCTGATAGGATTGAGCAAGTTGTTTATTACTTGAACTTTGAACTTAAAATTTTTTTTCGTTTCCAGAGTGTCACGGATTCCCGTGATTGAGTTGTACTCTGCTATTATACCTTTCATTTACAGCATTGCAAACTAGTTTATTCCGGTTCTATAACCTTTGCAAATTTATCTAGAGTCATTCAATTAGGTTAACCTTGAATTATTCATACGGGCTTCATTCCGAAGCTATAAATTCCTTCGTCACCCTTGTAGGGCGAACATTTGTCAAATTGACGTTTGCTTTTCCTACAAGCAGACGTCAAATGGTCCGCCTAATTCGTTAGGCTAATTTTTTCCCCCTTTCTTCAATAGTTTTTTATGGTTATGTGCTGATGTGTATCTATAATTAGGTTTACTGCTGTTATAAGAAGTAACTATGTAATTGCGACAAATCTTGTGAATTGAATAAATTTTATTTGGGTGGCCACTCCTTTTAACCAATGGTTATGCGGTTTTTGTTAAGAGTCAAAATTTAGTCTAAATTATATGTTTCAGTAGCAGCAAACCATTCTAATTATCAACTCGTAGACTTAAGCGTTATGCACCTTTCTCTATAAAAAATATATTAGACTATATACACTTCCACGTATTTGTTTAATTAAGAACCAGGCCGATGTCTCTCCCACAAACTTATGAAAAACCGAGCATTTTTCACAGAAGGCTTATGCTAAGATGTTCTTCTACAGTCAACCTGACAATTTATACCTGAAATGGTGAGAGTTTCAAGAAAAACGTCTGAGACAATTAAACAGAGACAAACGTTTATGTATAACAAACGTTTCAAAAAACAAATAGGCAAGCATGCATGCTGTTCTAGCCTTAGCCAGTTCAACAGACAAGCATGCATGCTGTTCATGCTGTTCTAACCTTAGCCAGTTCAACAGACAAGCATTCATGCAGTTCTAACCTTAGCCAGTTCAACAGACAAGCATGCATGCTGTTCATGCTGTTCTAACCTTAGCCAGTTCAACAGACAAGCATTCATGCAGTTCTAACCTTAGCCAGTTCAACAGACAAGCATGCATGCTGTTCATGCAGTTCTAACCTTAGCCAGTTCAACAGACAAGCATGCATGCTGTTCATGCTGTTCTAACCTTAGCCAGTTCAACAGACAAGCATTCATGCAGTTCTAACCTTAGCCAGTTCAACAGACACCTTAGCCAGTTCAACAGACAAGCATTCATGCAGTTCTAACCTTAGCCAGTTCAACAGACAAGCATGCATGCTGTTCTCACTATAGCCAGTTCAACAGACAGGCATTCATGCTGTTCTAGCCTTAGCCAGTTCAACAGGCAAGTATTCATGCAGTTCTCACTATAGCCAGTTCAACAGACAAGCATTCATGCAGTTTTAGCCTTACCCAGTTCAACAGACAAGCATTCATGCAGTTCTAGGCTTAGCCAGTAACCTTACCCAGTTCAGCAGACAAGCATTCATGCAGTTCTAACCTTAGCCAGTTCAACAGACAAACATTCATGAAGTTTTTACCTTAGCCAGCTCAGTAGACAAGCATTCATGCAGTTCTAACCTTAGCCAGTTCAACAGACAAGCATTCATGCAGTTCGAACCTTAGCCAGTTCAACAGACAAGCATTCATGCAGTTCTACCTTAGCCATTTCAACAGACAAGCATTCATGAAATCCTTACCTTAGCCAGCTCAGTAGACAAGAATTCATGCAGTTCTAACCTTAGCCAGCTCAGTAGACAAGCATTCTTGCATTTCTAACCTTACCCAGATAGCCAGAGTAACGACGTACAATCCAAGAGCCATTCTTGGGCAGAGGCTGAGACCAGATTAACACAGCAAATCCATATTAAAATCAAACTGAGATAGTAAAACGTCACAAGTCGCATGCAGTCTAAAAACAGTGAACGTTTGGCGATTATATACATGATAGTAGATTTGATTAGAAATAAGAAAACCACTCCAAATATGAAACTATAGCTCAAAACAATTTACACTATATTCTACACTTGAAAGTAATAATAGTAATTTATACTATTTTTATACTGGTGACCGTGCATAGCAAAACCGTCCACAGTGCGCTAGGTACCAATTTTTAGTTATTCTTATTCTTCTGTTCACGACGATCATTTTGGTACTAGTTTCAGCTCTCGACGTCGTTTCGGAGCGAAGATATTGGCATTTATAGTGAGCAGATGGCGAAAAAATCAAAATAAAAATTGGAGAAAATGGCTTTCAAGGTTTGTGCTAAAATTTTCAGTAAATTTACATAGCAATTGAGGAAGGTGTTGGTTTCAATGGGATTTGGGAGAGTACTATTAAGTATAATTTTGTTTCTGGCAATTTGTATGCGAGTACAGCCATTGTACTTTTTTTTGATGAATTTTGAGTACCTTTGTGATTTACCTGGGCCACCTGTGTTAATTTAATTAAAGGTGAGCTATAGTAATTACTTTTATCACACGAGAGTTTATTCTCAAGAAAAAGTTACAAAGTCTTAAACCTGTCTCTTACTGAATACTCAGAAAATTATGATTGTTAATAGAAGGTTAAACAGCTAATTCGGCACTCCATGAAATAATTGGAATTGGGCCTGTTTACAAGTTGCGAAGTCTCCGTTATAGACGTTTTGTATTAAAGAAAAACCGACCCCCCAATCTTAAACTGTAAGTCAAAAAAGTCTATTCTTTAAAATATTGAAAGGAAACATACAAGTTCTTCGCTGTTACATGCATTTCACCATTCGCTAGTTAGAGGAGCACTAGCGCCAGCATTTCGGAAACGCATTGCACAAAAAATAGTGCTGAATCTCTCAGTTCAGATGTATTCGTATCTTGCGTGAGCACAGGGGTAAATTTGTAATGTAAATTTTTATCTTAAAACTTGCCTAGTTTTAGTACAACACACTGAATCTCTTACTGTAGCACTGCACTTCAAATTTCACTTTCGCAAACACGTGCAACACGCTCGTGGAATATTTTTATTGTTGAAAAATATCTTCCTTTGTGATGTTATCAATAATTAGGCTCGCATGCCGTTAATTAAGATTTTAATTTATTATTTGATTATTAGGAACACTTTTGCAGTGTTAATTGTGTTAAAATGCATATTTTTATCGGACATGAAAATCGGGTAGTATATGAAAAATCATTCTTTAACCTCACCTAATCGTTTAAGGCGACTTACGTGGCTTTGAGGATAGAACAGAAGTGCAAGATGGTAGCAATCCAACTCAAAGCAGCATATGCCAACTACAGAAACCTATAAAGGTTTTACGCAAACGGTTAGAAAAGCAAAAAAATCTTACGCCGCATAGAAGTGACGGAACTTGATGATTGGTTTATTAAATCACGAGCAAAATCGGAAAGCGTACGGTGTACTGCAAAAAAGTTTTAATAAAATTAATCATGTCAGTGACCAGTAAGTAAGGAAAATGAGTCGCAATATTAGTCGAAGTAAAGCGAGTCCTTAGACAAACCACACACATGTGCGAGATATTATTTTCCCAGAAAGGAACTTATTACTAGGAATGTATATATATAGAGCGTAATATATACGATTTATTTTCGAATTATTGTAAATACACTACATTCATTCTATTAGCTGTGTAAATAAATAAATAAATAGACAATGTCGGTTAGTAATTAAAAAAAACTCATACCTTTACGCAAATAAAATTTGTCATTAACTAATATACATATACGATATTGAGTTTGATTTTACACCACAGAATCACAAATTATTCGCAACGTAAATATTGTAGAATATCATGAATTTGCAGATTGTCTAAAAAGGAAAAGTCGCTTCTGGTTAAGTCATTTAAAACATCTTTAACGAATTAACGAGTGAGGCTTTGAGCCCACGTAAGCTCTCTAGCTTCTTACATATAAATCTTTTAATTTTTAAATAATCACATTTGTTGTAATTGTCATTATATTTACATTAAATAAATTGCAGATTGTAACCCAATGTTGACTGCACAGAATATTCTGCATTTCTCGCAAAAAGTTCACAAGCGTATTGCTGCTATTAATACACGAGACAAATAATTTTACAAAAATCTGATTTCAAACTGGGTAGTCGGACGAAGCACACCAAATGAGGTAACAAAAACCTATGAGTTTGGTATGGGAAATGCCAAAATTTACATACGCCTATGTTCCAGGAGATATCAGTGTTATTAATAAGAGTGTTATCAAGCTTCCATATTTGCGAGCCATGAAAGCTATGACAGTACAATTTAAATATTTTAGTCTTAATATAGCTATTAAGAAACGAGAAGTCACATATAAGGTTGCACGGTAAATGAAATCTCTACGTTTACAAAGAATTTCAGCGTTATCCGACAAAAAATAGTGCAGAAAAATTTATTGTATCAAAGAACTACAGAAACAATAGTGAATCTACCAAACCCTCATCATTTGGATGCGTCTCACGTCACGTACAGCCTGAAATCTTGAGGGGCATGTTGTGAACATTGATGGAAGAACTCAGAATCCTCCAACACATTTTGCTGATGTCTCAGAAACTTGTCGATTGAAAACCGATCGATGTCACGTTTTTTAACACCTTAGCGTACCCTCTACTATCAGCATTGTTCCAAAGTGTTTTTTGGGCTGGAGGTCCTGTGAATTTCCAAGCCATCCAGTTTGATAAAAACAAATTTTTCCGAATTTTCATAGCTTCAGAAAAAATGGTCTCAGAAGCTCCTATCATACCCTCAAGATTGCAGGCCGCATAAGGCGCATAAGACTGAATTTTGAGGGTTGACAGATTGTTTCAGCCAGTGACGTAGCAAGCGCTTGTGGCACGCGGGGGCAAAAAAAACTTCTGGCGTCCTACACATTTCATTTTTTTAGCATTTGTTTCGTGGATCAAGCTACAATTATTGCGCGCTTTTGTTTCCCTGGGCCCAACTTTCCTTTTTCGTCAAGATGGGATAAAGATAAACGATTTTTTTTCTAAGAATCTCCGTGATATTGATTTGCGGTACTGCACCAGAATAACTCTTTTCTACGTATTAGTTGCGCGTAACACGACAGTCTTTTGAATATTCAGCTCCAGTGTTAAAACATGCAAGGATTATGAAAGATACAGAACACTAGAGGTTTTCACATTAATACAATCGGCAATTAGAAAAAAACGCCGCAGTTTTTCCCAAAATTGTCGATCTACTAAGCCACACACACCCTACACACGCAACAACATTACCCTTTGTTCTAGGATGTATACACTAATTAAGTCAGCTACGACCATCTCTGACTAGGCAGTTTTTTTCTACTTTAAAAACTTAACAATTGTTAACTGTTTTATTAATGTTGGATTAGTAATTAAAAATTAACAGTCACTTTACGCGTGTATTAACAGACGAATTTTGCGCCCTCTCACATTTCCCCCTGTTGCCCCCACTTCGCTACGCCTCTCATTTCAGCAGGACTTTAAAGCAATAAATTGTTCTGTATTCTGGCTCGTCTAAGAATGAAGGTGACAATTCCTGTAACACATTCAAAGAGCTTGTCCCAAGGAAGTACTGCCATTTTCTAAAGTTTACTAATTGCTCATTGTTCATGGAGTTTGTTACATCTTGTATATGTATAATGTATATATGTTTTTAATATTTACTTAATTTCGCCTGGTTATTGTTAGTAACTTGATGAAACACAGTTTATTTGCTGGTCATATAATTAGACATTAAATTGATGTTAAATTTAACTGTCGCAAACTGCATGTATAAATTACTACTAACACAGATAAATATGCATTTAAGATTTAGAAAAACTGCAATAATAGTACTAGCAGTAGGTTGTTGCACCCATCTCAAGCAAAATATACACAACAATTTAATAAGAAAAATACAGCAATATCATTACTTGGGATGCAGAGGAGTCAGGCGCCAAAGTTTGTAAGCCTACCCTGATAGTGAATGATGGATAATGATACATAATGTAAATAAACTAAATATACATGTATATTACTTACGTATATTACTAAAATAACTTAACCTAAACGATTTTATAATATTTGTTTTATCAATAATTGTTTGCTTGCCTGCAGTGTCGCTAAATTTCAAAATTGAAATTGTATGTATGTCTTGTTTTTGTATTCTATGTATTTTTCGCACTAATAAATAAATTTTTATAAAATAACTAATAATAAATAAATAAATAATAACTAATTTTAAATAAATAACTAATAATAAATAAATGTTAAATGTTATAAAAAATAATATCTAGTAGTAATGTGAAAACAACATGTATCATTTATTCATTAGTGTTAGTGAACCCGAAATGTTAAAACTATAGTGAAACGAAAGAAACAAGAATCAAAAATAAACAAGCAAAAACAAGAAATAGAACCGGCAAAAAATGACAAGTCGATAAGAAAAAACAAGTAAAACACACCATTTTAATTGCTTAGTTATTTGTTTTGCAAATCATTGAGACATTAAAAATAATCATTAAAAATTATTTAAAAATAATGAACATCAGTTTTATTAAAATACATTATCAAGATGATGACATTAATGTAACTTTAACATCACTCTTACTGCCCACATCTTACTGCTACATCTTTTGTTTAGTTCTTATGTCGTTAAGGGAAAATCATAGAAACTTGTGAAAACAAAATCTATTGATTGTAAAAAGATAAATAATCAATTTACGACTTAGAAACGGAAAAATTGTAGTGAATTTTGGCAGTAGGAAGGTGTTTAGCGTTTATGTTTCACAATTTTTAATTAGTACTTGAAATCCGTGTACGTTGTACTTGGACTGTTTGATGAAAATGTTGAAAAAGTGCCACTGATTTAGATAAACGCTCTTTCCATTGTGCATCATCAGTCAATAGAGAGTTATGTCATCACAAGACTCAGTGGTCTAGCTGCTTTCAGTTAATTCAAATTAATATCACTGTCAATAACTCTTCTTTCTTGCTGTAAAATCTTATTTTCGGTTATGACGTAAAACATAGGTCTAGTAGGGTCGATTAAATAAACTGGTAAAATAGGAATATTCCTAAGCGAATATTACAAAGTGTAATAACAGCACTTGTAAGTGTAAACGATCTGTTGTCAGTGGAAAATAAATAAACATTTTACAAAGAGTGCATTTCAACATAGTAAATAACCATATCCTACTGAAAGACCTCAGTGCTTTATATGTTTTATAAAATTTAAATTGTAATTATATCTTATTTAATTTTAATATGATATTAACTCTGTGAATGTACCGAATTTTTTAATAAATACTAACATGTTAAGATGCCAATCTTTCATTCAACAGATACTCGAAGACTAAAAAAATTGTAAAAAATCAGTTTATAGGTGAAATTTTTAACGGTGTGTATGTCACGAGGATATATTTGATCACTCTTATTGGCTCAATAGCCATACTAATATTGTATTACCAACGACACCATTTTGAACATTTATTTTTTAAAATCACTGGGAATTCTTCATCCTCTTTGTTGTCTTAATAATTGATTAATTGTTTAAAATTGGTTTGTTTAGACAGATTTGTAATTGTACAATCTTTCTAAGTTCATTACTTCCTATATAAACGTAACTCTACAGTGTTTATTTTTTAACGGAAAAGCTAGGAACCCTTTCACATCGCTACCTGTGCAGCTACGTGATGCGTGCAGAGCCTTCTCTGTATACATATCTCCGGACACTGACCGTTAAACATTGTGTTTACATGATACAGGAACGTGAATTCACCAATGTTATATGGCATTGTCAATGATATCCTTCTATCCTTGGGCAGAGGTGTTTCAGTCGCGTTTGACGGATAAACGATTGTATTCGACGTGTATAAATGAGCCCACAGCGAGTATTGAAACCGAGTGGCCACAGGCCAGTAATGCCGCTAACGCGAGAGCGTGCATGTCTATTCCTTGAGCTATAAATCTCGCCATAAATAAATATAATATTTAAATATAAGAGACATTTAAACTATGGTGAAAAAATCGCTGTTTTTCTTTAACAAAATATGTGACAACTGTGAGTGACTGAAATTTTCAATTCTCACTGGCTTTACGCAATCCTTGACTGTACCAACCTAAAATAGAACACTTTGTTGATGCCTTACTATTCTACGTTGATAAAGCTAATGAAGAAGAAACAACAGATAGATAGATACGATTTTTGATGATAAAATTAAAACAAAAGTATTATTTCGCAGTTTTTAGCCCCATAATCCGTTAGTTGGTCTCTCGCCAGCACCTTTTGTAATGAAATTCCTCATTCTGCTGATCTTCATTCATTATTTTTTTGCCCTATTTGTTTCTGTGTCTATTTGTTTTTCAACCTTAGATGTACACTGTCAATTCAGATCAGTGAAGGCTAAGTTGGATGCTTCCGATGTTATCCTTAAAAATTATCGAAATTTTGAACAAAAACCCATACCTAGCGATAAGATCAATTGGTAATTGATGCAAAAAATCTACAACAAAATAATGATAGACTTGCATTTACAATTTTACGTGAAAAATCCTACCTCCTAATTATATCGGTGTGCGCAAACATCGAAAACATCGAAACTAGTATCAGTTCACCTCACTTCAATGCAGTACAACTAAAACTAATTTGTCATATGAGATTACAATTCACTTGGAATTGTCCATTTTGGAGCCAAATTTGTTCGAAACAAAGGAAATATGAAAAAGACGAGATACAGCCTGGATTTGAACCAAGGACATCTCGCTTATCTGATTTTAAGTCTCGATTTTAATAACCTCCAATTGGCTACAAAGTAACAGAATAATTTAACAAGCTAAAACTGAACTACAAACTAAGTAGTCTGTTCGACACCTAATATATGCTCGCTGCCTCGCAGAATTCCACGCTTATCTGTAAATACATTATTTGTAGTATTTGCGCATTTTAAGGAGTAATCCTGTGGATTAAAGCTATGTATGCACTTTAATTTAAAGCTGTTGCTAATTGACCCGATGACTAATTTTTACATGAACACAGTTAAACACAAACATTTAGTCAGCTAAAAAGATCTGCACTTCAAGTGAACTGCACAAATTTTGCTACGTGTACCTTCACAAATTTTTCAAATGTGCCCCGCAAGGAGGTTCGTTTGGCGGGAGGTAAGAATGATTTAAATTTCTTTTGCCTTTTTAAGCAAATCATTTTATGAGCGTATATTGTGAAGTGACTATCTACTATTTCAATATTTTCAAGTGTATATTTTCATGTGTATAAAGTACACATATTTAAATACATTGTATTATTAATAACTTCAAATTTATTATTACTATAACGTTTTTCTACCCGATACCCTGTTGTGAAATCTTGTGGCTTGAAAATAATAACTGGACACAACAGCAAGAACGTAATTATTAATGATGATTACACAAATGAATAATGATTTGAATAAAATAAAGACGATACAATAAAATAATACATACGCACACGCACACGCACACACACACACACACACACACACACACACACACACACACACACACACACACACACACACACACACACACACACACACACACACACACACACACACACACACACACACACACACACACACACACACACACACACACAAACATGCGGTAACCACGTTGCTAGACACTAAATAAAAAAGAAAAATAATTCAAATATAAAACAGTTCATACGAAATGAAATTCGAATTAAAATTCGTTAAAGATACATATATGAAAATACATTCACTACATTGGGCCTGGGTCTGGGTCTGGGCCTGGGCCTCAGCCGAAAAGTGGAAACGAGCAGAACAATCTGTATGGAGAGTAGTCCGAAGTTTCTGAACTGTACGTTTTCCCGTATCCAGATTTATCAAGTTTGATGTACTTCAGCCCAGATGGCCTACAACAAAGAAAGAAATGGTCAGTCATTCTTAGAAATGCATAGACAAGGTACCTTTTCACTGACATTCAATAAATTGTACGAAATATGACAATTATTTATTTACATTTAATAGTTTTCTTTCAGTCTCATGGAGCACATAGAGATGGAATTTCCACGCCCAATTGACAATCTCAGAAAGTACGAGATAAACGAAACTTCGAAAAATGCATAAGCATGATACCCCCTAATTGACGGAGCCCCTAGAGGGACATAAGAAATTTTTTTTTTTAGTTTTTCCCCCTGAGCAATTAACTCGTTCCCGTAGTTATTAAGTCATCCCCGAGGGATTAAGTCGTTCCCTGAGTTATTAAGTTGTTCCCCGAGGGATTAAGTCGTTCCCTGAGTTATTAAGTTGTTCCCCATGTTATTAAGTCATCCCCCCGAGTTAAGTCATCCCCCCGAGTTATTAAGTCGTCCTCCGAGGGATTAAGTCGTTCCCTGAGTTATTAAGTTCTCCCCCGAGCGATTAAGTCGTTCCCTGAGTTATTAAGTTGTTCCCCGAGTTAATAAGTCATCCCCCGAGTTAAGTCATCCCCCCCGAGTTATTAAGTCATCCCCCGAGGGATTAAGTCGTTCCCTGAGTTATTAAGTCATCCCCCGAGGGATTAAGTCGTTCCCTGAGTTATCAAGTCATCCCCCGAGGGATTAAGTCGTTCCCTGAGTTATTAAGTTGTTCCCCAAGTTATTAAGTCGTTCCCCCGAGATTTTAAGTCGTTCCCCGAGATACTAATTCGTTCCCCTTAGTCACTAACTCATTCCCAAGTTACTAAGTTACGAGTTATTAAGTCATTCACCCAAGTTATTAGGTTGTTCCCCCGAGTTATTAAGTTATTCCCCGAGTTACTAAGTCATTCCCCCGTGTTATTAACTCATTCCCCCGAAGTTATTAATTCATTCCAGTGAGATACTAAGTTGTTCCCCCGAGTTACTATCTTGTTTCCCCGAGTTTTTAAGTCATTCCCCAGAATTAAAGATTAATGTTGCCTATGTGCCATGTTAATTTCTGGAATTGCCGTCACTGTGTAAAAGGCAGTGCATATAATACAATTGTTGATTTTGGCATGACATATAAGTGTATTGCGGATGTATTTGCTGCTAAATATGGAATAGATATCAGTGAAAGGCATATAAAAATATATTATCGTTATTAAGAAAATTTCGCTAAAAGTACAGCGACTTGCAATTGTGGTGGGGTGCAATTTATTGTTCCCGTCAACCACAAGATTGTACATGTAAAATAGTGTACGCTACATGCATGGAAATGCATAAAGCTGAATGAATATCAAAATACCAATATTGTGTGCTATCAAAATTATATATTGCTCTTTTTATCTATTCCAATGGGAGGCAAGCATTAGGCTAAAATAACGTCTATCCACATAAGAAGCCACTTTATGTACTTGACTGGAACAATTTAATTCAAGTTCAAGCATTTCGAGGAATTAACATGGCGCATAGGCAACATTAATCATTAACTCGAGGGAATGACTTAATAACTCGGGGAAACGACTTAGTAACTCGGGGAACGACTTAGTAAATGTGGAGGAACTATTTAGTAACTCGGGGGAACGAGTTAATATTTCGAGGGAATGGTTAATAACTCAGGAATGACTTAATAATTTGGAGGAACGATTTAAAAGCACAGGGAACTACTTAATATTTCGTGGAATGACAAAAAATTTCTCTTATGTCCCTTTAGGAATTCTACTGAAAATTCTACTTGAATTTTTTATGTTATTTAGCCATGGGAATTTTCTATACTTTACAATAGCATCTTCAGCAGTCAAATAAATAGAGTAAACAAATATAGGAGGAACAAAACTAGACTAAATAAAGCGTTTAAACTGCAACATAAAGCAGAAAAATATTCTAGTATAACATGAACTCTTTAGAAGTTTTAACACAAGGTTCCAAAAGAGAATTAAGAAAGTATTTGAGTGTTTGCCAGTTCAGTTCGCCAATCTGAAATGAGCTGAGCAGAACTAAATTTGAAGTGAACTGAGATGAGCTGAGGTGAATTGACTGAACTGAGCTGAGCTGAGCTGAGCTGGGTTGAGCTGAGTTGAGCTGAGCATAAATGAACTGAACTGAACTGAACTGAAATGAGTAGAACGAAACTGATGTTACAAACACAGAAATAATTTTTTTTTCTGTGCAAAAACGTGATCGACAAGAAATGCATAAAAGTTGGAATGCAGTCTGAATTTGAACCAGGTACCTTCTGATTACGGGGCAAACCTTAGACTACTCTGCCAACGCATTTCACTACACTGTTTAATATGCTTTTGTTAGAAAGGAAAATGCAAAGCATGTAGTTATTTTTCTTCACGACAGTATTGTGTTATTCTTTCTCATAAACTGGCTTAAGCCTAACGCTATTAGTGATTGAAATTTTTTCTTTTATCATGAATGATAACTGGTAAATAAAACTTATAAAACTTGTCGTTCACATACCACAAGCGTGTTTATTCAAGGTGCTTTAATTTTGACTAGACTAGTCTGGACTGTTGCTGCTAGGTACCTAGTGTCAATACACTGTATTTTATTTGCAAGTTGGAAGGATGTTTTGTCTATAATACAACAATTAGGAGAAGCTGATGTTTTCAGGGTTTTGTCTTCTGAAATGTAGCTGATGTCTTCGTGGGACTGAACCCCATCTTACTAACTTTGCTATGACGATGACGATGACGGTGACGATGACGAAGACGACGACGACGACAATGATAATGATAGTGATGATGATGATGATTATGATGATAATGATAGTGATGATGATCTTGTTGGTGATGTTGGTGGTATTGGTGTTTGCGGTGGTGTTGGTGAGGGTGGCTGTGGCAGTGATGATGATAATTATTATTAACAATAGCAAACAAAGTAGATCGTGTACTCACGCAAATGGTAATCGAAACGGAGCATTAAATCCAGCTATAAATTGCGGAAATTTTTTGTCACCAGGATTTGCCGAGAAAGGTGATCCATACTGAGTATGATATCTGTCAAGCACATTGAACCGCCTATAGTCATCGCCGTTATAAAGTGGTGAAATCACACAAATTAGCTCGAGAGTGGTTCTTTGGTCTGGATATCCGTGCTCGCCAGGATTGTTGTTGTAAGGAGAGAACTTTTTTGGGTGGTAACGATCCAGTGGCCCATCCCCACGGCCATGACCCAAATTACCATGACTGGAGTAACCCTTTCGACACGACACAGCTGTTAAAAACATCACCTGAAAAATATTGGAAAATCAAGTATTTCTCAGAAGTAATCATACGAGTAATCAAGAAGCAGTAACCGGATTCACCGAATGAGTGACATACTCTCCAATACTCACAGTCTAAACCGTTTATTTATTTGTTCGTTTATGAGAGAGAGAGAGAGAGAGAGAGAGAGAGAGAGAGCGAGAGGGGGGGGGGAGAGAGAGAGAGAGAGAGAGAGAGAGAGAGGGGGAAGGAGAGTGTTTGGTAGCGTTATTTTAGGCTATGTATGAAAATTTTGTTACTTTTTATTTGAGATTTTACATTTACTTACATTCACTCGCAAATTAGGCAGCCTCTTCCAAAACGCCTTTGAATTTCAAATAAACATTTTTGATAAATGGGTAAATATGCGACTAAAATATGTAAAAGTGAATATTTTCAGCTATATAATTTAAAGCAGATCAGAAAATTTCATAATGAAGCCTCAGCTCAAACTTTGGTTCACGCTTTTATAACATCCTACGTTGATAACAGCAACAGCCTTCTTCAGAACATTCAGAAATACCGTGGGACTTTCCAAGGTTTACAAAACTCTGCAGCTACATAACACTCTTGCTGGCAACGGAGCACATCATACCTGTCTTGATTCGGTTACCTAGAGCTTCATGTTAAGTTTAACTTTTCAATCACTGTTTTTAAAGTTCTACACGTCTGGCACCACCGCACATTGCGTACATAGGCAATTTACTTAACCCGGTTAGATGTTCAAAGTATGTCTAAGGCCTATTGCAACGATAATTATTTGCACTACACAAATCTGTTTAATGTAATGCATATCACAAAATAATGTCGTAGTAAACGTACACCAAGCAGTTTTGAATTTTTGTCTATAATTTGTTTTCAGATTTAATGCGTGACCCTGAGAACACAGGCTCTAGACACAATGTACCCCTAATTGGACAAGGCGAGAATAATGGCATTTTGGTGAAATACAACAGACTATTTTTAAAAATAACCACGAAAATGGATTTGTTGTATTTGCTCATAATACTTTTCTATTACTGCAAACTTAGATATGTGTAACCTTAACGTTGCAAGTCACAAATTAACGATAGTGTGAACGTGAATTTATTGAATTAAGTCATAGGGCTATTTGACTTAAGGCCTATGAGTTAAACAAAAGAGGTTAAATAGGTTAAAGCAATAGAAATGTACAAAGATTGACAGTTACGAAGTAAAGAGAAGTAATTTTTGAAGATTATAACTTAACGATAGTACAAACACAGACTTACTGACATTGAAATAAATTAAATAAAAGTGAACAGATCAAAAAATGGAAACGCGAAAATATTGTACAATTAATAATCTCTGGGATGCGAGCAATTAAAAAACGTATTAATAAAATTACCTGTGTGAAAATCAGCAAATGCAGTTCCATTGTTTGCATGAAGTGAGCTCTAGTCTTTACTCTGCATTAAATGACCATTTGGATTTTTTAAGTTATGTGAGCTGGTTTTAATAGTCTTGAGATAACATCTTAAAGTTATGGTTTTTTAACATTAAGTTACGCTATCCATACCGACCTTACAAGCACTTTGTTCAAGGAAGGCTTAGCGTTTGACATGTTAACTAGTATGAAGTTGATATGTAGATTGTTATCAGTCTAGCTGAGCGTTACGATCATCACCATATGCCCATTACGTCTATTGTAGACATTGGGCAGGCAGAACTCTAAAATAAAAGAAATCTGCCATTAAGACAGGTAAACACAGCAGTTAATCCACCAACAAAGTAGACACCGCTATGCCAGTGGCTTGTCAGCACCACTTCCGATACGCTACGAGTGGGTTGCTCGAGAGTAAACTTTTTCCTGCTCTTTAGAATATGTTCTGTTTCACTTTTCAGACCAGAGATTCGCTAATTATGGCAATTGGGTTACTTTTGTTGTGTGTTGCTGAAAGGAAGTAACGACGTACTGAAGAATGAAAAACACGGAACAGGTTTCAATACGTATAAGTAAAACATGAAAAAAGTAAAAAATATCTCAAAAAAGGTAACCACCCCATTCACCGACCACCTACATCTAGTCCTAGAAGTTATTATATAACTACATATCTGACGCCATTATAAATTATGATTATAAATTATATAACAATTATGATTTCTCGGACCACTAGACGGCCAAATTTGCTTTTTATTCCTACTGCAAAACTTAATTCTGGTACGGTTTATAATCAGGGCAAGTGTATTTTCCGATCAGCATGCAATCAAAACTGAATTAAGCAAAATTACACATTTTTAAACATTTAGAAAGAAATTCAGGGAATTACTTCTAAATAGTCGTTAGTTACAATGCATTTTCATTTCTTTTTAATTCTAATCAAGCTTTACAACCATGCTTTTATGTAATATGAATTAGGATATTCGTTATTTTTTATATTGATTATATTATATTTTTTACTCTCTGTACTGTTAACAGTGCAAAAATAGCTTCTTTAAGAGGACTGCATATGTAATGTAATTATAAATAAATACATATTTAATATCCAAGAGGAAAGCCTCAGCATTATATTTATACGAATTAATGAAAAATACCACGACAAAGACAGGAAAATATTTCAGTCCATCGCTGTGGGTTATCTTTATATACGTATAAATCCAAGATGGCGCCCACTGGGACCAAAAATCACCAAGACGTCATATCAGTTATATCATAACTTCACAGATAAAAAAGGCCATTTTTGGAATCCTTTCCTTTCCTATCAGTCGATAATACATATTTTTCATCTAGGCTCGATGGTTTAGGAGATCTAACTGATTTTAGGCGTCATCTTGGTTTTGCGCGTAAATCTCAAAAGTACAAATTCCGATTTTGGCCAATTTTTTGTCGAGAGTACCTGAACCCATGTCTCAACTGACAGTTACTTTGCACATAACTTGTTGAAGGGACGTTCTCTAACTTCTCTTCATTTCTTTTTCTTCTTCTTCTTCTTCTTCTTCTTTTTCTTCTTCTTCTTCTTCTTCTTGTTATTATTATTATTATTATTATTATTATTATTATTATTATTATTATTATTATTATTATTATTATTATTATTATTATTATTATTATTATTATTATACCCATGCACCAGATACGATAACAGAAACTATATTCGATGTACATAAGCCTATAAGCCCACGGAAAGTATAAGTTGTACAATATATTGTACAATGTTGCTACTTAATTCAGAAATCCAATACATGTAAAATTAATGCAATTAGTGTAGTGCAGCAGTACATATAGTTGATTCTAGCATGCGTTGTTTATTAATGAGTACTTGATTGAAAGGCATTCTACATAACAACATAAAATACAATTATACGTACAATCAGTTAACAAAACGTTTAGTGGACTTTATGTAGTTCTGCAACAATTTGAAGAGAATGCCATGGATGTATGACCTGATCTGAGTTTACGAAAAACGTTAGCGTTATTATCGTTGTACATAATAGCAGGTCTAGGGTAGGCATGTAATTCTTGAGCTAAGTGCCGATAATAACAGAGCTGATCCAATAATAGTGTTCTGTGTATGTCATAGTTTGCGCCTCAAAAAGACAAATCAACCTAAACATTCCAATGAGCAAAAAAACAAAATGGCGTAGAGTTCTGATATAATTAGCCTACCAGAATGGTAGAAAACTTATTAATTTCGCCTAAAAGTTACGAAGCTTTGCACTAGAATGCTAGAACTAAGCAAGATGATTACGTTTGGATATGAGACCATCCAATGTGGCCGAAATTTTGAAGATAACTGACACGATAGCTGTTACTAGTTCTTAAAAGCTTATCTTACCTGTTACAGCACATAATGTCACAATTTTGGTATCTAATTATAGGCTTTCAAGGTCAAGAAATCCATATCTGGTGCTTACTAACACCAAGAATCCTGCAGCCGCTTGTGTAATGTATTTGCTAGCTTATAAATGCGATATCTCAATTAGGCATGTGAAGTTATGAATGCTATGGACCCAGTGGTCAGCTCTGTAAAAGTTTTGTACAAATATTGGTTTGGTTGTCACTGGACTTCAGCATTTGCAGAGAGAGGAAAATAGATTAAGGCAGGTAACAAAAACATGCTGAGTGAACTCCTGCCTGTGCTTGAATGTTTTGTAGCACTCCTGAATGACAAAGCTAACATGCTGGTGTCAGTTGATAAAGTAAGTAGGAACATGTTAACAAGAAAGGGAGGGTCTATGAAGGCAATTCCTCCAAGATCTGCCACGTTGTGAAGCACACTACAACGTGGTAGCAGGTAGGAAACTATTAGACCAGGCATTGATCACTGCTCTATTTCTGCCATCACGATTCGACTGGAACTAGAAGAAGTCTGCAGTCGTGATATTGGTCGGAACCAGTCAGAACCACACTGGACATTAAGACTTGAAGCATGTCATTAACTCATTAAATGTTGCTGCCAGCGAGCTAAAGGGTGCCGTGGGAGATGTAAATGATTCCAGTCAAGTCTTCTTTGCTCAGCTCTGTGCAAATGTGGTGATGAATGTGATCGATTGCATTAGAGGTAGTGTTATCTATGTTACCTATCTATCAGGGTTCTATAAATTCCGTCTTGAACTGTTTGTTTCTTATTGCTCGCTTCTCTGTCAGACCCTACATTGTGATGTGGCCTCAGTGGCCAAAATTTTAGTTTTAACAAGCTAATATAATTGTATGATCTGCATGCATAAATTCGTTTTGTGTGTGGTGACCATTTTGAAAACGTGGGCTATTTGTTAAATGAAAGTAACAAAAGCGGATTTCTTAGATCCAACTGCCCCAGAAGAGATGTCATAATCGCTTCTTAATATTAATTTCCTGGTTATTTCTTTTGATTAATATACAGTTTGTGCAAAAACTTGGTGGCCATTTTGTTTTTGCGTTTTTGACTCTTTTTGCCAATTTTCCAAGCCGGCAACAGCTTCTTCGGAGCATCATAAGTCTGGCTATGTTGCCCACTTTTAGAAAATCACCTCTAGAACTTTATAGAAGCACTTTTTCAGTATTTTCTACTAGTCTACTTTTAAAATGTATGCAGGCGCTTTTGGTTAATGAATAGTTGTTTTTAGTGTCAGCATACAAATTGGCACCCGCTATAAATGGGCTCTTCTAGATGAGTGACCAGCACTCATTATTATTGATTATTCATTCTAGATGAGTCACCAGCGCTCATTATTATTGATTATTCATTCTAGATGAGTCACCAGCGCTCATTATTATTGATTATTCATTCTAGATGAGTCACCAGCGCTCATTATTATTGATTATTCATTCTAGATGAGTCACCAGCGCTCATTATTATTGATTATTCATTCTAGATGAGTCACCAGTGCTCATTATTATTGGTTGTTCATTCTGAGCATAACGAACGACATTGACGAAAATGAAAAGCAGCTGGATATCGTCAAAAGTAAGTGACATTCAAATTTCCTTGTCATTCTCGGCGTCCACACGGTTCTTCAACACTGACAAATTCGACAAAAGTACTGCTTTGAATGACTGTGCAGACGCCTGGACGGCCTTTAAGATGATCTATAGCAGAGCGTGGCATCAGCTATTTACTGCAGCTAGTTTTCTCTTACCGCTGGGTACCACCAGATGGGGTAAAAAAGTGCGGGAAGTTGGATTTCACATCTGTGACACCAACTGGTTTTGAATGCTTTACTCCTTCGTCTTTGTTAACCTATTTAAATGTGTGCCACAACATTATAGAATTGGTTGCTGCTTTTGGTTTCCAGGTTCAAGGAAATGAAACTTGGAGTCTTAATACTTGTGATCACTAGTTGTTTACCATACAATTGTACATTACCTATATTTTAAAGTAAACCACTGTCATTCTGAACTTTGATCCTGATACAGTAATTAGTTATTTATTGCAGAATGAATCAGGTAAATATGCAAATATGAGTTGTATACGGTACATATTTGGTCACATTTTGTTTGCTCATTGAATGCAATTTTACCCATATCCTTGCATGTTTTATCCTTAAATTTTAGTTGCAATCTTGTATGTTGCCTTCTCGGCTATTTATAACTTTTGCTAGATAGAAAATATTACCTACGGTCTTTTTTGCATGTCAACGATTGTTTTATTTTAATTACAAGAAGTAGATAGTAATGGATATGGAATCACCATTACTATTACAGAAGTAGTTTTTGTCTCTGAGGTTTATTTTCTGCGAAAGTCATTAAGGGAACGGAAAATTAACACAGAAATGTTACGATAACATCGTTCGCAGTCATTATAATTTCTAAAATACTATTGTACTGAGGCGTTAAAGTTAAACTATATAAAGAAAACCTTTTAGGATGCTGATATACGTATTCATGGAGTTTATTCATTATTCATTATTTTTCATACGTTCACACATGAAGGAAAGAAAAGAAAAGGAAAAGAAGAATCAGGACTAAGTAGAAATGAAAACAACAATAAGATAGTATGTGCCAGTGATGGCAAAATCCAACTTTTGCTGTTTACAAATTCAACATGTCAGATCAGTTGTACGTATTTTCTTTCGTAGCAATCTCTAAAAGCTAGGGGTACAATGGCAACCTATCTTGATGGCGAAGGTTTGCCCTGTAAAACATCCAGGTGCAGTAGACTCTAGTATATACCTCATACACTGTAATCAAAATAATTTTGTATTTTGATAGGTTTGCAATACAGCAACATTTTCTTTTTATGCAGTATTTTAATTGCAATGTAACGTTTGCTACCTGAAGCACAAAGCCAGGAGCGTCACTTGCAGTTTTGTGATTTTAACCCTTAGCCGACCAAGGTGGGGTAAAAAATTATCCCAACAGTGTTTGCTCACATTTTTTGCGTTGATGCACACAACGAAAAATTTCAAATTAGTAGCGACTAAACATTTTTCGATTTATTATGCAACCATGTCTTATATTTGTTGAAAAGTACTATTCATGCTTTTTACAAAGCACAGGTGCCAGATACTACCAGACGTGGAGTAGCTATTACCCCCCTTTCTTTTATGTAGGCAAAACTTTGGATTTTACTTCGTAGTATTTTTCTTTCTGGTAGCACCATGCCTTTACTTTTAAAACTGAGCAGTGCTGCAAACCTCCCAATTGCAGCCTGCTGTTCTGCAAAGAGATTTCGTAGATCTGTAGAGGAAATTTCACATTAAAGTTTGTGGACATTATTCATTTAGTAATATGGCGGGAATTCTAGCTGTACAGGTGCCTAAGCTTGAAGCTGATGAAGATAAAATTTTAGAAGATCCAGCAGGTGAAGACGAAGTGGATGTCTTAGAATTAAACAGTGAACATCGTTAGGCTATTATAAAAATTTTCATAAGACTTGAAAAGCCATGCATAAATAATATAGCATAAACAATATAGTGCAATGGTGGAATGCCTCTTTTTATCCTTAATGCCCTCATATATCTATGCTAACTTGCCACAGAACTTGGTTTTGTATTAATAGGAGCACCTCCGTTACCAGTTGGTCATTCTGTCCAGTTAGTAACACATGTTAAGCAAAACTTTCATGGGGGTAATTTTTACCCCGCTTGGTCTTTATGGTAATATAAAAACCTCTTGGCCGGCTAAGGGTTAAACTGTATAATAGATGCCTTTTAGGATGCTGATATACATATTCATAGAGTTTTTCATACATTTACACTCGTTTATCCCCACCCTGAATGCCCTTGTCCACTCACAAGCCTTCACATTATAATATTTTTCCCGTTTGTCATGAGGAGTCATACAGTACGCGGTCACATTAGCGTTAAGTTCTTTAAAATAGAACACCTCCTCTACGATATCATTTTGCCTTCCAAACTTCCTCCAGAACGTTTCATTAAAATGGTCGTATAAGATGTAGTCGACCTGATTCCATTTCCGATGCAATTTCTGATAAGCTTTGTCGTAATCGTAACTTGAATTACGTTTAACGGGAAAACTGTGATATTTTTTTACGTTCTTGGTAATGTACAAAATGGACCTCAACGGCCAGCAGAACTGGCGGCGGAGAAGAACCAGAGATTCGTCAAAATATTCTGTGATCATTATCAAGTCAAAATCTTGTTCTAATTGTTTAATGAACTGGAATGTCTTGTGCATGTCGTTCTGATCTTCCGCCTGAAACCCGAGATCGAATGCAAGGCTTGGTAGCTGTAAGACTTGAAGTTTAAACTGCTTTGTATAAAAATCCGGATCTGACAAAAACAAACCGAAATTTTGCATCTGTTGCAATTGGGAAATGTTTCTTTTTCTCATTTGACCTGCAATTTTGAAGAAGTGGAAGGCGGATTTGAAATGCTTGTACGGATACCTGAGAATGGCAATATATTTGGTCTGTTTCGGCATGAGCTGACGGAACAATGTTCGATTGTACATACAATGATAGGTGAGTATGTTGAACTCCTTCGTCTTCAATGGCAGATAGTCGTTTTGGCGTAAGTTGTAGGGCCACCGAAGATTCCACTTGTGACGAGGAAGGACAAACGTCAAGTTTCTCTCGTGTCCAAATCTCTGAAATGTGACAAAGAAACCACGGATCAAATAAATCCGTGACAGAAAAATCGAAAAGTAAAATGATACAAGAGGTAAAAGGAAGGACAAAAAGGAAAGAGAAAGAAGAATCAGCAGCAGGTAGAAATGAAAACAACGATAGGGAAGAAGGTGCTGGTGATAAGTGTTTACAAATTCAATATATCTGATCAGATGTGAGTTTTTGACCGTATTTTTTTCATAGCAACATCTAAAAGCTAGAGAGACAATGACAACCTATCTTGATGGCCAAACTTTGCTCTTTAAAGAACCTAACTGCAGTAGATGCTATAGTGTATACCTCATGCACAGTGAACGAAATAACTTTGTATTTTAATAGGCGTGTAATGCAGTAACAGTTTCGTTTGTACAGTATTAGTAAAATGTTAAATTTACTGTTTAGATTTTCCTACCTGAAACATAACGCCAAGAGTGTCGCTTCCAGTTTTATGTACTTTAACAAACACAAAATGGACAACTTCCTTGCATCGTTTGGCATAACCAAATGAATTTCTGATGCTTGACACGAGTGATGCTGGGCCACTGCAAAATGGCAAAAACAAACAAAACTTTGAAGCAATAAAAACAGCTCTTGACAAAAATGATGTTTATAGGCTATTCAGCAATTTTTCATTCCTTTTCAATAGCTTGACCAAGAAAACGTGCAAAATTTTAAGAAAAATTTATGGTTTCATCCAAACAATGTTTATAGAAAGTAGCATACGCCTTTAGAATTCATGAATTCATTGATATTGTATTGATAAATGATATATATATCTATATCTGTGTCTGTGTCTCTATCTGTATCTGTATCTGTATCTGTATCTGTATCTGTATCTGTATCTGTATCTGTATCTGTATCTGTATCTGTATCTGTATCTGTATCTGTATCTGTATCTGTATCTGTATCTGTATCTGTATCCGTATCCGTATCCGTATCCGTATCCGTATCCGTATCCGTATCCGTATCCGTATCCGTATCCGTATCCGTATCCGTATCCGTATCCGTATCCGTATCCGTATCCGTATCCGTATCCGTATCCGTATCCGTATCTGTATTTGTGTCTGTGTATTTGCTACTATTTTTTCCACATTTGCTTGCTTTAGCAAATCAAGTTGTAAGTTCAATTTAGCTATAATTGCATGTCAGTATATCATGTTCCTTGTAAAGCATCGATCTGTAACAAAATTTATTTTGGTGAGAGTAAAGAAGATTTGAAAACTAGATTTAAAAACATGTTAAAAATTTAAGATATTAAAAATCGAAAACCTGGCAGTGGAACAGCTACTCATCCAAGTGACACTATTTTGACGGGAAATTTTGACAAGGTAGAATTGTCTACCCGTCAAATAACGCCTTGATTGGCCATATATTGTTAAATCTTCATTAGGATTGTAAAGTTTTTTATTTTAAAGTGAATTTAAATCACGACTTTTTCCACAGAATGTATTGTTAGCTGATCACATTTCTACGTTAATTAAAGTTACACTAAGAATGTTTATCGTCTTTTGTTGTTAATGCATTGCGAACTATGACTACTTTAGAAATATCTTCTAAATTATCGTAATTATTTTTGCTTTTGAAGTTTTGAAATTCTTTTTTATCTTTTGCTACAGATCTGACTATGAGAACTAACGAGTTTTCGAAACACTAACATTTAATAATAAAAAATTATAAGCCTAAATGTAATTGTGGAATTTTCTGTAACAACGGTTCATTGTTACTAATGAAGAATTTCATAGTAATCATCCTGTACTGTTCAGCGAGTCTTTTCGTATAACTTCGAATGGGATAATTCTGAGTTATTTGTACAATGGGTTTTGTATTCTGGGACACTAGAATAGCTTGGAAGATGCTCAGAGGCATGGCCACATAAATGGATTTTCATTTATTGCGTTACAAATACGTCATGCCTATCACTTTTTTTCTCTTGAGGCAAATGGTCTGGTGATATTCGCAGGTTTTGCAATATTCAGTGAAATAACATTTTAGCAACACAATTCCGCGGTTAAGCCATACCTTGTGAGGTTTCTGTTATAAATTGCAATTTCGAGTGAACCATTTCGTAGATAAAACACGAAAAACGCTAGATTTAATCCAACACTAAAACAAAGAACAACAAGTGCTTTATTTCCAGTGAAAACTGTCGTCATGTGTGGCAGGTAGTGTCGCTTACGAGTTAAACGATGATAGCAACAGCTGCATCGAACTACTGACAAAGTCGTGGATTCAAGTTCTGGTAGTATAACTTTTGATCATGAAAGGTTACATCTAAACAATAGGTTCCTGGAAAAGATGCATCTTGGTATGTAACCTGCTTTGTTACTAATTTACCAAACGTTGCTATCACAGAAGCTCGAACTCACAAACACACACCAAAACTCTTTATTATAAGCGAATTCAAACATAAAGTTCCCTTTGCAGTCTATGCTGTAGTGTAAGCCAGTACAGTGTTTACTGTTTCCATATCAGTGCAAATAGACACTATTTAATGTGTATTACTGAGCAAACTGACGAAGAATTTTAAAGTCAAATGTACAGGACAAAGGTAGAAACTTGCCGCAAGATTTGACAATTTTTTATGTGTTATATATTCCATGACTAGTGTCAGAGCCAAGCTAGTTAACCGACATTCATGACCTATCTGCAACTTATTTCTGGTAACGTACGACATTTATTGACTTTATCTGCTCGTACAATTTTAATTACAACACATGGCATTTTTACTCACACATTACTTTACGCACTTGACAGATTCTCAACAAGTATGTCCAATCTTTGGAAAAACGTGTCGCTGGTAATCTTTCATTATCTGTCTGAAAAAATGTCTGGAAGAATGTACAAAACTCTTATTACGGCCAATTCGTCTAGTTCCCGACATGAACACCAGCCCAAAATGCCCGAGAATAATGACCCAAAACTCAGTGACGCATATTCTCATGCAATTGTTACGAGACCCCGCTTCATTGATACAAAACTTGTTAAATTGAAAGTGTATTCCATCCCACGTTGTGGACGCACGTAGATAGATTCGGAACAACTGAACAACTGATATCTGTAATTTCTAGAAGCATCCCTGTCTCTGTACAATTTTCTGACAAATTCCGGACTTTCAACGTATAAGTATTAAGTATTTAAGTATTTATTTATCCACTTAGCATTACAGTTCCTAGTTCACAGTAATGCGCAATATTGTTACTGCATTTGCTCAATAATGTAACAAAATATTGCAGCGTTTCTAAGGAAATATAACCAGCAGAAAACACTACAGGAGTCATTGGTCAAACGTTCAAATATAGTTAAGTACTAAATATACAGAAAATATTACTATTATCTACAATAAATACAAAATATCACAATTATCTACAATTACAATTATGCTCACTCGTAGATCAATATTTAGGCTGAAACATGAGCTAACTTATTAACTTATTATGTTTGTAGGATAGATTTAGTTTCTAAATTTCGTATGAGATCTGGTATAAAAATGTACTCTAGTTCCTCATGGATAAATACACACACACACACACACACACACACACACACACACACACACACACACACACACACACACACACATGTATACGTATATACATTTAAAGCTGGTGAATGTTTGCCAGTTGCTTGGTTTCTTAGTTTCGTTTCAGGACGTCGATCTCGAACCGAGGTGGTGCCGTTTCAGCATTAATACTTTTTAATGCATTCTTGTATGATGTGTAGCAACTGTTTTATGAAATAATCTTATGGGATCTATATTGCCTTGCGCATGCAGATAAAACGATTATAGTAAGTACCGACAGAATTTTTTTGAAAGTAAATTTTAATGTAAAGTGGCTGGGAAGTATTTCCACCAAAACGGAATGAAGCAAAATAATGGCAGAAATAATTGGATGGAGGTCCTCGGGTTTAAACGAGAACAACTAGGCAATACATCAGATGGCGCAAAAAGTACGGAAGATTTGATTATGATATTATCAGAAGAAAATAATGAAATCATCTGAAAATTACTAAACTGATGTTACGAACGCTTTTGCATAAGCGCCAAAAATTGTAAGCCATTATTTGAGATTTTTCGAGAGATACAGAAGTTTTAAACCAACAAGTCACAAAAATAAATATCGGTAAAAACTTTGTGACTACTGAATTTACAGCAAGTGCTCCATACGCCAACCATTTTCACTGCAAACTAGACGAAGGCGTTTCCACCAACAGCTGATACAGTTTCTCACTTCTTTAAAGTGCATTTGGTCCCAGCACTCAATAATTTTTGCTTTAGTTCCTCTTCATGTAGCACCCATTGTACATTTTCTCTTTAAGGGAATTCCTGATATCGTACGGAAGTAATATCGTAATCCAGATAATCCATGTTTTCTTGGCTACAAATCCTTATCAGTGCTATATCTTCTTTTGCAATGACCAGGACTGTCACTGGTTGATGTGCACTGGTTGATTCGTTTATCGTTTTGCTCCTTGTATTGAGTGCTCACTCACTATTTTTCAGTTGATGATTGGTTGACATTATTCCAGCATTTAATGTTTTAACATGCAAAAAATTTTCAGTCGCAACTTAAACATTGCTAATTATATAAATGTGTAACTTTAACTGTCAAAAGCTAATGCATGGTAATATTACGTAATGAAATTCCAATTTTCCAATGTTGTTTCTAATCTTATTGTAGTCTAAAGCTCGGTACGAGTTTTCACTGATACTGAGACTAAAGATGTGCAGGCGCAATGGGATTTAAAAGTATTTAACAAAAATTGAAATTAGTCAACTTTGTAAACAAGCATCCCAATGCACCTACTGCTGTAATATGAAAATACCGAGTGCTTGTGTAACTTCTTCATTTGTATATATTCATCATATATTTGGGTTCGACACCTCTCAGTAAGCTCAAAATGATGTTGTATAGCTTTAATTTAATTTAAGGTGTAAATTCAAATGCTGTCAACGAGATTGTGCACGTAGAAAGTAAAAGAGAGATCGCATCATGTCAATCAACCAGTAGGAGCCCACCTCACACCCCACAATGGCCAATCAAGCGCTTTAACTGGCTAGCCTGACTCCGCAACTCTGAAGCTTACTCACAAACAGCAGAAGGTTGTCAAATGCTACTGTAAAAAGTGTAAATTAAGACAAACGTTTTTCAAAAGTATAATGATAGCTTTATCACAAGATGAGGTTGATTTGCATAATGAGAGAACAAAAAAAGATCCAGACCAAAAAAAGAACGAGTTATTTTGATAAGTACATACAGCCCGAACAATACAAACAGAAGACTCCCTGTCTTGTGCAGCAGTGATAAATTAGGGAGAAGCATAGGAGAAGCCAGACTGCTGGGTAGTAAATTCTGTCAAAGTCAAAATGAGGTTCTCCAATGGAGAATGAGTTAAAAATGTCGTAAACCAAGATGTACTACGTGCAACTACATTATCGAAGTTAAATATTTTTTGTAAAGTCAATAAAGACGATTTTTGTGATTAAAAGAATTTAGTATACATAATAACTTGCTCTGGATGCGGAGAACAATATGTCGGTGAAACTAACATAAAACTTTGTACAAGGATGACGGTGTGTAGAAAATATGTAAGGGACCATCAGGAAAAAAAACTGGGTGAGACATGGTGAATGTAGCAAACAGCAATTTAATGTAGTATCTTCTTTTCAAATTACTAAACAAAGTGCTTAAAACTACAGAAAGGTAATGGTGGACAAGTTTATAAAAATTAAACCTCATAGAATTGAACAGGTGAGAGACGGCTTCTTTTTCAGGGTTAGATGGAAACACGGCCTTAATAACTGCATACTCGCTGTATCTGACTAGCCTATTGTCGGATAAAACTATGTGTAACCATTTTGATTGTATGCTTCGTGGAGATAATACGTAAATAAGCTTGATTAGATGGTCAACAATCTAAGAACAACCAGACTTCACTTATTAATGGATATCATATAAATTTTAAGACCTTAACGTGTAAATAGTTGTTTATATTGCTGTTTTTGTAAAGCTGTATATTCGTGTAGATCTATATTTATAGCTACATCTACATCTACATCTATATCTACATCTATATCTACATCTAATCTATGACTATATCTATATCTATGTCTTTGTCTATGTCTATGTCTATGTCTATGTCTATGTCTATGTCTATGTCTATGTCTACGTCTACGTCTACGTCTACGTCTACGTCTACGTCTACGTCTACATCTACATCTACATCTTCGTCTACATCTACATCTACATCTTCATCTACATCTACTTCTACATTACATCTGTATCTACATTTACATCTACATCTACATCTACATCTACATCCACATCTACATCTTATGTATATATATATATATATATATATATATATATATATATTAGCCGTCACATAACACATGGCAATGGCACCGGTTGGCCATAATATTGTTTAACTAAAAATTTGGTTTTGTGGATTAAACATTTAATTCAATTTCAAAAACTTCAAAAAATATTAACACTTCACTGTACTGTCTTGAAAGTAATGACCGGATATAAGGACAGCAAAACAGAAAATATTTCACCAAACTTGCAAACAATACACTATTGAAATCATGTCATGCAAACAACACAGAATGGATTATTCAGTGCCCCAAACGATTGCCAGTTTTACTACCTCAAAATCCCCCAAGAAAGGAATGAAGAAACGCGATGTTTTAGCCCACACGTGTTTCTAGTCACAAAGTGAAAAAATGCGAATGCACAAAAGACCATTGAAAAATATTTCTTTATTTTGTATTATACTTACAATAGAAAAAGTAGGAAATAAATTAATAGGAAAATAGGAAAAATAGGAAAAAATTAATTGAAGAATGGAAGACTGCAGAACAATCTATATGGAGTGTAGGTCGAAGTATCCGACTTGCTTTTTCCTCCATGTCGAGAGTTATCAAACTTAATGTACTTCAGTCCAGCTGGCCTACAGAAAAGAAAGAAACAATCAGTTGGTAAACCATTTAGAAAGGTTGTAATGTTCATTACTGCAGATGTTTTACTTTACTGCAGATGTTTTACAAAAGTGTGCTGACTCGGTTATATTTGTCTGTATTGTAAATAATTTGCATATTTTGTTTTATCCATTCTGTATAAACTGTGATATTTAAATTGTTTTTAAACTGTCTAATAGTATGATTTCTAAACGAGATTTTATTACTCGGTATTTTACTGCTCCCAGTGTGCTAAATATTGTAATGTTTATGCCTTTATTTATGGACCACTTCGGAAATAACTAATAGTTTATAATTGTTGGTTAAAGTGTTAAAATAAAGAATTAATAATAATAATAATAATAATAATAATAATAATAATAATAATAATAATAATAATAATAATAATAATAATAATAATAATAATAATAATAATAATAATAATAATAATAATAATATTAATAATAATAATAATAATAATGACAAGAATTTTACTACAAATTATTACAACTCAGCTATTTATATTAATCCAATTCCATTTCTTTCATATTCCACCGAAGACTACACTGTTAACTCGCGCCTAATTGATCGTCACTGGCCTGCAACGTTAATTTTTGAACAGCGCATTCACACTCTCAGATAAATGTTGATTCTGAATTTCAAATTTAGACTAGACTTCAACTGCGTTACAACAGCAATAACAGCAGCAGCCAATGGAAAATGAAATTACGAACTTACAAATCTATGAACTGATGTTAATGGCAAACAAATAAAACAAACTCATTTTCCGTGGCGAGTAGAAATTTTAATACGAATCAATCCAAATATTCAAGGTAAAAGTTTAGGTAAAAACTGAACATGCGAGTACGCTAAAATATAATACTCAAAAAAGTCCAAAAAATAAATTTCTTGCTGTGGGTTAGTAGTGATAAGCGGAAACTGCTTGTGTTTTTATTGAAACAAGTTGCCTGCAATTTACTTCATGTTTTTAAGTGTCACATACGGAACTCCATTATCTATTAATAATATTGTATTAGTGTCCTAAATTAAATAGGAAATGTCCGTACTTTTCTCAAGTTCACCCACCCGGTGATAACGGGTGAGTGTCACATTTGATCACGTCTCGGATCTATAATTTAGCAAGGAAGTCATGGATTCATAGAAATACTAAATTGACCTCTTCGGGCATTCACCCACTTTTTGCTCTGTACACTTATTCATTAATGTCATTGATATTGTTGTTTCAATAATGTTGATGTAACTGATTGTCCATGAAAATCCCCATATTAGAAGCCCATAGAGATTATCAAACTCTCTTGTTTCTCTATAAATATATCAACAATATTAATTCTTCTTTCAAAAACAATAAGCTCCCACTTCTTGAAAACCCCAGTATGAATAACAGAACACTAAATTTAAGAAACATTAGAACGAACAATCAATATGGAAAGAATTCCCTTACTAAGCAAGCAATAGAACTTTGGAATTCATTATCGACATCAATAGAACACAGCAGCTCTTTATCAATATTTAAGTCTAAATTAAAAAAAACATTTAATGACTCGTTTCGAATATCCGACATACGAACACGACGATACTTACTCAAATCATAATTTCATTTTTCCTAGACTTTACTAAACTAGTTTATATTGTATTTTTGAATTTCTAGTTACACTTATAGTTTAGCTTGCACCAGACGCATTTGCCCTGAACAGTGTATGTTTTTATTAAACTAACACTGATTGTCTGTCTTTTATTATGATGGTCAATGTTTTTAAAATGGCAAATAAAGATTTTACTACTACTACTACTACTACTACTACTACTACTACTACTACTACTACTACTACTACTACTACTACTACTACTACTACTACCACTACCACTACCACTACTACCACTACCACTACCACTATTACCACTACTACTACCACTACCACTACTACTACTACTACTACTACTACTACTACTACTACTACTACTACTACTACTACTACTACTACTACTACTACTACTACTACTACTACTACTACTACTACTACTACTACTACTACTACTACTACTACTACTACTACTACTACTACTACTACTACTACTACTACTACTACTATTACTACTACTACTACTACTACTACTACTACTACTACTACTACTACTACTACTACTACTACTACTACTACTACTACTACTACTACTACTACTACTACTACTACTACTACTACTACTACTACTACTACTACTACTACTACTACTACTACTACTACTACTACTACTACTACTACTACTACTACTACATTGTCTCTTTTCTTCAGCAGCGTTTCAAGATTAGTTTTCAATTCATCCAGGCTGTCATATATTGGCATTCTGAAGGGTTTGCCGATCTCCCAGCTTTAATTGTTATCACTAGAGTCATTTTACTTTCTGTCGCAAGTTCTCACTGAGAGTAAACTTACAAGGGTGAATGGCTTTGCAAGTTCTCTCTGAGAGTAAACTTGCAAGTGTAAACGGCTTTGCAAGTTCTCTCTGAGAGTAAACTTGCAAGTGTGAACGGCTTTGCACGTTCTCTCTGAATGTAAACTTGCAAGTGTGAATGACTTTTCAAGTTCTCTCTGAATCTAAACTTGCAAGTGTGAATGACTTTTCAAGTTCTCTCTGAATCTAAACTTGCAAGTGTGAATGACTTTTCAAGTTCTCTCTGAATCTAAACTTGCAAGTGTGAACGGCTTTGCAAGTTCTCTCTGAGAGTAAACTTGCAAGTGTGAACGGCTTAGCAAGTTCTTGTGCGATACAACACTCTCAGTAAAAGTAAATTTCGCTGTGTTTGCAATAACTTGCGAGAGAACTCTCTCGTCTGAACGCGCCATTGAAGTATAACGTGTGCGTTGTGCTAGATGTCTATTTGCTTGTATTTTGCTTTTTCAACGTTTTTGTATCACATGTTTATTTCTTTCTTCTTCGCTGACTCCCATTGCCAGATCGCGATTGATAAATAATAAGACGTCTATTTGAATGTTCCAGCCGATTACAGTTACCGGTTACCATTTCACTTAATCAATTTACTGCAGCCCTGCATAGAAACGGACCTAACAAAACATGGTTCGCCGAAAGACAGACAATTTCACTTATTTTAATGTACATCTTATTGCTCAAATGATGGTTCTACAGCAATATGTGTAGTTTCTGTAAATTTGTATATTACTATTAGTTGAGGTGGTATGTCTGTTTTCCGTAGATCTGCCCAAGCATCTTAGCTACAATTTGTCGTAACTTTTCGCTAATTGCAAAAAATATACATACTCAATATTTCATTTCTATAAAATCTGATTAACTCTAAAAGTGCCATGTGTATAGGTCAGGGGTGTGCAAGTTATCTGACTAGCCGGGCCACATTAAACTTTCCCGCAATTCCTGCGGGCCACAGGCAGTTTGATCAAGGTGCCAAGTACAGAAGGGCCTAATAACGATTTTTGCATCCGACTTGCGTACATCATTACTACTGCACTCAAGAAACTATTTTAGAAGTTATTAAAATCTATATTACAAACCATATATTTCTACTTTCAGGACAGATAGTGGTAACTTTATTACAATGCATATTAGTAATGTGTATCACATAGTCTCTGTAGAACAGTGACATTAAGCTACAACCGTCTTGTAAGGGTTAATGGCATCCGATCTAGTAGAAAAAACTACGCGCACTATCTTTGGGATCGTGGCACGGACTTCAGCTGGATACACTCTATTAATCGCCCGGGCCGCACTTTCATTAGGTCGACAAATCTCTTCGCGGGCCGCACAAATTCTCTCGACGAGCCTCAAGTGGCCCGCGGGCCGCAATTTGCACACCCCTGGTATAGGTGGTTATAAAACCCTCTTTTTTTCTTTTTTCCTTTCGCCATAATTGGTGATGTCCTATGTTTTCTTCAAATTTACTTATTATTTTCTTTTTGCAGTGTTGGCAGCAGCGGCAAGATGATAAAATACAATTTACATAAAAAAATCACACAACATACAAAACATCCCAACACTTGGGTATAATCGTCATAATTATTGAAACAGTAAAAGAAACAGTAGATGATATACGATAATGATGTAATTATAAAAATGATGATAATCACGCAACGCTTGGCATTAATAATGATGATGATGGTGCATGTAACAATGGTGTTGATTAATACAAGCAGTATCAAACTATGAAAATCATATACTATGAAAATCGCAAATGGTAACTTAAGAGGAGCGTTAAATCCAGCGACATATTGAGGAATTTTTTTGTCATCAGGACCAGCCGAGAAAGGTGATGATTATGATGATAATGATAGTGATGATGATCTTGTTGGTGATGTTGGCGGTATTGGTGTTTGTGGCGGTGTTGGTGATGGTGGCTATGGCAGTGGTGGCCAGTCCAGTGATGATGATAATTATTATTAATAATAGCAAACAAAGTAAATCGTGTACTCACGCAAATGGTAATCGAAACGGAGCATTAAATCCAACTATAAATTGCGGAAATTTTTTGTCACCAGGATTTGCCGAGAAAGGTGATCCATACTGAGTATGATATCTGTCAAGCACATTGAACCGCCTGTAGTCATCGCCGTTATAAAGTGGTGAAATCGCACAAATTAGCTCGAGAGTAGTTCTCTCGTCTGGATATCCGTGCTCGCCAGGATTGTTGTTGTAAGGAGAGAATTTTTTTGGGTGGTATCGATCCAGTGGTCCATCTCCCCTGCCATGATTGGACTGATCATAGATTGAGTAACTCTTTCGACAGGACACAGTTGTTAACATTATCATCTGAAAAACATTGAACATCGGGTATTGTGGAAATAACTTTTGTGGACAATTACTGCTGGCTGAAAGCACGAAGTGCTCTGCCTGAAGCCCTGACTGACATACTGACACTCACACTCACACACACTCACACACAAACACATACACACACTCATGCACGCATTCACACACACACTTATACACTCACTCTGTAACTCACATTTACCCATTCGCTGACTAAGCCACTTATTCACCCCCTCAGTCACAAGTACAGCCTACTACTCGCCCTATCAGTCACCCACTCACTCATTCATTCCTTCTTTGCTCACGCTATGGAATTTATAAAAATTTTAGCAAACTTTTATAAAGAGAATTAACAAATCTACTATTTAGGCGAACAAAATCTAAAGTATTTTATTGAACACACGCATAGACGTAGGGAGTAAGAGTCACAAGGCGGCATATCGAATAAGCCCTGAAAGTTACTCTAGTTTGAGGGAGGGGGCAAAATCATGTTCTGATACCCAATACGAACTGCAATAGTAATCGTATGCAAGAAATCCAAATTACAATAATCTTTACTAAATAGTCATGAGTCTAACAAGACACAAGCCAAAGGTTTGCATTTTCACTGAAAAAAACATGCAGATACGTTCACAATACTTTTTCTAACGTTTCAGAAATTCAAAAGAGATAATGGTGACTGTTTGTGTTTTCCTTTTGCAAACATGTCTATATGACTTTGCCAGCATATTGAGAAGCATGTACATAACAAGTGTGAAACGGATTTATAAGGTTTAGTGAACTAAAATTGATAGCAGGCAGTATTATAACAATAATTATTAAAAGTTAAAAACAATAAGTCGTACAATAAACATTTTAATTGCAGCCAATGAAAAGAGGTTGGCCTAAAGCAGTACGTAAGCAATTTTTGAATATTGAAATCTTAAATCTTGACATTTTATTTGCCCTGAAAATAATCAGCTTTTGCCCTAAAAATGTACAATTCTTATGCACTGGGAGGGCAACCGTCACCGCCCTCGATTCCCGCCTACGAGCACGCACAGTAGAATATCAAAAGATGAAACGCCATCTTACTGACCTTGTATAGAACAAAGATTGATTAAGTTTTTAGTGTGAAATTAAGGTTTGCACTCTCGGAAAGAAATGGTAAAAAATCTCGGGACAGTCAAAAGTACACTTTAATAATAGTATTCACTTTTTGAACTGAAAGATGGGCCTGTTTTTCAATATGAAATGTTTCTTTTGTTAAAAGATCTGCCTTGCAAATGGAAGTAGTAGAGATATTAAAGCACAAGAAAATCCTCCACTTACATAAAGTTTAAAAAATTCGTCTCGAAATTTTATACCACTTACGCACTACCTTTTCGTATGCATAGCTTGCATCGGCCGTAACGCTGTATAAAACGTGTAAATTTAAACTCCTGTGATGACCGTTAGGCGCAGCCATTTTAATGGTAGGTCATTTGATTCAAGTTTTGATAACATTAAGTAAAGTTTGAAAAAATAGTCAGAGCATTCGCAGCATACATGTTGCTAATTAAGTAATATTTTAAATTACTATATCTTGTCAATAAGATTAAAAGTACGTTTTTGGCTGGTGAGTGGCGCACCCTGGAGGGTGAGTCAGCAACATTTTACCAATTGGCACAAACATTTTAAATTATTAGTCTAGTTACATAAGTTTTTCCAACAGGTAAGTGAAATGCT
>JAQGDQ010000238.1:0-277500 GCA_030141605.1 Tubiluchus corallicola | reverse complement strand
GTCTAGCTAAACGTCACACTAAATGTCTCACATAAACAGGTATTGCTTAATTGTATTTTCCGAAACTTACGAAATGTTCAGTAATATTGTCACGCCATTTACACCCAACATTGGTGAATTTACTTATAAAATAATAAACTAAACTTAAAAGGGCACACAAAAGTTGATTATTTAGCGCTAATACGTAACCAACTGCAGTACTTTCATTCTGATTATCCTTACCTGTACGAGAATCAGAAATCGTCGACTCAAACGGACTCATTGTACACGTAACCTAACCGTCGTGCTAACAAGTGTAGTGTGCGCATTCGTCTTGAATTTTATAATGTACATTACCTTAAGTCATATCAAAGAAGTCACATATTTTGAGTAACGTGACATCGTGTTTAGTTTGTTTCCTTTGAGGAAGCAGGCGACAATCGAAATTAATATACACGAGTTTCATTCAAGGTAGTGATGGAACTGCAGCTAATAATTGTAAGTTATGTCAAACTTTTCATTGAATTTAAGGTTGGAGTACCATGCGGTATATTTCCTATAATTAAAAATGACGGAAACACACGCACGTTAAACAGTTAGCACGACAGTGTTATATTACTTCTCACAGCTCAGGAAATAAACTGCACAGCTGTCAGGATGTCATCAAATATGTTTGAAATGAGTATTAGCAAGACAGAGCCAAGGGTCAGTATATAATTTTTGTCTCATCGAGAAATCTATTTGATTTGAATTAATTAATGTATCTTATACAACAATTATTAATCTATATGAATATATTAAGCTTTTAGGAGCTTTCCTATGAAAATCCTCTAAAGATAACCTGTTTTGAATTAGGAAAATAAGAAAATATTTGTATGTTGAGTCGACACAGTTAAACAATTGTGTAAGATCTATACGCCCTGTTAATGTATGACTTACTTGATTATTGTATTGGTAATTTGTGTATGTGTGTGTGTGTGTGCGCGCGCGCGTGCGTGCGTGCGTGTGTGCGTGTGCGTGTGTGCATGTGCTGCATGTGCGTGTGTATGTATGCGTGTATGTGCGTGTATATGTATGCGTGTATGTATGTATGTATGTATGTATGTATGTATGTATGTATGTATGTATGTATGTATGTATGTACGTATGTACGTATGTACGTATGTACGTATGTACGTATGTACGTACGTACGTACGTATGTATGTAGTTTATTGACAAAGTATTTGCATTTACATCAGCAAGCATCTGTATAATTTAGTACTACAATTTTTACGTCTGTATGGTAGCTGATTATCTCCAAAAATATGGGTTTATAATTTTATGCTAAAGCTTTTTATTAGTGTAATAATGTAAGTTTTACTGATGTTTTTTTTCTTGCGGTTTTGTGGTCTATGTGATACTTTAAAATGATTTTTAGATTTTAGGTTATTTTTATCATAACTTGGTCTGATTTTTTTAAATTTTGTTTTGTACAGCACTATTGATAGTATTTTAATATTGTGAGTATTAACAATAAACAACAACAAACAACATAATAGTAATAATAATAATTATCATGACGATGATGATGATATGATGATGACGATGATGATGACGACGATGATGATGATGATGATGAGGCTTTTAACTGTGAGTTTAGCATGTAAATGTAAATTTGATCCTGACATGGAGTATTTGACACATGGGCAATTTGGGCAAACTATCATTGTTTATCACTAAGTTAATTAATTGTTTAATTTGACGTCTAGAACAGTCCAAGAATAAACAGCTTGCTACCAAACTCGAAAAAAAATCGTAAGTGACTGCATTTGTTATACCAGTACTTTTCAACAAACTTGAATTATCGTATGTAATTAGAGCCAATAGTAGATTGAATGATGAAAGCTTGCAGAATTCTATGTCAGAGATCTCGCCACCGCTTATCATTGGTCGGTTGAGGCTCACGCCATCGTCAGCTAATCGGAAACACGAAACGCTGTAAACTTGTTGTAACACCCATAAGTCCACAGGTCCTCGGGTCTTCGACCTTGCTCACGTATCCGCTTGCTGTCTGAAGAGTACCTGTGCGGTCTGCATGATACACATCTTATTTTCGATCTGTCTAAGACCGATCAGAAATGCCAGTATACATAATAGGCAGTATAGTAATAATATAGTAATAATAATACATAACAGGCAGTATAGTAATAATATAGTAATAATAATACATAATAGGCAGTATAGTAATAATATAGTAATAATAATACATAATAGGCAGTATAGGCATAATACTTTGCAGGAGTAAAAAAACTAACACGGTCATTTGGGCAGTGGAACAGGGGCAATGGACACTTGGGCAGTCGACATATGGGTAACAGGGCTTTTTGACAGTGGATCTTTGGCCAGTAGCACTTGGGTAGTAGACATTTGGGCAGTGGGACATTTGGGGCAGTAGACATGTGGATAGTGGACAGTTGGGCAGTATCACTTGGGCAGTGGACACTTAGGCCAGTGGGCATTTGGGAGTAGGATATTTGGCCAGTGAACAGTGGCGGTGCACATTTGGGCTGTGATTCCTGTACTATGGATACTTTTAAGAAACACCCATCTACTCGCTTACTTACCTACCTATCTACCTGCTTATTTACTTACTTACCTCTCTCCCTCCCTACCTAGCTACCCATCTACCTACACACCTACCTACCCACCTACCTGCCTGCCTGCCTACCTACCTACCTACTTACCTAACTACCTTGCTACCTATCTGTCTACCTACCTACCTACCTACCTACCTACCTACATAATAATACTATATAATAAATCTGATTTATTCTCCATTTGCAGAAGTACAAAACATTTTTTACACGTAAATACACTACATGCATAAAATATGAAATATAGCAACAGTTATCACAGTTAATTACATTATAATAATATCATAGAATAGTGCGCATAAGAGTTATCTGTATTTTTCAATAAATGTTGTCTAATGTGTACTGTGCATTACAGCACCTGATACAAGTGTCTGCAGAATAAATACTATGAATTTTATTTAAAATTTAAAACCAAATTAATAATGTAAATTGTACGATGCTAGGATTAGATTTGTAAAAACTATAAATGTAAATAAACGACTACAATTATTATCAACGGTTTTCCATTAGACTTAGTTATTTTCAAGTATATAGCAACTGGTTTGCTCAATTGTGTACCATGTCATTATGAACAACTTAAGAGTATACTAATACTGATTTCTATATATTGTATTTATATCCGTTCTGTCTAGTTTCTTTTTAAGTAATTTACTACTGCTGCTATTGCTGCTGCTGCTGCTGCTACTGCTGCTACTGCTACTACTACTACTACTACTATTTTTTATAGAAGTACAGTAAAAGATTAAACTGTGTGGCGTTTGAAAGTCATTATTACATTGACACATTGTATTATCGTTAACACCAATACTATATTTAAAAGCACTACATCCTCTGCTAAGTAGCAAACTAAAAGCACTTCTTTCAATAAATCTGTCATACTTTCCTAAATTAAAGGGGTGGTGAAAATTGGGACCGTTTCCCGAGGCAGACCAGCTAACTGGTTGCCATGCTGATGCTTTCTGTGCCACATAGTTTCAACAAATTTATTAACCTTTGACTTACTATATTTGACGTTAAGTGGATTAACACAGGCATCAACCAATTACTGATTGTAGAATTTCTATGGTTTTAGTAATTTTTAGAATTGACCTGGTTTTTACGGCATGATTTGTTGTGAAGTGGTTAGCTGCTTGGCTGCTAATTAACGAAGTGTCAATCTTCTCTACCTCACACCTAGCTAAATCGCTTTCTGGTTGACCTAGAATTTTCATCAAGAATTTACAAACAATAACAGAATATTGTGCATTAAGAGGCGGGAAACCGCATATTAATTCTAGTTCTTTTCAGGCGGATTATAAGATTTACTTGTGGCTGTTTTTACTACACAGCACAGAAGATCATCGAAGGAGTTTAACTGTTCACCTAGCCAGTAGGAAGCTGCGTATAACAATGTGGGCAGCACCACTGTTTTAGCTAGATTAGTAATTGAAGCCAGCTTCAGTCCTCTATATTTAAAACGGATTCTCTTAATTTTTTTGCCCTTTATTCTATGATTTTTTCCACACGTCTGTTACATGAACAGAGAAGCTCCGTTCTTTGTCAACCGTAACACCTAACGCCTTAGTTTTGTCCGTATACTTAATCTGCATATTGGTGAAGCGAAAATTTGGTGGTGTGAGGTCAAATTTTAAATTTTACAAGGTTTTATAGATAACGGCCTCGGTTTTGTTAACCGCACAGTTGACATTCAGGCGCCATCTATTACACCACCTATACAGCTTGTCATATTGTTTTTGTGCTTCTACATATGCACCATACATTGATCTGTTTGCTACTAGGAAAGTGCTGTCGTCAGCATATTTATATTTTGAGAAGTTATCATTATCGTTATGATCAATCATGTCTGCCACATAAAACAAAAACAAAATTGGTGATAGCACTGAACCTTGTGGCAAACCAGTATCGCACGAATGAGTTTGTGAGATAAAAGTATTGACCTTAAGATAAATATTGCGATTTTTCAACAAAGACACAATTAGCCTCAGCATTTTTCCTTGAATACCTCTTTGAAACAATTTCCATATCAGCCCATCAATCCAAAGAGGGGCATGCTGTGTTAGTTTTACATCTCATAACAGACGGGAGCTAGTATCATAGTCACTACATGTATGGATGCAGATCGGCCCAAGGAGGATGTTAAAAATACGGGGGACTATGGCCTATTTGCACTCTATACACCAATGGATCTGAAGGAAAAGAAAGATCAAATGGCAGACATTAAAATAATTAATCAAACAATCTAATCATCAACAAATTCCAAAGTGATTCAGTTTAAGCAAAAGTTCAATATTAACAAAAATATAGCAATATTGACAAAGCTTGGGGTTAGTAGGGTATATACGTTTGCATAAAGTTCATGTCTGCCCACTATGTACCCAGGTTTTTTTTAGAACACTTTTCCTTTAAAGCGAGCAGTTTGTAGAACGGTAGCAATACGTCGTAATATAACCTCTGCGTCTGAATACAGTTGTGATTCCAAACTTCGTCAGAGAAACTACCAATTAGTCTTTACCCAGCAAGTAGCATAGAAGAACATTAGGCTAGTATACGTGATGTTTACGTTATCAGTCGATCCATCTGTCAGTCAGTGGCTAACTCCACTACTGCAGACTGCAGCCAGCATCTCTGAGACAACTCTGGTTGACGGCCACAGGTTACAACAAAGAGGCTCTCACAGTATCACCATGTACATTACACACCGTATCTTGTGTGAAACTTTCTAGTACGGCATTTCTCTTCAAAAAAATATAACTTCACAGATACGAATAAACGACCTGTCTCGTTCTGTGTCACGTTGCCGTCTCTATCTAAACAGTGCTGAACGAAGTTCATCGAGAAGCCACTCGCTTAAACAGCTATAATTTTATTCACCTGTGCACTATCGTTAACCTTGACTTAGCCACTGCATTATAGCTGCGATAGGGCAGACAAGAGTGGGTCAGACGGAATTCAAAAGGGGGTTTGTTAGTAGGTGCCTACATCCTAACAAAATATCAAAAATTAATAATACAAATTAACTATCACTGCCAGTAGCTAAACATCATACATATCAATTAATTAAATATGCAGTGTGAATAGGGCTTAATGTTGCATAAGCATAATGTGAGAACTATTAAATGTAGGGCGAAACATGACACCAAACGCTATCCAAAAGTCTTACTAAAGTCACAAAATACAGCTATGCTTCCTAGCTTGTTGTTTTTAATTTGCCTTTCAATGTTAGATATAAGCCTGTACAGATATCTGATGGTACTACCTCCTGGCCTAAACCCTACTTGTTTATTGTCTAATAAATTTTAGTAGTCAAATTCAGTTCGCAATCTATTTTCAATTAGTTTTTCGGCTAAATTACTATAATAAGATGTAATTGTGATGGGCCTATAATTACTAGGGTCACTGTAATCTGATTTTAAACAAAAAACACAACTTTCGCATTTTGCCAAAACCCACTGGCTGCATTCTGAACATATGCTAACATGATTTAAAAACTGCCTTTAACGAGAAACCCATGTGTATAACCATTAATGGATGGCAGCCATCTGTATCCAAACTATTGACACTCGTCTTTATAGTCTTAATTGCAAGTCCTGCCATTGTGAACTCTTCGTTAAACCACGCAGGTTGAGCAGTTTGTGGACATTGTTGCTAGACAAAGTTCTGCACTTCCTGTAGCCATTGATTGTCAAAGGCGAATTCTTGTAAATGTTCACCTCTGGAAAAATTTGATATGGTGTTTTAATGTCTTAATTATTACATCTGACCTTTCATCATCAAAAGTTTTTCATGCATTTTTTCCAGAACGCTTTCCCTTGACAGACGTTTAATACCCTCGTGTTTTTGTTCACCCAATTGTTCAAGTCATCTGGTAATGAACTATTGAATCGCTCTTTTGCTTTTAAGTATGTTAGTTTATTTGGCACATTAGAAACTTGGAGGTATTTTTTCTTAAGCGTTTGACATTAGGCAGATCAGTTAGGTTCGCTGTGGTACGAAATAGTTTTCCGGTTCAACGCGTCTTCATTTGCTCTTTTAATATAATTCAGAAACCTGTCCCATATCACATTGATATCCCTGCTTTGAATGTGCGCTAACAAGTTTGGAAAGTCTGTTTGTATGTACTGTTCTAGAATATGTGACCAGCTGTGCCAATCACTATTCTTAAAGTCAAAAACCTTGCGGAGGTTAGACGAAGAGTCACTTCTGATTTTCATTACTGTATTCACGGGGTAATGGCCCATCAAAGGCACGCCGTACTTGATGAAAATGTAGGCTCCTCTGGCACAATTAGATCAAACTCCCCGTTACTATCTGTGATGTAATACTACCTATCTACTGACGTAGCTACCTACCTACCAATCTACCTACCTATCTATCTCTCTACCTACCGCCTACCTACCTACCTAGCTGCCTACCTAGCCACCTACCTACCAATCTACCTACTCATCTATCTTTTTTCCTACACAAACCAACACACACACATAGGCACGCACGCACGCACTTTTATATAGGGTACACCTTTTAACTACGCTTAGGTACCAGTTCCAGATAAATGGGGACACCTCATTTTCAAAATATTAAACAAGAAACTGTGCACCACACTCATATACAAACTGAAACAGGTGACTTTACATACAGTGAGCCATTTTGAACTAATTTTTATGCATTTATTAAAAATGGCGACATGCCACCTAGTTCTGCAATTATTGTGCATAAAGCAACACCGCAAGTATTCTATTAATTTTCTGATGAAACATGAGAGTGACACCAACTACTGATATGAACCATATTATTTTCCTAACTCACGTGACGGAAGCAACAATGTGTGAAAAAGTCGCAAGTGAAATGTAGGTGGCATGCAAGCTTCTGAGTAAATCTCTTATTGGAAATCATATATATCATTTCATATTAACTCATCTACACAGTAATGTACACCTTCACCTCATCTCACCTTACCTATCCTCACCTCACCTTACCTTAGCTCAGCTCATCTCAGCTCACCTCACCTCACCTCACCTATCCCAGCTCACCTCATCTAATTTCGCACCACCTCTCGTCCTGCTTCAGTCACGTAGCTCGTTTCAGCTCAATTCATATCTCACCTCACCTCACCTCCTTTCACCTAATCCCACCTTACCTCATCTCATTTTGCCCCACCTCTCACCTTACTTCCGCTACCTCAACTCAACTCACTTCACTTCAATTTTTCCTTACAATACGTTATCATCCGTACCATACCGTACCTTACCTCACTTTTCCTTACTTTGCATTATCTTATTTTATCTTGGTAATGTTGTCATTAACTTACAAACATTATTTTTAAAATTTAAAGGGCAATTTAGAGGGCAAAGAGATCAAAAAATGTGGAAATAAGATAATTTTGTATTTCGGTTTTGATTAAAAACGGCGATCTAAGTTAAATTAAATTAATTAATTAAACATTTTCATTTGAGCTGGACATCCGGGAAGAATTATTGATAAAATAAGATTCATGAAGAATTTGCCAACAACTTTTCTGTTATGGCGAAATTTTGTAAAAAATGAAACATGCGAGTTCGTGGTCGGCCAATAAAAATTGTATAAACATAATGGATCGAAAAGAATTTTGTGTAGATTTCATGCTTTTTGGTCCGTTAATCGCTGTCACGCTTACAACTTTCATTAACCAAACTGCAAACGACATTAACAAAGTATCGCAAAAATTCTAGCAACAGTTCAATGAGGTAATGGTAGTTCGCTACAAGTTAATGCTTTATTCACCACATTCAACCAAAATACCCGGGAGGAGTATAAATAATAAATAATTAGAATAAATAATTCAATGCACTGCATACAAACCAGTTTTTTGACACTAATGAGAATGCCTTAAGGGACATCACATGCTTTCTACGTACTGTTCTCTACGCAGGTCGTATATAATATCCAGCTTCAGTTTTGCTTAGACTTGACTTTACTTTAGTGTCGTGTGAACACTAACAAGCGGATTCCTTTTGCTACGTCGTTTGTTGTGCTATTATGATTAATGTTAATTATGTTTTTTTCTCGTGAGAAATAATGTAGATACATAAAACAAAAATATAGGCCTAACTTCACAATAAGGTCACCTGACTTGTGTGTTATGATGTTGCCTTCCAGATTATTGTTATTGCACCGTCGTTACACAGGTATTATTCTCATACTACTAAATGGGCATTTAGCATTCGTAATTGCAGAAATGCTTATAAGTGATGTAGCGGCTCCCATTGGACTTCCTAGACTAGATACGCAGTGGAATAATTCGCTGGTAGGTGAGTGTCCACGACTAATTCCTGCCGTTATTCCAAGTCTTTTCTCCAATATTGCACCAGTCATAAATTTCGCTTTGGCTGGTCAAATAACCAAGGAGTTACCAAGTTCTCTTAAAAAGAAATTGAAGTGGAAGTTTAGTGGCGACGGTGACTATGAAGACCTCAGGTATCTGAAAAGGATATTACTACTTTCTAATTTTCAATTGACAAAACGCGGAGATTGGACGGCGTATACTAATACCAATCCCAAGAAGCAGACATGGCCGTTTGTGGGCAAACATAAGAAATTCAACCAGCTTCCTGGTTCACAAGAAGAAGCCATGAGGAAAGATAGTATGTGGATAAACATAAAAACTGCAATGATAAAATATGCAAATGATAAATTCGACTTCGTACCACAGACTTTTGTTTTGCCGCAGGAGTTGTTAGAATTCTGCAAGCATTGGAAAGATAATCCCGGGCTGTGGATTTATAAGCCTTCAGATTCGAGACGGGGCAGAGGTATCAAAGTCATTGAGACAATTGGAAAGCTACCAAGCCTAGAACAAGATCTCATTGTCCAACAGTATATCACAAAACCATATCTCATCAAGGGTTTGAAGTTTGACATGAGAATATTCGTGTTTATTTCTTCACTGGAGCCATTGAGGATTTATATGCATAAACTTGGTGGCGTCAGATTCGCCACGGAAAATTACACCACCGAGGCTAATCAGTTAGAAAATAATTTCGTTCACCTCACTAACCTGGACGTTAACATAAAAAATCCAAAATACATATTTGAAAAGTACGTGTGGTCTCTGCAGAAATTATGGCGCTATCTGGACCTGAAAGGAGTTGACACACAAAAGATTTGGAGACAAATTAAAGATATTGTTGTGAAACAGCTTTTAAGCAGTGAATCTGTTTTGTACAATATGATGAGCACCAATATGGAGAGTCCTGACTGTTGCAATGAACTGTATGGATATGATGTTATGTTGGATTATCAGTTGAAACCTTGGTTGTTGGAAGTTAACACTTTTACTGGTTATGCGTACGATTTTGTTGGAGAAATGGTGCAGGACCGGCTAAACCTGGCTGGCCATCGTGTTCCAGAATGGACAACAGTCACCAGAAGGCCTTCTTTTCAAAAACTAAGGCGTAGCGAGAAAGTTATAGGGCCTGTGTTGCCAAAGTCTTTGTATACTTCAGCGCTCATGCCGTACGAAGAGTCAAAACGAAATCACTTTACGAAAAACGCGTCAGACGAAGAAATTTTAGCAAATATTTTAGATGATCTCACACCAGCTGATGTTCGTGAGCTAGTAGAAGCAGAGGATGAGTATCGCCGACGCGGAGGTTTTCACCGAATTTTTCCGAGTCCAACTTCCCATAAATATTTGAAATATTTTGAAGTGAAACGTTACAGCAACTGGTTATTAGATGCCTGGACAAGGAAGTACTACAAAAATCCCAGTGAAGGATGGAAATTGTTGGAAAAACTTTTGAAAACAAGCCGTATTAATACTTTTGTGAAACCGAACACAGCAAATTCAAGCGAAGCGCTTAAAAAAAGTTCACGTGCATTATGACTTGACTAGCATTTATAGAAGTAACAAAACACTTTTTAATGTTTGCCACTTACATTGTGAGATTAGAAACGGTTTTTCAGTAATTAGGAGAAATTATGCAAGTCGTTATGAAACTTATAACAACTATCTTGTACATAGTTTGTTGGCAACTAAATTAAATATAAGACCTATTAAATTATTGTTCAAATGTGTAGTTTATTGACAACTGTCTATTGTGTATCTAATATTCAAATATTGATGCCACTATTCCATACTTTTCTGAAAAAGCTAGTAGAATTGTGAACATGTTTTTGCGAATATTCGAAACTAGTATTGTTAATGTGCGTCTCATGGCCTATAAGGTATATGTCAAGCCAATTATGGAATATTGCTCTCTTGCTTGGTGTCCATCCCATGATGGCGATATCGATATGCTAGAAAATGTCCGAAGATATTTCACACGTAGAGTTTTCTACAGATATAATTTAAACTATGTATTTTACCACGAGAGACTTAAGTTACTAGGCTTAGAATCTCTTGAAGAAACACGTCTAAAAACGACTTAGTCACGTGTTATAACATCATAAACAAAAAAGTGGATTTAGACTGTGACATGTTTTTAGTCTTGCAATAGCCGATAATACTAGGCGTAATCATGTGAGACACGTATTTCCAAAACTAGTCTTAGTCATTTGTTCTCAAATCGTGTGGTGCCCATATGGAATTCCCGACCATCACATATAAATGGACATCCTTTGGTCACTGCAGTGAGTACCAAATTATTCCGGAAACTTTTAAAAAACCTTGGGTTTAAATCAGTATTTGTATTACGATAGGTACATGTAAACAAATTGCACAGTTTAAAAATACTTTATTTAGAATATGCTGTAATGTTGTGTATCACATTATTAGGCTCACTTAAGCAGTGTATCTCTGGTGTATCTCTTCCACATCCTACTGACTATTTTAGTGTGTTTATTGTTTTGTGTTTTTATTGACTAATTTTGTATTTTTATTTATTTTGTTGTATTATTTTATGGCTGTCACACAATCTAAACTAAAATAAACGTACTAACATAGCAGGGTACATAGTATTAAATTTATCTATTAAATTATTATTGTACAACCTTTACAGAAGGTATAAGCACACGCCATGGAAGGTTACAATCTAAACTTACGCTACAATAAACTCGACATATTACTGTCAGCTAAGTTTCTATAAAAAAAAGTGAAGAAAATTTTCTTTGGACGTTTACTCTATGATTGCTTTGCGGACGCGTGTGTTTTATGATAAAAAGACACTGAAACGATACGCTAACATCGCTGGTTCAAATCCAGTGCTTTTTATTTTGCCATTTTATTTATTTTTTCACCTTTCATTCAAATTTGTGTGCACGTGCAACACGCCTAGACACTCTCCAGCATTAGAAAGCAAATTAGTCAATACTAATGATCGTTTTTATACACACATGAATTTTTTTATTGAATTGGTGTCATTATTATCACAGGGGCTTGTACGCAAACTCAATTGTGATATTAGAAATCTTCAAAACCAACGCGTTTCAGTTACGTAAGAGGTCCTAGCAGAACGATTTTGCGAATGAGAATTAAATCTGCCGTATAAAACACAATGTGAAAAGTGCGCGCTTTATTGATTATTAGCTGTGTATAAATTGTGGCTGGGAATAGATTGGTGAATGGGAGTTGACAGCAGGAGATGTGGCACCAGAGATGCAATTTTTGGTTTTAACTTTTTTATATTAAAGCAGTGAAGTCAATTGTAGGAAATGATCGAACGTCTTTCAGAAATAATTGAAGCAATAAACAAATTTAAAAAACAGTAGTACATATGCGTTTGCACAAAAAGTTCTACAATACTGTCAGCTATCCAATGTAGCAGGTAGCAGTAGCGAAAAGGAACGTCCAGAATTTTTTCAGTTGTGGTAGTCAAGACGAATTGTATTAATTTAAGCACATTAACACAATATTTTAGTCGTCATTGCAAAGTGAGATAAACATGATAATAAATTTAACGTCAGCTAAACCCTGACTATAACTGTAAGCTTTTACAAGCTAAAATCCTAGTCTCATTACGAAACGGAATATTCAATTTATCTTATTAAAAACTTACTGTAAAGCTGGTTTCTTTAGATTTTTATCATTTTTTTAAATTTGAAGAACCGTCATTTTCGTTGCGCGAGACGAATAACGTAATGAGTGCAGTCACGAGGCCACCATAGATTGGTAAACAAAGATCGGTAACCAAAGACGCTCTCGTACGTCATTCTTGCTCACTCGCGTCCAAAACGTGAAACATGGCGATCTTTTTTTTTTAATTTCTAAGTTTCTTTTTGTGTTAAAATAACTATGAATTCTTTGTGTAATAATAATAATAATATAATAATAATCATAACCAGAAAAGTGAAACATGGCGATCTTTAAGGCAATGCAGGTGTTCGAAATTCGCCAGAAAAAGGGTAAGTTATTTAATTTATAAGTTTCTTTCGTGTAACAATAACTATGAATTATTTATGCGTTAAATTTCAATGTCTGTTGCGGTTATACAGGGCTTTTAATTACCAGTCACGAAATGACAACATATAAGTAAAATGAAGATTTATCTTGACAAAAACGTGTTGAAAGTGTTGCGTGATGAATTTTGAAATTTCATGAATGACATGACATGAAATTTCAAAATCCATGACATGACTCGTGCATGCATTGGCCAGTCAGCATTTACTGCCATCTATTTACTGCACATCGACACATTAGGCTGCCCGCGATATTTTAAGATTTCAGTAACCGATGTTTAGCTGAATTTTCACAAAATCTGACGGAAGTTGTCCTATAGACCCTCCCTCCCCCCTCCGAAGGGACACGCTGAGAAAATAGCACGGATTAGTGATTCGTGGCAGATTTTCTTAACGTGGCCCTTCACAGGGGCTCCATAGAAATCCACAAAGTTAATATCACAAAAATGACACACTTTCCAATATCCCTTGCGCATCAGGCATACATAAAGACAAACAAACAGGGGTATCAACTCAATCCATAACACAATATACCAACCAACCAATAAACCAAGCAACTAACCAACCAACCAGCCAACCAACCAATAAACCAAACAAATAAACAAACAACCTACCCACTCACTAACCAACCACCCAACGAACCAGTCAACCAACCAATCAACCCAACTAGCCAACACCAACCAACCAACTAAACAACCACCAATCTATCCAACCAACTACCCGACCAGCTAACCAACCAATAAACCAAACAAACAACCTACCCACTCACCGGCCAACCAATCAACCTACTAAGCAACCAACAAGCCGACCAATTAATTACTTGTAGGTATTTATTTAATAATTATATACTTACACAAGTACAGAACAACACAGTAGAGAGCAGCACAGAATAGACTAGCACAGAACATAACGGAATGGAAGATAACAGTGTGTTCATACTTCATTGTGTCCAATTTCTCGCGCCTTGTGTTAATATGTCACGTGTCAAAACAATTTTAGATGGTCTGGCAAGTAGTTAGGTAAGTGTATATTTATATGTAGATAGACGGGTGAGCAAGTTGGTAGGTAGGTAGGTAAGTAGATAGGTAAGTTCGGAGGTAGATAGGTAAATATGCAGTGCTTGAAAAAAATCATTTTTTAATTATGGCCACGAATGGTACAAACTAATCGCCGCCATAATTAAAATATAAAACGGCCAAACAAGGTTACACTTCGGATACCACACAGTTACCAATGTATTGAAAGCTACTGTGGGAACTGAAGAATACTAAAAAATAGGAGTCTTGGTTTTTAAACTCTAATTAAATTTATGTACCGAATATGAAAATTTTTTCTTTTTTATTTTTTTTTTATTTTTTTAATTTATGTAATGTAAAGCATGTTTCTGTTAATTGTGTAATGTCAAATGTATATTGTGTAAAATATGTCATGTAAAATTTAATGTACTTTTGTAAAATTGTTTTGTAAAAATATTTTAATATGGTGTTTGTAAATTTGTTCATTTATTGTATATAATTAGGCCTTAGTTTTGCACTTTAGTTTTTTTTAGTATGCACTGGACGCATTTGTCTTGAACAGTGTTGTTATTTTAACATTATGCTGAGGCTTACTCAATTTTATTATAATGAGTGAACCATGTTAATGACAAATAAAGAATTAATATATATATATATATATATATATATATATATATATATATATATATATATATATATATATATGTAATAACTCCTACCACTTTTTCTACAGGTATTTTTATCTAGGGTAGGACGTTCAAGGACAGTGATTGACGTGTCGCAGAATACTGATGCTTACTGCCGCCATAATTATAACTTGCACGCTGTATGAACTCACACTGCGTAAACTTGTCTGGCATTGGTCTACAGCAACGTCAAGGTTTTCCATTGGCAGCATGTTGGCAGCATGCTGAGCTCATGCCATTTAAATTCCCACAATGCGCACGCAGTGCGGTAGTGATCAGTTAAGCTGAGTCACTCACAGTCTATAATGATGTGAATGTTTTCTTTGTGTGCCATATTTGATCGACGTTAAACAAACAGTTTATAAATGACAGTGTCTTAATTTGCATTGCAATATAAAGTTCTATATTAAATATGCATCGGTGTATCGTGCGATGAGTCCAGAGTTTATTTTAGCAGCTATAAAAGACGAATGTTTGAGGGTTGGGTATGGTTAAAAGCACCGGGCAGCAGCTGTAACTGTGTAATAATGTAGTAAAATATTTTTCGCGTAAGGATGACGTCCGGGAAGATCGGTAATATTCTTCTGTGGCTGAACGAGCCACGTTTGGTTGCAGATTTTCAACAGCTGTGTGGTATTATTCCGAAAAGTACAAATGAACTTGACTCCTCATCTGTGATACAAAACGGCGTGCCTAGTCAACCTCCGAGTAGAATAGCTGCTAACACATGTGTTTACCGTGAGACTTCTACGCAGAACGCTGCCACTGAGCACAATCAAAAAGAAATCTCTGCAAAAAAACTAGCAACTGGAAGACATCTTAAAAATACAGACCCTCTGACAGATAAAACACTGTATATTGTAAATAATAAATTTCTCCATTATTTATTCTGGTTTGGTGCATCGCTGGGCAACGAAGTATTTTACTCTACTTTCTTCCCCTTCATGATATGGAACGTGGATGGGTTTTTGTGCAGGCGCGTAATGATTCCGTGGATAATGGTTTTCAGCATTGGACAAATCACAAAGGACATTATCAGAATGGAGAGACCTGCATCACCCCCAGTTATCAAGCTAGAAAAACGGTATGACACGGAGTATGGTATGCCTTCAACTCACGCTATGGTTGGCACAGTGATTCCATGCTCTTTGCTATATTTTGCCACTGGCCGATACCAGTTCGATACAATGGTTGCAGTAGTACTAACTATTTTGTGGATATCACTGGTGGCTTGCAGCCGTGTTTACCTAGGAATGCATTCATTTCTAGATGTGTTTGCTGGGATTTTGTACACGTTTCTACTTTTAGGTCCATTTATCACATGGGTGCCATCCATTGATCATTTTCTATTAAAGAATCCTTATTCTCCGGTATGGTCTATAGGAGGTTGTCTTCTGGTAGCGCTTCTATATCCATCAAAAAATGAGTGGAGTACAGCAAGGGCAGATACATTTATGGGCCTAGCTGTGGCTTTGGGTGGTTTGCTGGGACCATGGCTCAATTATCAGCTAGGTTATCTGACTGAGTATATTGAGCCGAAGCCCTACCCGATAAATTGGCCATCCAACTTTGGATGGGGTTTATTGGTACTACGCATTGTGATTGGTACTTCTTTACTTGTTTTAACACGTGTGGTGTTAAAGGCTGTCACCTACCCTTGGCTGTGTAAAATGTTCAACCTTGACCCCAATGATCCTAAAACCAAACAAAAACTTCTGATAGAATTTTCATATAAGTTTATTACCTATACTGCAGTGTCCTTTAATGTGACCTTCACTGCCTTACATTTGTTTAGTTTGTTGAATATAAATCAAGGACTGTGGCATGCGAATGTGGTGTAGATCATCATAGATTAAAACTTGATTATTTAGACATTTTATTGTTCCTATAAACTAAAAACTTCTGATAGAATTTTCATATAAGTTTATTACCTATACTGCAGTGTCCTTTAATGTGACCTTCACTGCCTTACATTTGTTTAGTTTGTTGAATATAAATCAAGGACTGTGGCATGCGAATGTGGTGTAGATCATCATAGATTAAAACTTCATTATTTAGACATTTTATTGTTCCTATAAACTTATGTTAAATCAGCATGATATAGCCTAATGCTGATGATGTATTCCCTATCCAAAGAAGTTTTTTGTTATTATTTTGAAATGGTTTGAAACACAATTTAAGCATTGGGCGCACAAAAACCTTTGTAGATTTGTTCAAAATCTCAGTTGCTTTGATTTTACAGTAGTGGCACCCCTCAGCAACAAATACTTACGTCATGTGTGTTTGTTTTTTGTCTTCTGTTTGCTTAATAATTTGACATATTAACATAAATAATAGAACGAGAATGAAATAAGTTTCTAAATAATGCTATCTAAATTATTTACACTAGAGTGAAGTAATTTCATTATTTACACATTATATGCAGAAAGAGTATGTACGAAATAGAACATTCAGTTAAATTTTCTTCGTGATATAAAAATGTATGTCAAATCGACTCTTGAGTATAAATGAATTTGTAAAACTTTATTTTGCACTGTGGTGTGCTGAACAATTCAGATATGTTGTACCGTATAATGATTCTTAACCACTGCATGTGTTGTTAAATACGTACTTGTACTTTATTGGTAACCGATGTCATTTCCACCAATCAACACATGGCAGTTCCAAATGGTATGTTTTTTGTATATTTTTATGTAGAGCAAACGCACAAGGCAAATACAGTTCAAAATCAACTATGAGTTATCCATTTATGCACGTTGTTAAAATCATCACCATAATCTCCAGGAGTCTATTTTTAAGAAATTTATTGTGTGTTATGTGTATGTGGTACTCGTGCATGGTCGTTTGCTGACAATAATTGGAATTAAACTAAACTAGGTCTATATTTTTGCATAGGGGAGTGTTAAATGATTTGTTGACTGTATTAGATCATCAAAAAGAATAAGGGAAACACATGATAAGCTTTATTTAACTTATTACAATAACTATGATAACTGTTGGATAGGTGCGTTGATGTTTTACTAAAATTAATGATAATGAAATCAGCTTGAGATTATATTAAGGTGTGAGTCACTTTAAAATTTAAGATATATCTATTGTACCGGCACATGTTCTCTATTGTGGCCTTTTTATTGCGCTCTGGTATCAAAGTTGCGTGACTAATAATTATTGAGATTGTATTGTTTAGACAAAATTTGCAAAATGGTTTATTTGTTCGTGTTTTATTTGACCTGCTGGCAAGGTCAGTATCATTTGAATCGGATGTTTTTACAGCAGCTTGGATCTACGCAAAATGTAATACTCCATAATCTAAATTACTGCATCACTAAATATTGCTATATTGTTATTTTATGTTGTTTAAACTCCTCTGCTGAGTATTAAAATACTAAATCACTATTTTACAATTTTGCTTGGACATGTTTCCATTAAATTTTATTATTCTGTACGTCTTTCATGTATGCTATTCACTTTTGCTCGTTTGTTTTTCTCAGAAATCCTACATGCAGTCTTTTTACTTTTGCCTGTATACAAAATCGATATTTTAACAAGTTTTTATGCGGCTTTAGTAGATGTTATCTGCAATCTCAATACAAAGTTCTGCCATGTTTCAGAATTTAAAGTTCTGTATTTATGGCAATAACAACTAAAGCCTGATACGTGGCGATGTTTGAGTGAAATTAAACAATGTGAAATAATTAGACTGTAAATAAAGTTAAAAGACACTGTGTAGCATTGAAGTCCGCCATTTTTACAATACAGTATATTATGATCCAGCTAAATCGCTGCTATTTATAATAATTGATGAATTCTCATAATTATTTGAAAACAAATAATGATCACAAAGAAAAAAATTGAAAGTTCGGGTTCATTTTTTACTCTTTGGACAACTTGGGCCTAAAGACTTAAAAACTGTTGGTTAACTCCATCACTCTTAATGATTATTACCGATAATCTTGAAACTAGCCAATTGCACTGTTGATTGCCGGTCAATATTTTAGAATTACTATACAGTAGTGTAAGTACACTAGTGTACGCTGAAAGCTGTCTGATATGTATTTCGCGCCATCTGTTGGCGAGAAACAAACCGAATGTTACTGTTTTTCAGTTCAGCCTCAATGATATTTGAGTCAAAAATACTGAGCGAGAATAAAGGCTCTAAAGTAACATTTTCCACTTAAAAATTAGCAGTTACCTAAGTCTATGGTAGTTTTATTTGTTTTTATGCGTTGGTGTCCCTTTTATTTAAAGATCTGAATAGTAGATGGCGCAACATGCTCACATCCTAAATGCCCAAGTAATCATTTTGGCCAACTGAGCACCGATTCCCTCAAGCAGCAGACAAGTAATTAACATAAACCAATTAACTTTTTAACTTTTCATTAACGATAGTTTTTATTTCTACAAACCTTTTTTGCAAACGTACTTTTCTGGCAAAAAAACTTTCTGAGAAATGAGTCTACCCCATTGTTCAGTGCTATTTTCCAATCTTCCGATGACTTTAGCAAAACTTCATTACAACCTCAATGAATTTCTGAACCCCAAAAGATACCTAAAAAACATGGGTGTTACAATTGCTTTTAACCGATCGTACATTTTTTCCTCAAATATTTTCGACATGACTTGTAAGTACACTGACTGGTTTTAGTTTACTTTCCTTTATGCACTGCTGTAACTTTTGCAAGCTTCCCAGTACAAGAAAATATGCACACAGGAATATCAGTCATATCAGGAATTTATTAGCATTAAATGTGCCAGTTGAGCAGTACGGCTGGAATGTCATCACAGTTTGCTCTTTTCTTTATATTAAATTTTGCTAATTTAGCTCCACATATTTAGCTTTCTGTGGATTGTACAAATTTCACGACAGTAACATTACCACCATCCGTTAGCCAAGTCCACAGTTTTGTGTCCATCTTGCAAGCGGACGAGACGAACGATTCTGATATAAAATTGGCTTTTGCATTAGTGAACTGGCAGAGCTGCTTTGAAAAAATATCAAAAGGGTAGCGCCTTCTGTTACAATACTGTCATTTTGCCGAACTTGATCATTTTGAGGAAATGTAGTCGCAATTTCTTGATAAAAAGGGCTTCACTGTAGGCCAGAAGTATCTGAATTTAGCCTCTTTGAAATATTCCTGAATGGAATTCCTGAGTGCGACATTTTATTTGCTTACGATAGTTTTCCCAATTTTCGTCTGTTCTGGGTTTAGAAAACTTGTTCTTGAGTGACGTTTCATTTAAAATTAAAAATGGCCTCCAGCTGCTGACTACACAAGCTTCCTTACCCTGTCTGCGTGTTCCTTTAGTTAGTATCTTCTGTTGAAGACTATTGCAATTGGACTTTTAATCACTGTGTGAGTAGTTTTTTTTCAATTCGTTGACTTCAAACGAACGTATCTACATTTTGTTTTACTTGTTGAATGATTTAATTTTAACAAAACGGCAGTCGAATTTACTTAGTTTGTTTGCCCGGATCACATGAAGAGGTTGATCATTGTGAAGACAGTGATAGATTTTGATTGTCAGTTGCCCCTGAAACATGTTAACTAAGCTGTCTTTGTTAAAGTTTTAGCGATCCAGCTGTTGCAAGAGTTTCTGTCATGTTTGTGTTACGTTAATTGTGAAATCTGTACATTTGCATTCTGTACAATCATACATTTGCATTGTTCTGACAGAAAAATGAAGGTTCGTTTAATGTCCCGTAAAATCAAGACTGAACGTTGTGCAGGCCTAGGCCTAATTGACTCGCTTTTTTAACAGAATTTCCTGGGTGTTGTATGCTTAAACCACTAGTGTAGCAAAATGTCGCTAAAATGTTTACGTTTTAGCTAATCACAAAAGAACCTCAGTACCATATTGCGGAATCACAAATTCACAACACACATTGGCGTGCAGCGCCATCTGTTGTTGGCTAAAAAAATTAAAATTTAAGTTCTGGAATTTGTGATAGAAATTGCATGCTGTGTATTCTTTAAGCAGTGGTGTTAATGTTAAAAATAACTCTAAAATTCGTTAAGTTTGTTTTCCTATACAACTAATACCGCACTGCGTTACAGTGTTAGAGTACATTGTTTCATGGACTGAAAACAGATGATGGGCTTATTGATGGCGCAATCTGCTCATGTGATAAAAATTACCGTAATTATCATAATTTCCTACCTTCTGCTAAGCACGCCCAATTTGCAAAAGTTGCAAAAGAGTAACTTATATGAACATTTGCTTGGTTGGTATATTTTAGACTTGTTTTGAACTTTTCATTATGTAAAATGTCAAGTAGTGTTTTCTAAACTGCCCTTAACTACTTTTATGTTTTTTTAATTAGATAAAATTGTCACCATTTTATCCCATTTGAGCTACTCGTACATCGGAAGAAGTCAAATTTCTGTGTATGCTTTCCTAAATTTCACTAGAGAATGATCTAGAGGTAGAGAGACTAATTTGCTAGTGAGATCTCATGTAACCTGTAGTCATATGCTCATGGCTACTCATAGATGACGCCACTAGGCTGATGAAAGTCTCCGCAATGCTTACTTAAGGTTCGTAATTTTTGATTGCCCACCGGTTAGGTAAATTGTCTATAAATTTAAATTATAAGGTAGGTACCGAGTTAATACAACTAGTGCGCGTTAAGTGCTAGTAACAGAATTAATGTTTAATGAAATTTGTACCGACTTTAGTTTTTTGTCTTAACGTCATTCTTTAATTCTTGATTCTGTTTAGTGTTTAAGGACCCCGGCGTTTAAGTCGTTTAGAATCTATATCTTGTCGAATGACAACTAGGGCGTTCTATTATATTGTTGTACGAGTTTGTCATGACGTTAACGCTTTTTTTCTATTTATTAAACATGTTTCATTCAGGAACGTGACTTTGTACATTCAAAGATGATGGACGGTTTATAAACTTTACAAGTCATTAATAACATTGATAACGTGAAAAACGGGAACACGCTGGTAATTGAAACTATATCACGAAAAAAGTACATTATTTTCATTATGTGTGTCATGCTGTCAGCGTAATAATAACAGGACTTTTGCACTCTGTTTTGTAGCAGAGCGTTACAAGTATACTATATAAGGGTGGGCGGTCAAAGGACCACCAGACAAAGAACCACCTTCGGCACTTTAATAGTGGATCCAGACTTTTCTCTCGCAAGTTCTACCTGACAGTAAATTCCAAATTCTCTCGCACTTTATTGCAAAAAATGCAAACTCTGCCAAAGTTGCCGAGAGTTCTTGCCCAATAACTGGCGAGAGAACTTGCAAAGCCGTTCACACTTGCAAGTTTACTCTCAAAGAGAACTTGCGAGAGAACTCTCTGGTCTGAACGCGCCATAAAAGTAGCCAAAAGACCACCTGTCAAAGGGGCAGACCGAGGATCGCAAGTCGATGTGCTGACAGCTTGATAGTAGTTTGAGAAAAATTTCGATTTTTGCTTCCAGATAATATTTTATTTAATAATCATTATCTTAATGAGTTTCGGTTTTAATAATAGTGATTGATAAGTGCACATATATAATAAGAGAAGCTAAAACACTCAGCTGCAGTCTAGACTAACAGGTAAAACTCCAACAACATACACAAGACTGACAGATAAAACGAGTTAGTAGATGCTTTAAAAACATTAACGAAAAGTTGTTTTTATCAAGTAGGTTTGAGGATTGAGTGTTTAATTTTTTTAATATGAAAATGCCATTTTATAACTGGTGTCGCTGGTTTAATTGTCGTCTCTGACTTTTTATAGGTTTGGTATTTCTTCAATACTACATCTGGATAATGACATAATTCACATACTGCAGACCGTGTTTCAGAACACTAAAAAATACTTTCACAAATCATTTGTCGTCATTGGGAAATGTTTTAATGTTTACCGATCTGTGCAAGGAAGGTATGAAACAAGTTACCCCCTCTGTCTGATTTTAATTTGTGCCAAACGGTGACAGGTTCCGAAATAATGGTCCCACATTGTCGCAGCCAAAACTTTACGCAGGTGTACCGTTCTTATAAAAAGAAACTTCGCTGTGTTCTACCGATTTCTTTCTAATTACTGTAACACCTTAGCTCCCGTGGGAAAGATAAAATTCTGAAAAAACTGAAATCAGTTATTGTGAGTTGCATATCAAATGTGAACGTTATTAACTCCAAGTCACAAAAGTTTGTACTATTTTTGAATGAGTATTTTCTAGTTAAATGCCTAAAGTAGTCAGGCACTGTAGAAAGAAATATCTTGATTAAAACTAGATGTTTCAGTTAACTGATAACAATTGTCACTAATACATCTGTATGGTGTTATTTCTAAACTGTTTTGTTAAACCTTTTAAAAGTTGTAAAAAATTGTATTTTAATTTTAAAAAACTGTTTAAAGTGTTTTTTACTTTACATTTGTATCGGATTATTTAACAGATAAAAACAGTATTTCTAGCCTAGTGGAAAGTACTGACAAATAAATAAGGCAGAACTTTTCAATTTAACCTCTCCAAATCATATGTGTAATATAACTATCTAACACAAAGCAAAATGTATCTCAAATGGTTTTTTGGTTGACATCGTGGTGTGCTTTGTGGTGGTCCTTTCATTGGTGGTCCTTTGCTTTTTCAAGTGAATCTTTCACCAGTGGCCATTTGTCTGGTGGTCGTTTGGACTGTGATCCTTTGATTGGTGGCGCTTTGACCGCTTTGGTGTACGAACTCTCTAGATACGTGCTCACTTTTTCATCTTTTCATTGCAATTTCTTAAGTCGGCTGGTCATTAGCTTTGTTTGCGCAATTTGTACATGAAATGCAAATGCGTGAAAAACTGTTTTGTACTGTAAAGTTGAAGGCACCATTCAGCATTCAGTATCCGTCCATTGGCAAGGATAAGAGGACACTGCAGTCTTGTGTTTTTAAATGACAATTCTAAAATAGGGCTATCGGAACTAATGGGAATGACATTGGGTCGTTCCAAACTTGTTTGTATTATAATTTTCCTAGAGCATTTATAACGCCTCAAAGTCGACCAAGCACGGCATTTAATCTACACCTGTACTCATGATGGTGAGACCCAAAGAGTCTAGGCAACTACAAGCACGCTCGATATTGATTTTATTTCTAATGTTGCTGTTCACAGGTGTGAAAACTGTTACGCCAGTAATGAAAAACGTAGGATGAAGGAGTTAAAAATGCAATAGCATAGCTTAGTATTTCAAGTTTGCACTATTACTGAAATCAAGTACAGACATCCGGCATGAGTTCACACGCGCCGCGCTGCACAGGTATTCAAGGTGTGTTTATCATTTACCCGCGGCTGTTTGCAGTGGGTTTGGCTTTCCCACAGTCGTATGCGGATCGTGCGCGGGGTGTGACGTTCGTACGCCTGACTTACGCACTTGGAAAATACTCGCATTTGATGACAGGCAATTTTGATGAAAAGTGCTTTTCAACGCATGTGTACAAACGCTAAGTGTAAACGCATTTAAGAAAAACTTAATTGCCTAGAAGTTTTATTGGGGTTTTGCATCATTGACATTTACATAATTTACTTGATAAAATAGCTGACTTTTCAGGATTTTTGAATGAAATAGTGTCGCAAATATTGTACAGAGCAGCAGTGACTGGAGGCATTGGACCACTTATATTTCTCACAACTTTTGCATGATTGAAAACGATAAGAATCGATCAAATATGAACGAGGAGGAAGATCAAGACGTATCAAGTGATACATCTGAAACACCGCCAGCTGGAAAAACGGCAACCAAATCAAACAGAAAGGTTTGTAAAGTTTTAATAGCTATTTGTATTAAATCTCTTCGGGCCGAGGAACAAGTTTAAGTTGTTTTGTGTTTCTTTATACTCGTTTACGTGCCGCCAAATAAAGATTTCATCGAGGTTTAAGTTTGCAAGACGTCAAAACTTAATAATTTAAACCGATTTCCTAAGATTCGTGTATGCATTCATACTTATTTTTTCGTCTACAAAACTGTTTTTACCCCCCTCTTTTCTCTGCTTATTTTTATACAGTCTTTGATGCATAAATAGTCAGTTTTAGTCAGTTTGATTTCGAATCAGTGCAATTCAAGAATTAATAGGTAACAGAGAAAATTACACCCAGAGTTGTGATTCCCTGTGTGCTTCATACTAATGTAAATGCAATTTTTCGTAAACTTTTCAGAGCTCGAAACCAATAATGGAAAAGCGAAGGCGTGCTCGAATAAATCAAAGTTTAGGAGAACTGAAAGCTCTCATACTGGATGCCATGAAAAAAGATGTAGGTGAAGTACAGTAATTATAGTGATTAGAAATTATGATGCACAGATTGTCAGCTGTGTTAATTGTATCCGTACTGTGTTAATTGTAGATAGATAGATCTTTTATTTCTGAAAATCACATTTCCAACACGAAAATTACAAATTACACCCGATGGTTTTATCAGCGGGCAGAGCTCAGGTAATGATTTCCAGATCATACTAACAATTTGACTCAACATAGCTGCACAGGTATACATACAGATATACAAATTCAGTTGTAAGCTCCATGAAGCGAAAAAAAACTATTTACTAAGCATTTGTACACATGTATTAAACAAATATTTTACCTATATGATAATCTCCGTGATGCGGTTATATATCCGCTAACAAAGCTATACTATTTAATTCACAAATCTATGCATACAGTCGTAAATGAAACTACCTATTGACATTAATTCTCCATCAAATAAATTTGCAATATTACTATAATTTAATGCGTACAGTGATCTATAAAGTGCATTTTCATGGCACTCGCACAAAAAATGTATCCGTTGCATGTATGTATGTTTGTACGTTGCATGTATGTATCCTTTGATGGGCTATTACGAAATTGTTAAACTTTTCTTTCAAGTACACGAGTTAATTACTTCTTTAGTGTAGAAGAAAGATATTACAACTATTATTATGTCTATTTAACTTGTTTTGAGACGCTTTTTTGCTGCAGTGTAAAGAGCAATTTCGATTATTCTTAATTAGTGAATTTTCACATTATTAAACACAAGTTTTTACACTAAATGAGTGATATGGTTGCAAAATCGTACAAAATTCAACAATAAAAAGAAGTCCATAATTTAGTGTTCAGTTAGATAAAGATTACTATCTGCCATACTTGAAAGTGAGTATTGGATTGCTTTGTGTATGAACCTTACAAGCCGAGTAAACCAGAAATGCGATTATTTTCCACCGTTTGCGGTTTAAACGTTAAACGTTTTCGCTTTTATTATGTCGTCACTCGTCAGTGATGTTGGAATTTTCGTGCTCTTGAGAACGGTTATTACAAACGGGCATGCCGCTCCGAAGAAAAGCTACTTTGGGAAGTTTCAATCTGTCGTGTGAATACAACAGTTTGCAAACTTTTGACCGTTGATAAACCGCTATAGGTGGAAAGAATACATATCAGCGGCTATGCAACATGTGTGCTAGGACGCGGAAGACGGGAGGGGGGCTTTAATAATTTTTTAATTGCAGCATTAAGAGATGGCAAAAATGCCTAAAATGGAAGACATTAATTCAGATAGGGGTGTAATTGATCTTACGAAGAAAATTTAACATAACAAATTCTAGCAGTCTGTGTAAAATACGCTTGGAAAATATAATTCGTTAGAAATGATGTAATGAAAACTATGTACAAACTTCCTCCGATGTAATATAAAGAAGAAATTTAATCTTTGTTACATACAGTAGTTTACTTCAGACAGTATATTTGTGCATGTCGTTCTTGAATATTCTTGGGCAAACTGGACATTAATGGCATAAACAGATTTGTGGAATCATTTGATGAATCTCAGAGATCAATCACCTGCCTCGAGGCCTAACAGCTGCAGAAACTTGAAAAATTTCTTACCTGTATCTACAAAACGCGTTTTAGTCTCTAATTCATGCAAAGTAAACCAAACCCAGGTAATACGCTGAAAATCACATTAATAGTGGGTTAATAGAAGGGTATCAGACGCCCCCAAATAAATCTGCTTGTCGATCTGGAACCATTGGATGTCAGTCCAAAGAATCAATCCAGGGATCATTGTAATATATAAGTCCATGGTTCGAATCCAGGCCCAGATTGAAGCTTGACTTCTTTCCATTTCTTCCTTGGATGTCAGTCCAAAGAATCAATCCAGGGATCATTGTAATATATAAGTCCATGGTTCGAATCCAGGCCCAGATTGAAGCTTGACTTCTTCCCATTTCTTCCTAACTATACAAGAACTAATATATTATTTATTCGTATTCATTCGTGCCAAATGTACATACGATACAAAACAACAAGACGTACACACCATTTCAATTTTGAAATACAGTGGCACTGCAAACAAACAAGCAATTACTGAAAAAACACATATTATAAAATCGCTCCTGTTCGTTATTTTAGTTATTTAAATGAAAAGTTTATTGATTAGTATTTAAAGTAGATTGTCTCTTATTTGGCTTCATTTTCAGTGATATGATCATTACATAGCATATTGTTCACCATGTCTTAAAAACGCTTTTAATAATAAGCAACAACATAATCAATAACTTCTAAATCACTACTTCTCATAAAGAATAAAAATTGATCAGCATAAAGAAAAATTCATAAGAAAAGCTCATAAGGAAACATTCTGGTATAATTATATAATTATATATTACATAATTTTCCTCTAAGATCATTGTAATATGGGCATTTTATAACAGAGTGTTTTTCGTCTTCGATTTCATTTCTTAAACAATATGTACATATACGATTCTCAGTCGGGATTTTTCTAGGTTTAACGTGCCTCCCTCTTTCAACACGCAAAGCGTGATATGATTCTCACTTTTGTAAATTTTCTTATAGCATATTTGAAACAACCAGAAAGTAAATAATTTTCTAGCTGATACTGTTTCTCGAAGGTTCGATATGTTCGCAATTTGTTTTCCTCATCAGATTTGTTATCATTATGGATTTCTTCTTTTCGTATACACATATATATATATTCTGTATTATGCCAAACTTTCCTACTTTAGCAGAAATAGGTTAAGTTAAAATACTTTCTTTTCTCTGCTGCATTATCATGTATTACGTCCGCCAAGTAAAAAAGTCTTTGAAGAAATGTGCATCTGACCCGTTGAATTAATTTTAACTGGTTCGATGTCCTAGAATGTTAAATGGCTCACAAAAGTATATACTGCGGCCATTGTACCTTCTTTTCATGGGGCAAACAAAGACGTAATATAAATATGAGTGGGTAATTACGAAAATTACTCTCTCGTTTCTCACGGTCTCTTTTCTAACCTAAATAGCAAAAAGTAGCCTTCTGTTTAGTAATAATCTGAGGTGCTCGCGACGAGAACGTGTCAAACAAGAGAACAGCTACTGATTGATTGTGGCTAAATTCTTGTTTTTAGAATTCGTCACTGTCGGTGGAGAAGAACAATGTTAATCAAATTAATTTATCTTGCTCGCCCCCTCCCCTTCTAAGAGGTTTCAAATTTATTCTGTGCCAGTGATTCTCAAACGGCTCATAGCGGAGAAATTTCAAACATAAGGGGAGGAATTTTGCCAGAGGATGAATTGAGAGGATTACAGATGAAAGAGGAACTCCATACAGGAAAGAGTGCATATACTCTGTATATTTTGTTTATCCTTGTAGTATTAGATCTCAAATAAGTGCTTTGTTTTTCGACGAATTCGCTAGTATTCTCCCTTTCTTATCCCGGCACTTAAGAAAGAACTTTTGTACTTATCTCCAATATGATTTAGATATTAATCCAAGTAGAAGTTTAACAGATACACAAACATAACTTTCTAACAACTGCCACTGCTGCGCCGCAAACTTAAAATGGTAAAAAATAAAAATGACGATCCAAAATGCCTGGGATTGAGGAAGATGGGAAAAATTCGACCTGGGCGTTTGAGAACCACGTTCTTAGTTTGGGGTACAAAGCACAACAGTAAAAAATAGTTACTATAATTAAAAATATAATTACAAAAAGTGAAACAAACACATGAAGACATGTATTCACAATTATCAAACTGCAGAGGTAGTTTCAATCTAAAGAACGGAACGTGTAAAAAGAATTATTTATGAAACCGGATTATAACCATCGACGGTGTTCATAGTGTCCGTATTGTAGTCTGCAAGGTTTATTGCACTACTGCTTTTTGGATTATTTGTTATTCTAGTTTAGTCTCTGTGTGATTCTAAAACGGTCATTATAAATAGTGATCTGTTTATATTTCAGTCTTCCCGTCACTCGAAGCTGGAAAAAGCTGACATTTTGGAAATGACAGTGAAATACCTGCAGACCATGCAGAGGCAACAGATTGCCGCCGCGGCTTCAGAAGATCCAAGCGTCATGGGAAAATACAGAGCAGGTTTCACAGAATGTGCAGAGGAAGTTACGCGCTATATGAGCAATGTCAGTAGCATAGATAATAACGTCAAGCTTAGGCTGCTTGACCACTTAGCTGGGACAATGCAGCGAATAAACGGTGTCACACCACAAATTTATCCAGCACGTGCTGCAGGATCACCAGTCATCCACACGGAAACTGCTCAAGTCAGTCCAACGCTCATACTGCCTAATGGTCAAATTATTTCAGGTGGTGTTAGAGTTGTACCCACGGTGCACCAGTTTCCAAGTAGTACCATATGTGCAGCTGACAGCAGTAGTGAAGGACTTAGTTCGTCAAGGCTCTTGGGTGGTCTTCAAGTAATTCCTAGTCGACTTCCTACAGGAGAATTAGCATTTATTATTCCCAGTGCTATGGCCAGTCAGTTTGTTTCTTTAAATGCACTTTCGAGTTCTTCCAGTTCGACCACTGCACCTACAGCAACTCAAGCTACAGTTAATCCTGTAACAACATTGCAGTCAGCATCGCCCTCGTCATCGTCATCATCTCCTAGCAGTCCTAAAACTTCAGCATTAACACTACCGCCTAGTAATAATGGGAAGCAACCAGGTCCACCAGTGAAGGAAGAACCAGTTTGGAGACCTTGGTGACTGCGTCTTTGACTCCCAAATCAGTGCCTAATTTACTTCGATTTCCTGAGGTTTTATTAGCTTGTTCTCATACTTTATCAAATGCACAAAGAGTTTTTCAAATTTTTATTTTAAAAAATCACAGCTGCGCTATTTTAACTCTTAAAAAAGTTTTAAAACTGGTCCGATATTTCAAACTAAGACATAGATTTTAGAGTTTAGAATAACTAAGCCATTCACAGGTTTTGATATGACAGACTTTGCTCAATGTTGAAAGATTTTTCTTGTATTGAACTACAGTTAAATATATATATGCTAAAATGTTCTTGTTACAGCTTCTGAAATTGTTGACTACTTGAGTGCTGATACACGAACTATGAAACTTCAGTACACAGTGGACGCGCGCTCATATTTTTCTTCAGTGCGTGGCTTACCTTTATATATAGATTTTGCAAAGTACTAATCTTATTTTTTCTATTAGAAATTTAAATTTAGATATTTGTAAATAATGATTGTAATAAATTTCATTCTTACCTAAAATAGTTGTGTTGCAATTTTTATTGATTATTAATTACTGGTTATAGATCATTAATTAAAACTAATTAGATGACAACACTTAAGTTCTAGTCTATTAAATAAAATTGTTAGGAAGTCCATACTTGTTGTTTTTTCAAATAAATAGATTCCCGTGTTTTTTCAAAAAAATAGATTCCCGTGTTCTTGTTCTTGTTTTTTGTAAATTTGTGTACATGTTACAATCTAATTCATTTTCACCGTCTGTCTGTACAGAAAAAAGACTAGGAGTTAAGTAACGTCAATTTACTTTTGGCATAAGAATCCGACTTCCTATTTGAATTGTTAGAGCTTAAAGGTAGGCGAATTCATACCATTTTCATCTTCCTACAAAACAAGTAAATTAGAAGTTTTGTTTCATTTAGTATGGATTAAATAAATTAAGGCTGTAAGTAAAATGTGAGGGTTCGCGGTTATCCCCGTTGAAATTAGTCACGTGACCCAAGCCACCTGTGCCACCGAAATTTTTACCGCACCTGAGCATTGCAGCGGGGAGTTCGCGTGCGTCCCATCTTCCCATACCTTGTTATTTTACTGTCAAAATCCTCCCCATAATCTCCGTAGACAAAATACTACAAGCAAGTTCTGTAAGTTTGGAATGCTGGTAAACCCGCACAGAGCGTGGGAACTGCTAATAATGGCCTGGAGGGAGGTAGACATCATCTTTATACGCCTTAGAAAGCAAAGATTATCCTTGGGGCGGATGACTATAGGTAGCGTTGTCTCTGCGATTGTCGCAAGAAGAAAATTTTCAGAGAAATATTTCTTGGACGTTAACTCTCCAGACTCCTGTAGCTCAGTCTTATTGTCCACCCTATAAACTCTTTTATACAATTCAACGGCTACCGTATTAGTTATGCTGTTATGGCTTAACGGATAAATCTTTGAAGACAATAAATCTATAGCGGCAGACTGATAGTGGAAAGGCCCCAAACTTTCGAATAGATCTTGCTTTCACTTTAGCGTAATAAAATCAGTTGCCGTTCACATGATTAAATAAATATGAACTCAGTAAAAAGAATCATAGAAATAAGAATCGTACGTTTTGACAGGGTCTCGTTAGGATAGTAAAATGTAATTTTGAAACAACTTTTGTAAAAATGTGTAAATTTATCATAGGCCTAACTAATATCTGCGATCACGTTAGGTTACAGGAGTAATTTTGAAAAGCATTGCTGGTATCAAGTGTATTTTTGGCACCACTTTTGTTTCTTTGTTTATTGTTTGTTTTGCCAACAGTGAAAATGCGTCTGTTGGCATTGAAACATAATTGGTTGCAAGCGTTTACTAATGTCCATTTTTGCTGTTTTAATTTATATCTATTTGCTCACCGATTAAACAACAATATGATAATTTGTCATTATTTTCTTTTAGAACCAGAAAATTTTAAAGTGTTTCTATTCAAAATAATATATATATATGTACATATCTAACTATACTTTTGCTAAAAAGTAGATTACAAAAAAATTACAATCCTCGGTGTTAAAATCATTTTCAATATTAAAACGCTGCTAAACGAAAATGCGTCCGGTGCAAAACTAAAGCAACAATTCAGTACACTCATTTACATGCGTAGAAATGATAGGTACATTGTGCAATACATAGGCACAATACGATAAGTCAAGTACACAATAAAGGTAAGACAAATTTATTACAACATACACATAATACATAACACATAACACAATGCATAAGCATAGCACGATAAGTAAAATACATAATATACTCCGCCGAACAAGAAACACTTGCAGCCTGTATTTAGAAGTGAACTTCATCTTTACCGTTAGAGATGCAAAATTAATAAAATCATTTGTAGAGACACATGTTCCTTTAAATTTTACGGAGCGTATGTTACAAACTGAATTATTGGCGTAACGAAATCCACAACTTTGTCATCTGATTAGTATAAATTGAAAAATGAAAACATTCAGTTCTTTTTCTGCGTTAATGAAAAATGATTAATTTTTTAGGAAGACAATATATATGCGTTATGGTAACAGTGTCTATAACTATTGCCATGCCAGATAGTAAAATTAAGTCACGTTAATTGTATTATTTTTTGAACTTATGCACAATAGGAGCAAGTTATATTTAATGTTTCCATGCTACTAATTTGTGTGAATAATGTACATGCAAACAAGTCAAAAGAGAATATGAAACAACTGTGATAATAAGTCGTCAAAAACTCTTTTCTCAAATTAACTGGTGACTAACCATATCATTAATTAGTTAGATTATGACTGTGATTGCCAGAGTGTTTAGAAACCATTGTGGTTTATATTTTTAATAGTTAAAGAAAGAAAGGAAACGCTGAAAAATTGTGGACTAGTCGGTATTTGAACCCGAGACCTCGGATCAGTACTCCCATGAGCTACTAGTTCAATATGACAGAACAGGCCCGAGATTTCATCCTTTTTCTTCCTCCAATTCTTTACCCGCAATGGGTAATAATTGTTAAAAATAAACCTCAATAGTTTATATACACTCTAGCAATCACAGTCATAATCTAGCTAATTAATAATAATTCGCCATAGTTTCAACTTTTCTATATTTTGCAATAGGCTCGAAATAGGCCTCTATATATTGTGCAGCGATACTAAAAGATTCGCTTATGAGTAATAGGCCTACGACGGTAGCTGCTTTTGGCAGTTGGCTGAAGTATTTACCGTAGTAAGGGCTGGCCAGATAAACCGCGTATTATGTACTTAAACTGATGGTAAAGTTTTTGAACAACCGTGGGAAATGTCAACAGTGGTAATGTGTGGCATGATTCCAACACTAAAAGGAACTGGGACACTCTACGTGTTGCAACAGGCTTTAAAAATAGTTTACGTGAATTACAAACAAAGAAACTTGTGTATGAGTTTTAAAGTTCTACAGTTTTGTCTTAAATTTGCCCAAGGCATGTCTTGTCGTTTTCTGCCTATGAAAATCGTATTAATAATCAATGTTACCTGCAGAGTGACTTGTCGTGCTGCTTACTATTGGATTAACATGCTGACGGTGACGACTGAATGATATTGATGATGACCAAAATGATGCCGGTCACTAGCCGCCACAGTGGTGAAAGTGACGGCCATGGCGGTGATATTAATGATGAATAAATTGAAAAATGCAAGCAAAGCGTTATGTAAATCACCCTACCGATAACTCTGCGATTATGATACTTAAAATGTTTGCTTTCTACATTTTGATCAGACCATTGGTTTAAGAACTCTGATATTGGCAAATCAACATAAATTAGATTAATGTAAAACAGAGCGTGTTCACGATAAACGTGAAAAGACTTTACAGCAATTTACTTTCCAACTATGCATGGAATAGTATCCGCAGTCTAAAACTTTAAAACTGTGTTGTCATACCCTGAATCATAGCCATACGTTTTCAGTACATACGCAACTAATGTATATGCATGTGCTGATCCACTTTTCCTTCATCTGTGTGGATTTTTTGGCTGCAGTATAAAGTAGCGTTTACGTGGCATCCGGATACGAATGCGGATGCGCTTTCCACTCCAGAACAGCTGCGGAATAGCCTACGGAAAAATCAATAGGAATTGCTGCATTAAAAGAATAACGCAGGCTGCATAAACGGGTGCATTGAAAACAATGTAAACCGATTTTATCTATTCCGCACCCCCCAAGACGCCTTCGCATCCGGATGCTACGTAAACGCCACTTAACGAAGGCTTTATGACTGTAGAAATATTGCTATTCTTGTTTTTTTGGAGGGTATATTACTTATACTGAGTAAAGAAAAACCATGATCAAAAATAAAACTTGACTATATTATATTTGATGGTAATGGCAAACTAGCGGACCAGTAAACAAAGATTTCTGAGAAATACTTGATTTTGTTAATTTGACTAAAAATTTCACTATATGGTTTTCTACAGGGAAACTTTTTTCTCTCGTTTTCCCGCGGTAACAAGATATGGGATTTGAGAAAAACTGTAAGTTTTCAGAAAACTGAAATGACGTGTTGAGAAGATGTAGGCATTTCTTGGTAAAATTTTGAGGAACGAAATTATAATATTTGCTTTCTTTGCTATTTAAATTTTCAGAAGAAACTATTTTAGTGGGTTTAAGTGGCAAACACTACATGCTGTATGAGAGTCATTTGAAACATAAAACGATTAGTTGATTCTTTCTAAATTAGTAAGGTCTCTGATATGCCGAGGTCTTTTGGTCAGAGGAAAATCATAAAAACTGGGATTTGAATGTGACACAATAATTGTTGCCAGGACTAAACTACAGCCTCTGCTACTTGTCATGCTACTTACTATTTGATTACCATGTTGACGGCGACGATTGGGATGATACTGATGATGACCATGATGCCGGGTGACTAGGCGCCATAAGGGTGAAAGGAAGGGCAATGGTGGTGACGTTAGTGATGAAAAATAAATATAAAAAAATAAGTAAAAACGTTCTGTAATACACCCTACCGATAACTCTATGATTATGATACTTAAAATGCTTGCTATATTTGGCTATATAGTGCTCTTATTAATCAGCATTGCTACTACCTTGTTTTTTTACGTTGACGTTGTTTTTTTGCTCTCGGTATTGTTGCTATTGTCGTTGTTGTTATTCAGGTGTTGCACTTGATGTTGCTCTTATTGTTTTGTTGTCGTTTTTGCTGTTGATATTGTTACTGTTTTCCGCTGTAGTTGCTGTTGGTGGTTTTGCCTTAGTATTTTGCTGTTGCTGATGTTTTTTTATTTTAAACATAATTTATTGGTATGAGTTAGACAGTCTCATATAACTGATACATAGATTCTCCCCACAAAACCCACAAAACATGATTTAGAACTTAAACAAGAATTCATATAATATTGTTTCAATGAAAATTAAGCTTGAGTGTTCAATATAGACTGTGACAGATTTAACAATTAAAATAAGGTGAATTTATTGATAGAATAGCAATAAATGAGTTTTTGTAAGGAATGTTAGTGAGCATGCGCGCCAGTGTCGCGCGCATTGTTTCTAGCCGACCATTCAACGAATGACATCCCTCGTCTTGTCGAAAATCATCCATTTGCCTGCTGTCGCTGGATGAGAAAAACCCACCCTTACTCCACCCACTACTAAAGTAGGAATGTCATTTTTGCCTGAACTTTAGGTTTAGGTACTTTTAACATTGCAGTGTTTTTTCTGTAGTGCGGGATTTTTATATGTAATGTACCACTACTGTTGAAACTGCTTTGCTAGGTGTATGGTATAATATTTTAATGTAGTATTGCAAGCCATGCTTTATTATGTTTATCATCATAGACGCAAGTCAATATAGTAATTAGTATAGTCACGTATTGGGTGGTCGGTATTTGGGTGTGCCTCACCTTTTTTGCCTTGCTATATCGAATGTATTGTCATTTTAATAAATGACCTCATTTTATCAACTAATTTCATTCTTGATGCGTTTGCAAAAAACTAACCAGGTTCAGCCAATTTTATCTTTTAATTCGGTTTTATGAACATTAGCTTACAAAAAACATTAGTAAGATTAGTAAATAGAGCAATACACTGCTCAGAAACGTGCCATTTAAAACATACACTTTTAAGCACCTCATTGCTGACGATGTTGTTGCCTTTCTGTTGTTTGTGCTTGCCCTGTTGCCATTCTGCTTTTGAATTGTGGTTACTGATTTTCATTCCGTTTGGCTATAAACTTTCAGGCTGCCACCTTAAGTTTCGGTTTACTCTTTACATACTTTTGCTGTACTGCTAATAAAAAAACTGTGTAAAAAAACAGTAACGAAAACTGAGCAAAGAAAGGATTTCTGTAAGCTCCCTACTTTATAAAATAAAAAATTGTATGCATTTGTACTTTGAGAATTTGGATGATATAGTTCAATTAAATCGAGTAAGCGCAGGGAATGACAAGCTAGCTGTTGATAAATCCTTGGTAAGTATCGATTTAAGAGGCGTAAATGACTTTTCGAGCGAAGTAAAGGCAGTTGAGCATTGACCGAAGGCCAGTCGCGTGGAAGACTGACCGGTTCAAGTGGCCGATAAAAGGTAGGCGGGCCTCAAACTGTCAGGGTAATCTGTGATAACGAGTGCTTGTGAACTGATTCAGAATTAAGTGGGATTTAAATAAGGCCGTCCAGGTACGACTTCTGTGGGTACTTTGAATACCTGCGTTATTGGGCTTAGGGGTGTATTTGTTTTTGGACACTTTCATGCTTGTAATGGTTTATGTAATTTTTAATATATCCTAGATGGCACGTTTCTAAGCGGTTTGTTTTTGCATCACATCACAGCTATGACGTTGTTTTAAAGGATTCCTATTGTTTTTTTTCTATAGTTGCATTAGCAGAGAAGGTGCTAAAACAAAAGAAATATGTGCTCAATCTTTGACTGTAGAAGAAACATTGAATAACAGATGAATTCAACCTTAAATTCACAAAATGCAAATAATAATATTATTATTATAAACATAAAATAGTAATAATAATAATAATAATGATAATAATAATGATGGTGATGATGATGATGATGATGATGATGATAATGATAATAATAATAATAGTAATAATAATCATCATCATAATAATAATAATAATAATAACAACAATCAATAATAATAGCAATAGTAACAATAATGTTTAGAAAATGAATGACAATAATTTTGTGTAAATAGGCTGTTACGATCAGTGCAGAAGTGACCTGTACGTACTGCTTCCTACTCCCAATGCACAGACTCTCATTATACAATTATATACAACAACAAATTACGGTTATTTGATATTTAATTGCATTACTAAATTAGATCAACTATATAATCACGGTTGGGATTATAGTTAGTAACTTTTTTAACTAAGTCGGGGCTTACCAATTTGTGAGTTAAGTTATTAAATATAATTAATGATACTTCGGTCAGTTATAAAGATACGATTATCTAGTGATTATTTTAAATATAGTAGTTTCTTACAGCTTCTGTCATGGTTGTTTGCTTTGGCGGATAATAAATAACAAAGTAACGTGCAGTTAAACCCATTCAAATGTCTCGTGCAACATTTTTTTCGTTTTGGGTTGTTAAATCGATATTACGTTGCAATTATTCCAAACGGAAGAAATTCCTGCGAAGTTTCGCGGGCTGGCGTGTGGCAGGAAGTTGAACTTGGACAATCAGGACTCTGTCTGAATCTGAGCGTAATTAGGCTTTATCTGACATGACAAAGCTGTATATATATTTCACTGTATAACAAACGGATCCCGTATTCCAACGGATGTCATCAGGCAACAACAATAGCTCTTTTCACTCGATGCCAGAACTGAAACCTCAGTTTCAATAAGGATTATTATTATTATAGTATTGAGTTTTTTCACCGTTATATACAGTGTAGAGTAATATACATTGGACATTGGCCATTGAATTTGGGCGGTATCGTAAACCTTATAAAATACCTGTGCGTGAGCGAACTTGTATTTATTGTGAAGATGAAATGCATTTAGTCATGAAATATCCACATTATCCGGATAATAGATGGATCCTTTTTAATAATGTTGGAATTTTGTTCCCTGCATTCTGTGCCATACCAAATGACAATCATAAATTTGTCTTTTTAATGAGTAGTCAAGATATCGAATTATACAAGAATATTGTAGCTTTTTTGGAATCAGCCTTTCAGACTAGGACTATAGATTTTATTGTCTATATGAAATATAGATACAATTGTGTGAGAGTTATTAATGCTACTTTGGGTAACATTGTTGCGATAACACTTTTTTTATTTGTACGAACTAATTGTTAGATGTTCTGTACTCTCGAACTAAAATATTCTTTTGTAAAGTATTTTGTCTCTAATAAACGCTTTTTTCACTCTTGATTAAATCTCTCTTGTTTATTAATTTATAATGTAATTTACATAATGGTGCTTCCATAAAGAAACACACACACATACTTGCAGTGGAAAGTTTACCTATCTTCGATCCTGGGGTAATTACTTTATAACAACTAGGGATCCATTTGAATCATTTTTCCTTTGCAACTCTTGCAAGCTCCCATTCTATGCAGACTAACATTAGTGTTCACTTCATTTTTTAAATCTCGATCAAGAACGTGCCAAAATTCAAATGCATCCACAAGTAAAAAGGTTTTTTGAACAAAAAATTAATGTCAAAGCAAAGTTTTCACAAAGATCTTGTTCACACATTAACTGGTATACCATTTCGATATTTGCATACTAACCACAAAATTACTGAATTCAAACAAAATTATTGACGTTTTTATCACATGACTCTGGTTTTGACAAATTTTTCATCAGTTCTTTTATCTCTAAAGATTAATTTTAGGAAAAGTGAGCAAGGCGCAAATCATAACAATCTCTTGCAGTTAAGTTAAATTTTTAAACGTATCAGAAGAAACTCGTGCGTGAAACGTGTACACATTTGCGACGACTACAGTCCAGTGGCGGCTCGTGTATAGGTACTGTGGAACAGCAGCACCCCCTAATTTTACTCAATATTATCGATAATATTTAATATAAAAAGTCGTTTTCTTTAGTTCTTTCTTTATACTTGTACGGAGGCAGAACACGCGAGGGTAGTGGATTTTATCAAAGTTTATGTATAAATTTTTGTATGTTTGTTTGTTTAAAATTATAATTATAAGTTAAGTTACAACGTTAAAATTACATAATTATGTTTGTTTTATTTTACACAGTATTAAAACAATGGTTAAAATTGAGACGAAGAGAGAGAAAATGTATGGCCGATAAAAGGCAAGAGTGATAGAAGAAAAATAGAAGTTGACAGGGAAGAGAGAGAGAGAGAGAAAGAAGAAAAATAGAGAGAGAGAAAGAAAAAGCGAGACAGACTAAGGAGGAGAAAGAGTAAAAAAGAGAAAGAGAGAGAGAAGGGAGGGGGAGAAAAAAGAGAAGAGAAGAAAGAGAGCAGCTCTTGCACCATCCGAAGTCAGGATTAGACAGACAGTTTCCCTATTCTAAAAACCAACTTACAGGAACCGCCGGAAACGCATCAATCGAAATCATTTATAGAATGTCCGGGCAATATCGGGGTATTCAGCTAGTACTTTATATAGGTAAACTCTAATGCGTTAATTTTTAATATTAAAAATAGTGCTTCCCGTCAAAACCGGTGTGAAGGCCGCTGCTATTGCTAGTTTGACAAAAAACGGATTATATATTGATAAGTAATAATGTACTGCGCTAATCTTTTCGGAAGCTGTTTCAAAGCTAGGCGCCGGTCGCATGAGAATGCAGAAAAATTATGAATGAAACTTTCTACAAAGTTTTCCGTTGCATTTGACAAACGTTTTCAAACAGAATGCCGTTTACAGAATACCTAACATTCCTATGGTTCACCGAGAATGGTTAACAGCAGTAACTGTTAAGGCGCACATACAGACGCTGCAGCCAACTTCACTGCTACAATCGTGTTAACTTTAATAATCAATATTAAAAGGAAAACTGGATTACTTTTTTTCATATCCTACCCCACCTTGAAGTACGGTAAAAGTATACATTTTAACACTTTTAATAATGCCAAATTTTTTATGATAATTAAATAACAGATCAAAATCTTAAATAACGGCGCGCGAGTCCAACTATTTGTGACATCACAAACGAACATAATGTTCAACTGCACAAGCATTTCTTGAGTGTGTTGCACGTGTTTGTGAAAGCCAAAATTGAAGTACAGTGCTAAACCTGTATAACATTCCCAGTGTGATATACAAAAACTGGATAAATTACAAGTTTAAAATTCAAATTCTCTAGTTAGTGCACTGCGTCACAAATTAACACCTCTAAACTGCCAGGTGTATCACCTGTTTTTATGCAACATGTTTCCAAGACGCAGGCGCTAGTGACCATCTAACTAGCGAACGGCGAAATTCATGTAACAGTCTAGAGTTAGCTGCGAACGCGAAATTACGTTTCTGTGGTAATAGTTCTTTCTTGAAAAATTGCATGTTCTCTTTCAATGTTTTATAGGGTAGATTATTTTGAGCTATAGCTTAGGATTAGATCCGATTTTCCTTTAATCATGTATTGAATTTCCTTTGTTCACATTACATTTGTTCGTCCATTGCATTTTAATAAATAAATAAGCAAAATGAATGAATGACTGGATGATAGAACGGACAGCCAGATGGGCAGTTAAATAAACGAACGAAAAAATACACGAATGACCGACCGACTAAACAAGCAAATGAAGTACTCTGTGTGGATGTCTGTTATGGTTGCAGTTTCTGTGATGCAAGACTCTAAAAGCACCCCATTGATGCCGGTTCCTCCAAATTCCAGAATCGCATTGCAGACTGGAGACTCCTGCAAATCCGTGCGAACATGGCTATGCAATACCGAAAGTGGTTAAACTCTCTACTAACGTACTTTGAGATTAAGTGATGTTGTTCGATGTATATCTACAGGTGTAGCGCTTTCTGCTGGTTAACCGCTTTAATGCCTGGAAAATTATACAAAACGATAATAATCATTTTATCTTGTGTTTTTGGTCTTTCTAAGAAGTCGTATTTTCATAACTCACTTGAAATTGATCATTAGTTATTTTTAGTTAGTTGATAATAATAACAGTAAGTTCATTGATGAAGTGCAATACGATTTAATGCAATACAAAACAACAATGCAATGCAATACAATACAAAACAATGCAATGCAATGCAAAACAATACAATACAATACAATACAATACAATACAATACAATACAATACAATACAATACAATACAATACAATACAATACAATACAATACAATACAATACAATACAATACAATACAATACAATACAATACAATACAATACAATACAAAGCAATGTAATGCAATGCAATGCAATACAACACAATACAATAAAAATACAATACAAACTATGTGACACGTAGCGAAAACTAAGCCAGGATTTTCTTGCACCAACAACACATTGGTCTCATTTGAGAAAGATGTAATTATATTAATTCAGTATAATTTGCAATCACAAAGATACAGAATATATTTAGAGGGATGCATATGTAGCGGGTCTATATTTTATTCAGTTGACTGATAATCCAAACAAGATACGGTAAATACCGTGTAGCACATGCAAACAGTGATCAGGGAAAGTTTTGCTAAAAATCACCAAACTGTGATTCCTTCTTCCGGTTGGGCGGTCAGGTCGCTTTGGGTTGCTGTAAATCTGTATTTATGCTTTTTTATTTGCCTGCCTGCATAAATAGCAGTGTGTTAAATCCGAGAGAGAGAGAGAGAGAGAGAGAGAGAGAGAGAGAGAGAGAGAGAGAGAGAGAAAGAGAGAGAGAGAGAGAGAGAGAGAGAGAGAGAGCAGTAGCTCGTTCCTGCTATAAATTATGCTTCATTTTTCAAATTATGTATCAACAATAAAGACAGGCGATGAAATAACATAGTGCTATTTTATTAAAATATTTAAATAATATTTCGATTTTTATCGAACATCATGAAATTACAACAACTACCTAGTGCTATAATATAACGTTAATTTACATTTAAAGCCGTTTGCCTTTATCGTGGTAAAAGTATACGTGGTGCTAACATGTCTATGAAATCGATTTTGAAAATCATATGGAAATACAAACTAACTGTTAGACAGCTGAAATTTTTAATTCGTCAGGATCAAGACCCGAAAAATTAATTCATTTTAATTTAATTTGATTTAGTTTAATTTACTTATTCATTTCATGCCTTTGCGTGAAAGGCTGTTTCAGCCTAAATTTGGTATGACCAATTTCAGTGTTTTTAATAGCATTATCTCGGACTTGCTATAGGTGGAATTCTCTACCAGAAAATTGAGAAGGAGTTTACAACTCCCCACACTATTTAAGTACCCTAGCCCAACCTAACCCTAATCCGTTCCAAGTACTAATTTGGTATGACCAAATTTAGGTGTGAAACCCAAGTTTAATGTCCATGGTTTCTCTGAAACCATGCCCAGATCACCGCTAAAGTTTATGCTTGTAAAAAAGACACACGGTCACCACTGTCCATATCGCTATGAACAGTGGTCATTGATAAAAGACGCTCATGTAATTAAACAGAATCATTTTGAACGGGAAGTGGTCAGTTTTCCACGTTGTTTTGCTCTGTTGAACGACAAAATTGACACAGGAAATGAGCTTGTGTGCCCCCATTCTCCGCAAACGTGACATTTCGTCAACGGGACCCAATCTCACACGTGTGTCCCACCCAAGTTCCGGATACGAACAACGACTTCCCCGGACGTGAACACTTCTGTTATTCATTCTCATTTCTAGCTTCAGTGAGAACTAGCCAGAAAGGAAATCACTACAATCATAGCGATTTCTGCCAGTAGATTATTCTGGATTGTTTGTTTGTACCAAGCTAGCAGTATACATGAAGTAAATATAAATACATGTATAACTCACACATCTATCATGCTCAGCTTTCTTTGTTTAATTAGAAACAGATATTTTGGAGTTCATTTCGGGCTCTCTTTTCAGTGTTTTAATAGCATTATCTCGGACTTCATATAGGTGGAATTCTCTACCAAAAAATTGAGAAGGAGTTTACAATTCCCCACACTATTTAAGTACCCTAACCCAACCCTAATCCGTTCCAAGTACTAATTTCTTGCGTGTGTATGAAACTGTAAATTTTAGCGAAAAATTGTTTCACTGAAATATACAACCTCACTCGATTCAAGTAGAATATTAACAGATGTTTTGTATATAAAATTATAGGTATATAAATTCTATTTCTCTGGATATGCAACGTCTGCACCTTCTTACTGTAGTCCTTTACCTTGACTGGCCATTCTGTTTGTCTTTGGCAATTTGTATAAAAAGCAATGTACAGATTAAAACACAGAAAAAGAACGAAAACGAACCCCAAATATCTTTTAGCAAGCAAGTAAGATCTTTATTTAAATTCGACAGCTAGAATGAGCCATAGGCACCTTTGCATCAGGCCGAGTGTACAAAAACAATACATAATATAATTAAACATAAAAGGCAAAATATGAAGTACAACTTATAACTATACAATTTTACACGCATGTACAAATTTATTCAGAAAATAAAACATTTTGAGGTTTAAATTCAATTGATAAAGCGCGTACAAATTGATAAAATGAAAAAATCAGGTATGAAAAACAAATTAAGACTAAATATCTGAGCATGCAAGTTACAATAGCATTATAAACTTATAAGTTTAAAACAAACACATCCTGTAACAAAATAAGCGAGATATTAATTTATAAATTTCGAGCAAAATTCTTCAATGTAGTAATTCTTAATTCTTAAAGACCCTTTTTTAAAACTCATTCTGCGTTCCTTGTTGTTTCTAATTAAACAAAAAAGCTAAACAACTATCATTGATCTGTCAATTATAGTTTATGTTTATGTGTGTAGTTATGGATGCCTTTTTACGAAATAAAGGTTGCACAAGTGCATAGTAACGTCATTAGACGAAAGGTCTACAAATCTGCTTGAGAATTTCCATGAGTTCTCCTCATTATGTTCTTTGTACTAGACGCGTGGCAGCTTTTCACCACACCAAACGTTCGTCGGAAGAGAAGACAGAAAGCTTCTCACGTCCTACCATTATTTTCATGGAATCGTGGGGTTCTAACACCCAAGAAAGTTCCTATTTCTGGACTGCTAAGCTTTTATCGCACCCCATGAGGTTAATTTTCGACGATTTGTTTCAATAGACGGACAGAATAATTGGGACTATTATTTGCATGACTAGAAAGTGATCCTCTTCATCAATCGACTCCACTTAATGAGCCCCAAGTCGGCGGTCAAGTATCCCTTTTCTTTCTCTCTCTACGAAAGCAATGGATCCCCAGAGAAAGGGACTTTCACAAACATTTTCTTTGCTTTTGTTAATCGCCAGTCAATTAAGGCGCGCCGCTTGTGTTTGGGAAACTGCCTAAGTCCCTTAGAAGATAATTACTACAGATTTCGAATCATCTCACCATCTGCAAGAGATAACAATGGAGAGGATCCCTCGTAACAGAAATTATTGTAATTTGCCTTCTCTTTAGCATGGCTCAAAGTCTAATTAGTTCATTACTAGGTCTGTTATTGCTAACAGAGTACTTAACTGTTTATAATTCATCTAGTAACGCAATTTTAGATAATAGCAAGCCTTGTAATCAATTAATATAAAGGAAATTTTATTAATGAATTTCAAGGTAATTACAATAAAATAGAAAACATAGGGAAATAGGAATCTCTAACAGGTATGTTAAAGCTTTCCTACTGGTATGCGTATCTTCAGTTTGCCTACAGCTCCAAAATTACAAATATTAAAAGTATTCAGTACAGTATATGCAAAACAGCATTTGATTTTTATATTCTTACGTTGATGATTTTGTTCATTCCATCTACTAAATTAATAAACCAAAATCATTTTCATTAACCGTTTATTTAATTTCTGGGTTTATAAAACTAAATTATAGACATATAGTCATAATAATCGTAAAAGAAACTGCATAATCGTGTACTGCAGATAAAGTCCGAGAGGACGAAAGCTTCTGTGGAAAAAAATAAGAATTTTGGAGATTTACGGATATTTTAACTTCTTCTTTTAAGATTATGACTATGGCAAATCTCAAAAGAGCACTAGCTTATTTTCAAGGCATAGATTTGTGATAGCCTAAATTCACTAGTAAAGGTTTGTATTCACTATATAGTATAGCAAAGCGAACCATCAGTCAAAGTACGACAGGTCAAAGAACCATTATATGATCACTAGTCAAGATTCACACCAAAAGCTAAAGACCAACTAAAAACAATCAAACCTCGCAAAGCAGAAGCTGAAAAGACATTTAACATTTTTTTCATTCCGTTTTTTGAGTTAATGTTATACGATTTTGCAGAAGTAAAGAGTAAATTGTAAAGTGTATTCTACATTATTCTACATTCTATATTCTACAGTGTAAAGTTCTACATTATTTATTTGTCAGCAACTTAAAATGTATAAGTAAGCCAAAATTATTCTTTTGAATTTGATTACTCGACCAGGCCAACCGTAGTTAATTAGAAAATTTTCATTTTCTTAGCTAATAACATTAGACAAAAAGCAACAGCAGAAGCAGTAGTAACGTTAGACAAAAAGCAATTAGACATATTAGAAAATATAAGCCTGAGGCAGATGCTATTGCAAGAAGTACCTCTGCTTATTATAATTTAGCAATATAGGCATAGTATAAGCCTACTGTAGCTGGCCCATTAGTATATAATGCCTTAAAATGCAGTCCAGTCAGCTTTAGTTTGAAACCAAGTTTGAGACTTTCATGTTTTTGCTATTTCAATTTAAACTGTGACAAGAAATAATGATTAAACTTACGTGTAGATGTGTTCTACATGTAAGTTATTGTGATTCTGTGATATTTTTCTTGACTTTTTGGAGGTGAGTCTGTGACCACTGTTGCATTTTGGGGTCAACTACGGATTAGGAAGAGGCCGTCAAGTTAAGCAATCTCAGTAAAATGTTGATTCGCCACCAGTAAAATGCTCTTCTGCAGTCACAAGTGTTTATGTAAGGGTCTTCTACAGCAAATCATTTCAAATTCTCTAGAACAACTTTTGCCGACGGAATTTTTTTGAAAAAAATAACAAGAGATGAATCACAAGAGCAAACCAAAGCATCGGAAAAGGTGGAAGAAACAAAGGGATTAAGAAAACAAGCAAGAAGAAGAAAAAAAGCAATGAAGAAATGATGAGAGAAAAACGAAGAAAAAACTAACGAAAGTACCATTAAACAAAATGATCAGATACATTCAACTAACACACAAATTAGTGAGTGAGTGAACATATAATCGAGAAAACGAACCGGAAAAGGCATAAACAATCTAAATAGTGCCTAAAAATAAAATTCATCAATATGTAAAGAAACATCATATGTCATATATCATATGATGTCATATTTTGTAACATCGAGTGATCACGATAACTTTGCAATTCATTGCAATTCAATGTATGCTTCATCTTGTAAGTTCGATGCTGCAACAACCGATCCGTTAAAAAGACCTTATCATTAAGTTATTGGCCTTGCAGAGTGAAAAACTGTATAAACTGATTAGTTTATATCCTATACGTTTTGTGCGTCTGATCTTTCACTCTTTTGTTGCTAGGTTCATATGGCCACAAATAGCAAGAGGCGTTTGAACACGTTTGCACCTTTAATTAATTATGCTGGATTAATTATGTTAATATCGAGGTAAGGCCAGACACCAATGTCATAGTGTACACAGTATTATCTTGTGTTTACAACGGCTGGTAACGGTTACCAAAAAAGTCAGCTTACATTTTTAATTGCTGTATTCTACAACTGCAAAACAATATTTGCAAGCATTGCATCACATTCGCATACAAATCACAACCTATTTGCCCTAAAAGTTAATGTTACGCCTTTTAAAATGAACATTATTAAAGCCCAATAGGAGACAGCTTAGTAGTTATCTATAGGTATATATACACGAACTGTTTGAACAAACCATATCCCATAGTAGTTATCGAGTTTACACGTACGTGTGAGAAAATTATCATTTCTGATGTAGATACTACCTTAATGATTTATGTCAACTTCTCCTTTGTGATTAGCTTACAAGCTTTGCTTTGCTTAAAGAATCAAAATGTAGTCTTATAATTTTCCTTTTTACAGTTTGACACATTGCAAGCTTGAGTTCAACATATAGAATGGTTGAAGTGCTGGGATCTATGTCATTATCAAGGAATATAGAGGTTCATTGACCATGTTAAAGGCATGCAGGATGATTTTTCATGTCTTACCCCATTACTGTAAAAAGTATACAATTTAATGTCGCAATAAATAACACAAATATTTTTTTATTTTTAAATTTATTTCATGCATTTAAAAGTACATAGCATTATATAAAAATTAGAAAAACACTCAGCTATATTATAAAATTACGATAGAAAATGATAAAATATTTACGTACATGCGCAACCAGACCCAATACACAAATACACAAGACAGATTCCTGAAAGTACACTATACAGAGGTATAAAACCCAAAAAAGTCATCTTTAACGTGGTAAAAGATGTTGATACCGCAATAATAACGCAAAAGGGTTTTTGAGAATTAAATAATAGATTAAAATCTTAATTAACGGCGGGAAAGCCCAACTATTGATGACATCCCAAATGAACATTATTTTAAACAGCAAAAACATTCCACGAGCGTGTTGCAAAAATTGAAGTACAGCACTCTGTTGCATTAAAAGTAGGCAGGCTTCAAGACAAAAATTCAACTTTCAAATTTACCGTTACCGCATGAGCGTGTCGAACATGTGTGCAACGTCACAACTAAACACCTCTGAACTGAGAGGCACAGCACCTAATTCTGTGCATTCGTTTCTGAAATGCCGGCGCTAGTGCCCATCTAACTAGTGAATGGCGTAATAGCGAAGAATTAGTCGCGTGAAAGCGAAATTATGTTTCTGTGGTAAAAATTCTTTCACGTAAGTCATTCTCGGAAAAAATAATATGTTTCCTTTCAATATTTTAGAGAGTTGATTGTTTTGACCACAGTTTAAAACTGGGTCCGGTTTTCTTTTAACATGTTAACATTATTCTTTGATGAGCGGGAGGCAGGAAGCAGGAGTATCAGGATATGATTGTACCAAGAATTTGTTTTCCTGCAGTCAAGTGTGCTGATTAGATTTGTGGCTACTTAACTTTTGTACCTAAGCACCGTAATCACCCAGCTTTTCCCACATTTCTAACTGTTTTACAATAGTCAAAAGCAAACAAATCTCTTGGAAATTCTAAAAATGTATTCTGGGTTTCGTAGTTGAAGCTAGTCATAGGCTGGCTCGAGTCCTCTTGCTTCTAGGTATTTTAAGTATATTCCGTATTTCATTTATTATTCATAATGTGTCACGTCTTCTTATGTCTTTCTTTAGTGCTAAGCCGTTAAATAATCACCTGCGTTGCCTGATTAATATGCAGGATGTTGTCTTTGGAACACTTCTAATCCAAATTGTAGAAGTTTTCTGTGTACTGGGACTGCAAATGGCGTTTTCTGTGGGCTTGTTCAATTTTCTGAAGAGACAATATAATTCTATGCATAGCAATAAAAATCTTTAGTTGAATTGAAATCACGCACGTGGATTTAATCTTAGTTAAAATAGAAAATAGCTTTTCGTGGCATTTGTGTCCACCAGAAGTCAAAGTGGTCCTTTGTCTGGTGGTCCTTTGACCGGTGATCCTTTGACCGGTGGTCCTTTGAACGGAGGTCCTTTGTCCGGTGGTCCTTTGACCGGTGGTCCTTTGAACGGAGGTCCTTTGTCCGGTGGTCCTTTGACTTACGACCGCGAAATCCAATTCACATGATCAATTCACCTGAAGATTTTCTGTACTTGGGGGTTAAGTAGATAAACATCGTTGAAATATAACTCACAGAAGCAATCATTAGTGATGACAACACAGCTCCTTTGTGGCAGGTGAGAAGTGCTTTTGAAAAAAGATGTAGAATTTAGCGAAGAATGTTTTCCTGCTCATTTACCTACGCATTTTAATGAGTTGCTGCGAGCGATAAGCATCTTCATTCACAGTTTAAATATATGCCTTTCTTCATAAACTACACACGTGGACCAACCTGAACACATTTGAATTGCGCAGCACCTTACCAGGTGATTTGTCATGTACACACACGAACCGACAAAGAAACCGAATGTTTTTATTCGCAACTTTTCAAAACAGTTATGTCAAGGATTGTAAGGCGGTTCTGACAGAAACATGCGAAAGCTGCAGGCCGCAATCAGTCACTGACGGCGCACGCTGATGCAAGCCAGATTTCACGTATGGTCTTTTTGTTCATTCGTAAGATTTATGATTGGTCATGTAACTAATTGCCAATTACTTCGGTTTCTATTTGCTATGACTTGCTAGAACTTTTTGACCTATAAAATGGATTCCCTACATGCGTACTATGTAGGTATAGGTATCATAGATTTTTATAAGAATAAAATGTATGAGAACTACACTTCTCCTAATATACAAAGTAATAGGCCTATGCTTCTTCAGAAGGCCTATAGCCTAACTCTGCTGAACTTCATTCAGCGTGAAATAACAGTGCTGAAGTCATTTCAGCTTTTTGTTGCACACAAAACACTAACACTATAAAAATTTGTTTAACAAAAAATAGTAAAATGCAACGGTAGCATAGAAATAATAATTATCTATTTGTATTTCAGTGAACAGTTTGTCAATACGGGGCATTTAAATATTCATTTTTTCCTACATGTAATGGATAAGTGACTAAATGATGTGATAATACAGGGATTATTAGAGACTAACTAAAACGTTATAATCTAATATATAATATAATTATATATATATATATATATATATATATATATATATATATATATATATATATATATATATATCGCCACTGTATAGCTTCCCGATTTCGTCTAAACCATAAACATAGAATCTAGGGGATGTGAAAAAGTTGGCACTGGGTCTGGCCCGAATGTTTATGTAAGGCACATTTCATAGGTTAGGCGCCCTATTATTCATCTCTGGGTTAGTATACTAACATTTCCTCAATTAAGAAGTTGTGTAATTAGTTTCAAGTTGAAATTAAAATACAGCAATGCGAAGAAAAACGCTTCAGGTGCTTCACTAAGGCCAATTTAGTAGTTTTATCATTGGCCTAATAGTAGTAGTAGTATTTTTATTGCCATTAGGACCAACAAGATTACATGCACATTTACAACAAGGTTAATATGAAACAATGTTGTGCGTGCAACGCGCAATAGTTCAAACGAAACAAATATCAGTTTACAAATTTTGCTAAACTGTAGCACAAAAAAACGGCACAATTTAGTAACAAAATGTTACCTAATTTAACTGTCACTTGCAAATAATTTAAGAATGTCCCTTAAGAATTTTCTGCAGGTTAAAGGGTCGATATCACGAAATTCCAGAACATTACTTAAATTTAGAATGTGTTTTTGCTTCACCGCTTTTGTTAATTCACATTTACAAGGTATTCTTCATCTTGTACTGCACTGCGTTACTGCAGGGTCGCAGCCTTTGGTCGTGTGGGATAGGGGACCTATACCAATGTCCTGTCTCAACTTTTAGACAGAACGAAACGGCTAAAGCTAATTCTAAGGGCATCTGGAAAAGTAGATTTATAAAAATTCTGTGCTGTTTTACGGAAGGATTTAACATTAAGTAAGTATCGAATCTAGTCCTTGTCCCACTTTCCCTTTTAATGCATTCTAGGCTACTTGTTTAACAACGATCAAAACAACCATTGAATGAATAAAATTCAAGGAATTACTTGATTCCTATAACTTTCATTTTTCTGACTCATATGTTACAAGTTATTAGTTAAATTCTCTGTCTTTTTATTCTCTTAGGGCAAGTGGTAATACTTAGCAATTAGCAGCGTGGAAAGCGTGGGTGATGCCATTTGCTAATACCTTGAACAATCCATGAATTCAATTCACGAGCGTATTTTAGACAATACGCTTTTACACACTAACAAAGTGATGTTTCACAAGGGTTTGTCTACTTCAGAATACCTGACAAATTTACAGAGAGAGCGCTCAAAACTTGTGATAGAGTGCAAGAGGAATAACTCTGTTATGTAACTCATTCCGGAAAGGCGCGTTTGACTTGTGCAACCTCCTCGACACCTCTTTTAACGTTGAGATTGAATTCATACTGGATCGTGACGCGGTAAAAGAGAAACTGCTTATCTTCGTGGAGGTGGCTTAATCTTAATTGTTCTGTTATAGAAATTCTCAAGAGTAAGAAATGCTATGAGATTTCAATAACTGTGAAGCAAGCTGAGGCTTAGCGACCTCAATTGTTGATATTGTGCTGCTATCTCGCATTAGGCACAGTCCTTATAAGTAATTTCACGCTGGTACCCGTAAGCCGAAGCTGCTAACAAGAAAGCTGTTGTTGCAATTATAGGCCCCCATGTTTCAATGCAACCATTGCATCTTCGAAGTTTAACAAGTTTGAAATTTGAAGTTAAACCAGAAACCCATTTTAAAGCCTCTTACTATTGATTAAAGCTGTTGTTGTGTTTGCAATCTTTACAAAAAAATTGGCCAAAACTTTAAAAGAAATACAATTACTGGATTCACTGCAAGTTAGCCAGCCTGATTGTCAACTGTGAAGTACACTTATGTATATTCACTGCAGTACATTTATGTATAACGTAAATGTATTGGACGTCTTTCTGCAACACCTCTTTAAAAAATTGTAATTTCAATAATCATCTCAAAGTTTTTCGCTCGTTTAGAAAATGATTCTCGTTGTGGTCCCCCGGATTCCCATGTATACAATTTGTAAACATTTATTTTACAATGGTCAATAACAATTTATATGGTTTACCTGTATGATTGATTTGTAAATTCTCACCCAAGTGTCTTTTTCTGCTCATTGGTCGTAATTTTATAAAGTTTTAAAAGATCAACGCTTTTATTGTACTAACCTATGAGGCTCCTCTAGTCGCTGTCGTAGAGTTGAAAGTATATGTGATTTTGTGTATCGTTGAAAGTATCTGTGATTTTGTGTATCGTTGAAAGTATCTGTGATTATGTGTATCGTTGAAAGTATATGTGATTTTGTGTATCGTTGAAAGTATATGTGATTTTGTGTATCGTTGAAAGTAAGTGTGATTTTGTGTGTGCTTGAAAGTATTTGTGATTTTGTGTATCTTTGAAAGTATCTGTGATTTTGTGTATCGTTGAAAGTATATGTGATTTTGTGTATCGTTGAAAGTATTTGTGATTTTGTGTATCTTTGAAAGTATCTGTGATTTTGTGTATCGTTGAAAGTATATGTGATTTTGTGTATCGTTGAAAGTATCTGTGATTTTATATATCGTTGAAAGTATCTGTGATTTTGTGTATCGTTGAAAGTATCTGTGATTATGTGTATCGTTAAAAGTATCTGTGATTTTGTGTATCGTTGAAAGTATCTGTGATTTTGTTTGTCGTTGAAAGTATCTGTGATTTTGTGTATCGTTGAAAGCATCTGTGATTTTGTGTATCGTTGAAAGTAAGTGTGATTTTGTGTGTGCTTGAAAGTATTTGTGATTTTATATATCGCTCAAAGTATCTGTGATTTTGTGTATCGTTGAAAGTATTTGTGATTTTGTGTATCGTTGAAAGTATTTGTGATTTTGTGTATCGTTGAAAGTATTTGTGATTTTGCGTATCGTTGAAAGTAAGTGTGATTTTGTGTGTGCTTGAAAGTATTTGTGATTTTATATATCGCTCAAAGTATCTGTGATTTTGTGTATCGTTGAAAGTATCTGTGATTTTGTGTATCGTTGAAAGTATTTGTGATTTTGTGTATCGTTGAAAGTATCTGTGATTTTGTGTATCGTTGAAAGTATTTGTGGTTTTGTATATCGTTGAAAGTATTTTTGATTCTGTGTGTCGTTGAAAGTATCTGTGATTTTTTATATCGTTGAAAGTAACTTTGATTTTGTGCATTGGATTTTTTGTACCTTGTTAGCGCTAGTGGCTCCAGCACTAGAGTGTGCGTCTGCGAGGTCAGATTGGTGTAGAAGTCATTTTCGTGATATCACATCAGCATCTTAGAGCAATTTTCGCTTATACAAACGTGCTTGACGCATTGCACAAACTGTGGTTAGTTTGTGACGTAAGCAACAGCTGCCTTTGGTTGCCGAAAATCAACTGTCCAATATAATTATTCAAATACTAGAAACAGTTGCTAACTTTTGTTTTGGACAGTAAATTAAAATAAGATTGAGTCTAATCAATCATCCTGTTTTCATTTAAGTAGACCATGTCAGCAACTAGCTAGAGAAAGTTAAGCGAATTGCTTTTGTCTAGATATGATGAATTTTTTGTCTGATTAACAAGTTGCAAATGAAAAAAAATGCGTAAGCTCGGGCCATACAGGAAAATTTATGTTTCCATATGTACTTATCGCAAAAGTAGCATAGCTATCTGTATGCAGAACCTTGGTTTATTTTTTACGCCTACCCATGACGTTCTGGTACTTAATATAATTATTATAGGCACCAGAATCTTGTCACCTTTGTACAAATGTAAGTGGTTCTTATTCATAAGGCTCCAGTAATTGCCTTTGACATGTGAAAAGTAGAGGCTCATAGATGAAAATCATGGCCAGGTCATATTAGCTCACATTCTTACTGCATTCTTTCCAAATCTCCTTTTCATCTTGAGAGCTGACATATCTTATTCATATTTTAGCAAGTAATAGAACGCGTAGCGATTACATTTTCTTATGAGATGTCTACCTGTGTATACTTTCTTTCTTCACTTGAAGAGGCGCATATAATTTAGTCAGGTCAACACACTCGCCTGAAGCAAAAACGAAAAAAGGCAGAAAAATTTACTGAAAGGGATCTGCATGGATGGCCATTATTTTAAGTGCTGAAAGGTAGTTATCGTAATAATGAGGTGGTGTTGTGGGGGAGCAAAAATTTGAATGAGGAAAGGAGAGGAAGTGAAAGGAAAGGAAGGGGGAAAAGAGATGGGAGAGAGAAAGAAAGAGAGAGAGAGAGGAGAGAGAGGGAGAGAGAGACAGAAAGAAAGAGAGAAAGCGAGAGAGAGATTTAGATTTAGATTTAATATTTTATTTCAAACTTCACAAAGTTCATAAACACATCACAAATTAATACAAATAATACAATAAATCATGAATCATGAAACACAACAGTAACACAAATAACAATTAACGATATAACAAACTACGCCAATGACATCTAATTACAGAAGTAAAGTTTGCATCACTGTTTAAAATGTTCTTGCATATAAAATTTTCACTGTTATTCAGCCTGACGTATAAACGTAGAGAGAGAGAGACAGAGAGAGAGAGAGAGAGAGAGAGAGAGAGAGAGAGAGAGAGAGAGAGAGAGAGAGAGAGAGAGATGAATAGATTCTTGCAAAGATGTTCGCTTGTTTGGAAAGAAATATTGAATGCAAGATAAATGAAATAAAACAACATCATCAAAAAAGAAAACAATAATATTGAGCTAAAATGTGAAATCATACGTGTAATTTTTGGCTTTAATTTCGTCTGCAATAACACATTGATAGCATTTCGACGATTTTTACCTTTGATGGCATTTTCTCGACTTGATTTGACAAACCTGTCAATTGTGAAAAATAAACCATTGATGGTGTTGGGGTTAAGGACATATGGATCTCATCGTGGCCCACCATCACAGATTCTTTCAGGTGTTCTGCGGGAGTTTCTGCATGCTGAGCTTCAATAATTAGATTTGAGCAGGTGGGTCTACAATAACAACTTATGCGATTGAACTTTGGAGAATTATAGTTAACCCTGTCATCCAGGGGTGACTGTGGCGGATCTCGTAAAAGACCTGTCATTCTTTATTCTTCGTTGTTGTATCCCATAAGCTGGAGGTTATATTAGTATTAATGTGTCCATTTAACTTCGTCAAGTTGAGAAATGTGTGCGTTTTAAAGCGAAGTTATGGCGTTTTGTAAGCATGGCGAAGTGACACTTGAGTAGGATTGCCTTTTGGGTCAACAACTCATAGCTCAGCTGCCCGCAGACCAGCAGATGTGGATTGATTTTATTCTATTGTAAAGCAAGTTTAATTCTAATATTGTATTTTATTTGACATCGGATTTTTTCGGGCACACGAATGGCGTGTCCAAACCTGAAAGCGTCCTCCCTTTACGTGACTCACTGATCGAAGTTTCTTTCCAACTAACCGGTCCTACTAGATACGCTACTGAAGATTTTTTCCTAATATCAGAGCATTTCTTAGTTGCAGCGGCAGGTGTATGAATTTAATTCAGAATGATATGACGTCTCAAATGTCAGTGACATTTCACTCGTTGCCCGAAGCTTGAAATTTCATCTGGCTATAACTTCGATTATCAGGGATAACTAGTTGTATCTAACAAGTGCAGAAAAGCGTTTTTATACGTCTCAATATAACATCGCAACAAAATAACAAGGAATTCAAACAATGCTGTCTAACGAACAAAATTGCTGACAAGTAGTGGTCTTAAGTCTAAACTTCTGTGAGCTGCAAAGACCAATAAACGCTTTCTAGCTTACTTAATGGTCAAACTTGCCTAAAAAACAATTAAGATGAGAAAAAAATAAGGCAAAATTAACTCTAATTAAATATTGGATTTTTTGAACCTGGTTGCCATTGATTGTACGCTAGATTAGATTTATTTATTTTGTTTGTGACGACGTCATAAAAACACAAGACCATGTTATTGTCACCTTTGTTGATGTCATCATCATAATCCCAATCAAGATCGTCATAAACTTGTTTTCGTCAGCATTAAACCGCTTACAGTGACAGCATTGGTGAAGATGCTGTTGACGATTTCAAAATGACAATGATAAGTTGATAAATATGGTGATGACTGCGACGACGACGACGACGACGATGATGATGATGAAGATGGTAAAGATAATACAAAAACACTAGAATGATGTATATAAGTGTTTTTCTTCTTTTCATTTTCTTCTGTCTGTCTTCTATATTTGTGTCACTTTTCTCTGAAAATTTTTCTTCACTTAAATGGACTGAAAAGATAATACATTTGCAATAATGTAGAGCGAACAGGCGCCTTTTCTAATGGCATTCTAACTAGAAGCGAATTGTCACAAGACACAGAGGCATAATCATTTAACATAAACAATGGCCAGAAGTGTGGCTGTTGCCTGAATTTGACATTTAGGCGCCTGAGCGGTATTTCCTGACCACTGTCCACGGCTTTAAAATCATGTCATCACCGGCGCCCAGTCTAATGACCACTATTTATTATACCGGACAGTGGTCATTTTAGTCAAATTTGCGACAATGTAATGCTGCATACAGCAGTCGAAGAGCATACTTATGACTGAATAGATCGACACCCTCTGAGGGCCTTTCGAGTAAATGTGAAATATATAAATTACTATTTTTCGTTAGAACAACAAATAATAAATAATAAATAACTTATGAATGGTAGTAAACTAAAAAAAACTTAAGCAGTAAGCTAAGAAGTAACACCCTCTTTAGTCTTCTGTGACCGCCATCGGTTAATTTATGGTCCTTTCAGTAATTGTTGTGTTTATTTATTTTAGAAATGTTCGTGACAAATTTTAACTTAGTAGTTTCACGTGGCTGTATGCATGCAGTCTGTTTCAGAGTTTATAAAATTTTTGTGTGCGAGACTGAATCATAAATACAAGAAACTTATATGAGGCTGGCATTTATAAAACATACAATAGAATATGCTTTTGTCTAGTAATTATATAACACAGATGCAGCATATGAATCCACTGCAGCAAGCCTGGCTTTTCTGGTATGTTTTCACGCTACATACTAGCAATAATATGCTAAATGTTAATAAATGTTAATAAACGCTTTCGTAATAAATTTGTACTCTACTAAACAACGCCTGGTCAAAATGACATGCACAGGATAATTATCAAACGTCTGTCAACAAAATTGTTGATTAAAAATAATTAAAATGATGCGTATAAAATGATTTTTAAGTGATAGAGTTTAAAATGATAGGAATTTTTTGCAGTAGAAATATTATTCTAGGTAGGTAATATTCCATTATTCTAATTGCTATGATCACTAGTGTGTAACCACGAAATTAACGTTGTACGCGGCATGCAGCCACTGCTGGATGGTGGTGCCATCTTTCCGAAGCTTTAGCAACTATCGTTTACAGCTCTACTGTAAACCGCACATCAAAAAGGCGTACTCACCGTCTCTCCCTGCAGGAATTTGCAAACTATAATAATGTTTGGTGAGTGTTAAGCAAGAAACACGAATAGCTAGTATACAAATTTACCACCATTCTACTATTTATAAACCATTTTACAATATTAAATTTACATACATTTTTATGAAACTTTACAGCTTGTGAAGTTTAAAAAGCACAAATAAATTTCACGCACAGAAATTGGGCTTACCATCGATTCAACTGTGGTTGAGACTGGAGCGATTCTTATGCACTAGTTAACTCAAAAATACAAATTAGTTACATCAAATTTATGCACTATTTGAGAAACAATTTCATTTCAGCCTTATTATTAAATTTCGGCTATGTATTAGTGGAGCTAATGCGTGAAAATGACTTTTATCCCTATGTTATAACTTATCCATATGTTTACCGTAATGGCTTGCCGTGACGTCACGCATACTTAACTCTTCGCAAGCAACCAAATCAGGAAGCGCTTTTAATTACATTATCATCGAATTACACTAATCTCATGCAAAGACTCCATAATGAAAAATCTGTAAGCAAATTCATGATTACGTAAATGTGGCATAAAAGTCGTTTAAAGTGTAAACACGGGCAGACAGATTTGGGGGCAAATCGCAGACATCAGTAAATTTCATCTAAGTAAGTTGCCGTTTACAAGACCTAATTGTTGCTGAATCGCTTAAAGAGTCAAGATTCTTGAAGATAGATATTGGTTTGCTCGGAAGTTACTACATGTTTTTCACTCAGACATGACTGGCTGATGGACTAGGAACTTATGGTCGTATCGTACTGTCTTTTATTCGTAATTATTCGTATTCAAGACCTACATTTTATTTATTTAAAATTAAATGTGACAAAATGCTTTGTTTCCCTGCGACTAAAACTTAAAATTTTATATGCCGACATGGTGTCTAATAAATATTTAGTCGCCATCAAAGGAAAAATATTAATTAATTGCTTGCTATGTCTTGCAATTATAGGTTAATTTGAGATATTTTATACATTGCTATAGCTTATATTTTCTTTATTTTAAACAAAATCAAAAAAGACAAAATAATTGATTTAATATTTGCGCGCAAATTGTCCTGATAAAGGTCTGTTCACACTATTGTTGTTGTTGTTTTTTTGTTTTTCAGTTCAACACTTTATGTTTATATGACTTACGTAGACTACACGCCTTTACAAACCATAATAAATTATCGTTTAAAATTCATTTATCACGTTCATATATTATCTACACAGTGTATGACTGCTATCGTTATTGATCGTGTTATTTGGGTAAGATCGCCAGTGCCTGACAATGTAAAACTTGAATACGGCCCTGATAATGGCCGTCATTATTTCTCCATGTATTTTCTTGCCAGCTGAGCAATGAACTAGCTGACTTCATACTTGATAATTATAATATCAACCTGCTTATTATTTAGTAGAAGTTTGACACTAAGTAGCAGACAGCGAGGTGATAAAATTGGTTTATGTGTTAAAATCGCCATAGGATAGACGATGTATTACGTAAAATGGCGAGCATGGTAGCAGCTTGCAAGCTGTCTGCTGTGGTAAAACTTGCTTTTGTGCTTGTGATAGGTATCAAAGGTATCAACATACCAACATTGCTATACCACTGTTTTACTATTGCTAATTAACTTTATTCCCACTTGCAGGCATTGCGTATTGTTTTAGCAAAATGTAATATAATGCAGCTTGTAGCTTACATCGCAACCCCTTCTGCAGTTATTTTAAATGTATAATTTTTTTCGATTTTAACAACTTTACGTTTATTCCGTAGTTTACATTTTTTTTATTCTCAGGCCATAGGCTCATTGTTGCTGCTTTGAAGACAGTTATTATTTTGCATTTTTTCCTCAATAACGCACACGTCTAGTCGCTGTTTACACGCGTACATGTGACAGCGAAAATTTCGTGCGAAATCAATCAAAAACTCTAACCTTTGACGTTTTGATGTGCACCACAACTTTTTGCTCCAGAGATGTAATGAAACAGGTAAAACTGTGTAGATGCCTGTCGATTAAAGTCGCTGAAATTATATTAATAAATTTTAATTCTGGTTGAGTAAATAGGGTCTATTATTAGTGAGCCTACTAAAGGAATTCTGCAGTGATCAGAGAATCATCATGTGCGCATGCGTGCTGCGGTGAACATTTACTTTCCTATTATTCAGCAAGTGATCATTATCTGGCTGTTTATTTCACTCCGCTGTCTGCCAGTTTGGTGACAACGTTTGCCAGTAATGTCATCATGTCACATCATTGACATCAGGCTTTGACACGTACATGGCGGACTTACTGTCTGCTCATACAAACACCACTAACACGGTACTTCATTATTTTACAATCATGAACTGTGATTATTTTAGGTATAAAGCGTACGTTCTAGATGAATATCTCTCAGACTGCATATTCTGACAACTTTGTACCTCAAATAATTTATCTCAATGTTTATTCTTATTATCAAATGATTTTACGCAGATGGCCTGGGCCAACTAAGAGTAAAAGGCTAGGATTGTAAAACCTGTCATGCATTAACATCATACATACAAATTAAAACCCACCACACACAAAACACTCAAGTCACTAACACAAAACATCCAAAAAGCATCCCAATTTCAGTTTCAATTTCTAAATATTGTAAAGTTCCAAAGTCTTAAATGAGTCTTAAGTCTAATGTTATTAATTACAACCTCACTTGTATTTTTAATTGTAAACACATTTTTAACACTATTGCTCACAGCCGTGAAAACACTGATTACACTATTAATTTTTGAATTTGTAGTTTACAGTTCAACGATGTGTTATTTTAGCAGCGATAGAGAATTTTATTATTATTATATAAAGTGAAAATACAAGTGCAGCTCTAAAAATTCTTAATACAGTACTTTTACAGTACTTAATACAGTACTTAATACAGTAATAATGATTTGTGGTATATTTAATGTTGTAGTTCCTAAAGTAAGATTGTGAGGCAAACTAATTTTCTGGCAATTAATAATTTCGATAAGGATAAATTCAGTAGCAAACGTCTTGAGTTTAGTAATGTTTAATTCAAGATTTTGAGAAGTTTTAATAGAACAATTACTCTAAGGTCATTGTTGATTTTATCTGCCATCGCAAAAAATTCCGAGTTCTAATCTTTTTATTAAATCTAGAAAAGCTCTCGTATCATTTTCATCTTATACTTGATAGATGAAGTTTTGTTTTGTAATGTTAGAATTTTGTGAGTGTTAAAATTATGTAGAAATTAATTAATGATTGCAGATTTTAAAGTAAATTTAGTAGACTCGATTGCTTTCATCAGTCCTCTGACTGTTTGTACACAGAAATTTTATGTATATGTATTTTGTACAGTATAGTTTGTGTACATTAATTGCAATGAAGAATATTATTATTATATATTATAGATTGCAAAATCTTACTGCCGGGTCAGATGTGCGGACCCGTTCTGAATTTGCTTCCCTGATGGCTACTTTTATGGACTTACGCACCATCGCCTCATTTTAGTGGACATTAGAATCTAAAAGCAGCGATATTTGCTGAAGATTGGCCATTATTCTAGATGAGACAGTAAAATTGGAAAGCGAAATAAAAGAAAAATTACAGATATTTAGCAGAATACAAATGAACACATCACCTTCAGGCCAGTCATAGTAGCCTCAGTAGGTAGAAAAGCTCTAGAATCTAGGCCAAAGACAGGAAGAAAAGGAGCGTTCCAAAATCTAAATCTAACAAAAAAATGACGGCTTTAAATTTTAGATAACGAGTCACGCAGAAATATTGTCTTAATGAAATTTATCGTTAAGCAGAGAATGAGAATTATTCTTAAGAACGTTTGAAAAATCATAGTTTCAGTGAGAATCACAGATGTTGAATAAACCTCAAAATTGTTATTGTGTATTTTTTATTAATAATATTTTTTATCTTCTCGTTGACATGCAGGCACAAGAAATTTTAACATAAACAAACTAATAAGTTTTACTTTGATGAATGCTAAACCGGAAAACAATGTAAACTTGCGTCCATAGATACCAGCGGTCCATGAAGTGCCAGTTTAGACTAAGATGAGACAAATCAAGGTTGTATCTATTTACACGCGACCACTGTTGTTTTTGAAACGATCTGTTCTTCTTTTTACCTCCCAAAAAGAAATATTTTCACGTTCGTATAAAAATATTTTTATAGGTACGCCTAGCTCAATTGATGCTCGCTATTTAGGAAGGAAAATGTGATTTCTGTAAATAGACGCGTGTACAGGCTAAAAACAACCCGGATGTGTTCTGTCAATATTTTAACGTTGTTTCTGGCGAATACTAGTAATTCTTTTCCAAACACTTTTGTATGGATGCAATTAGTGCATTTAGTGACGCATTCAGTAACTCGTTCAACACGTAAACTCTCGTAAGTGTAAAATGAGGTGCAAAAAGAATTTTGATTTGTTCTACTTTCGTTTAATTACGCTTTGTGGTTACCTTTTCGAAGTTACCTTAAAAGTTATCTTAATTGCTGATACCTAGAGCAACATTGGGCATTCAAATTTAAAGATTTGAAAGCAAGGTAAAACAATACAAGGTAATGTAAGAAGTAAAAAGAATGGCAAATCGAAGAAAAATGAAAAGAAAAAGTAAATAGTAACGAAAACAAGCAAACCAGACGAGACTGCCATAAACTGATTTTATTATTAACGTTATTTATAGCATAAAGGACAAAGAACGATTCAAATCAGAATCACGTACAGGATTAATGCCTGATAATCGGCCTATCCGTAATCCAAAAATTACACGCTGTACGAACTATGTACTTAGAATTAGTCTTCTCCAACAGAGTAAAGTAGGATGAAATACTGTGCCTAACTAAAGCCCCACGATGGTAAAGTATTATTCGCTTCTTAATTTCGACACAGCGCTTGATCTTCTTAAATTCGCCAAGTATTTTGTAAGACTTAAGCGACCAGTGCTCATTTAAAGACAGGACAAAGATTAACCGATAATGCATGTTCACTGGGTACCAAGACTCCTCCTTGCGAGCAAAGGTACCGATATAATACCATGCTTACCTTATCAGTGACTTGTAAGATCAAAATAAGAAGGCTGGGATATATAAGATGAGACAATGCTTCGTTCAAGAATAAAATAAGCTCTTTCTCTAAATCGGATTGCTCCTTAAGCGTATAACGTCTGTGATTCAAGAAAGCGTGAAAGATTATGATAATGGCGGTTTAATGTGAGCATTCGAAACAATGTATACGTTATGTAACACGTGGCTACAGCTATGCAAGCATTGAACTAAATTTTTATTTGTTCACTTTAGCCATGCATAAAATGCACATGTGACCAAAATTGTTAGTCAATATGGTTTTGACAGCTGTGAGACATATATAGATCTAACCTCTTTATTGTGCGAAATTACTATAATTATTTTAAAGTTCAAAACTCAAACGTTTATTTTGGCATACATACAAATTACACTAAAATGTTTACAGAATTTTATTTATACATTGAAAATAGCTATGGTTAATGCCAATGGTAATTACAAGAATAACTGTGAAAAGTTTCTAATGTCAAGAATCCTTTCTTCATTTCTTTACCATGAGATTTTTTTATTTAACAACATTCATGCATTTGTGGAGTCACACGTTCTCTAACGTGATTCTGATGTAATCACTTTAGGTCACACTGCCCTGTCACTAACAACGTCCCATGTCTCTGTATTTTTGATAGCTAATGCTGATATGAACTATTTGGATGAAATTAGTGTAATCCAGTAGCTGCCCTCTTGCGGTTTCTTTTGTTTCTGAATTTCTTCTTTGAAAGATAATTTTAACGGGCTGTCATCTGGTACACGTATAACGTCTCTTCTTTCAGCAAATAAAGGAAACACACCTTGCGAAGCCTAAACAATATAGAAACACAATCAGTGAAATAGTTTTACAAAGTTGTTGGTAATAATACAAGGCATAAGTCAGATACGTGAATATACAACTATCTAGATACAAAAAATGGTAGTATTATATAAGAGTCCCAATTTCTACCATCTTGTGACTTTTATGCCACGAGACTGCAATTATAATCAACAAATCATAATTTTAGTCAGCAGTGCGACATTTCTTATTTAGCGTTATCGCTTATTAGAGCTAGGCTTACGGTGGTTTATGATATCGATAAATACAGTAGAGACCGACTTCTAATACTGCATCTGCATTTTGGATACTTGCATCTGGATTAATTTAGAGATGTTCTCTTGAAAAAAGTGCACTCGCATCTTATTATAAATTTACCAGAATAAATTTCACTTTCTGTTTGCAGGTGAGTAAATTGCCTAATTTGATAATTATTTATAGTTCTTGTACTGAGTGTGTCAGCAACTACCAATTGCTGGAGGAAATGAAGCTCTGCTTTTTTGTCAAGGCAAGAAACTCCAAAACATATTGTACGCAATAGATCAGGTGATGACTTACCATGGCATTTATTACATAGTCAGCATCCCATTATAAATATAACTCCATCACTACAATGGTGGTCAGTATATACTCACCCAACAAAATAACAGAGATAACAGAGAAAATGAGTAGTACAAATTCAGCCGACTACTTGTTAAAAAAACCGATTTGTTAAAAATCACAAACATTTAAATCAAGTTTCCATATCGCACGATATTCATAATACATCACAGTAATCCATCCTATACTGTAACAAGTACAAAAAGATATTAACCGAACTACCCTATTCTACTATTATTAACAAGTACCGTATTTTCCAATGTATAAGAGACCCTTGTGTATAAGAGACCCCTTCAATTTTTAGGCAAAAATTCTGGAAAAAAGTTTTTTGGTAATGAATAACTTTATTCATCATAGAAATCATTAAATTCCTCATCACTCTCATCAAAAATATCAACTGGAGTCAGACCTTCAGCAATTCCAGCCAGTTCATCATCAGAGGAGTCACTCTGCTCAAAAATGGCATTGTCCTCTTTTGACATTTAAAAAAATAATAACTTACCCGGTACATTAATTTTATCATTAGAATTTAGCCATGGAGAAGATTTATTGAAAGGAAACTATAATTATTCGAAATAAAACAGTTGTAGAGCACTTATTTCTTTAAAATCATTAGTGTCACAATTTATGCATCTTATTGAAAAGACTTACTCCCATGTATAAGAGACCCCTTATTTTTAAAGTGAAAATTCTGAGCATACATGCATGCATATGTATATTTGTATATATATTAACATTTGTAGTTAAGTAATCAGTTACACGATACTAAAATGGATCTTCATGATGCTCAATATCAAGACCGTTATGCCATCTTGGAGTTCGACCACCTGTGTCGAATTCAGTCCAATATATATATATATATATATATATATATATATATTTCGACTCAGGGGGTCGAACTCCAAAGCTCCAAGATGGCATGGCGGTCTTGATATTGCGCATCATGAAGATCCATTTTAGTATCGTTGTGTAACTGATTACTTAACTACAAATGTTAATTTTAATTACAAATCTTATGCTAATTAACTAAGTTAATGTCTGTAAGCTAATACCATATACCTGTTATAGCATGTCATTTAACTTTCATAAAATCAAACACAAAAGTTACACTGCACGGAGTTTATTATCAGCAATAATAAAAATATGGAACAAAATACACACGCACAAAAAAATAACTAACTCAGTAACAGCACTGCGCCCGAGGAGCACTTGTGTCAGAAGTCAAGGCAAGGCTGTAGTGACCTCTACACGCTTTTATGCTGGTATTCCAGGTCAGCCGGCTTCTCACACCACTTGTAGGCCCAAACAAGACGTCTGGACCTACAAGAAAGGTGTGAGTCGCTGCTGACGTGGAAGCAGGGCGTGTAGAGGGCCTTACACCTGACCCGACACAGGTGCTTCCCTAACAATATATATATATTGTTACATCCTGATGTACATCCTGACGCCATCGATATATATACGTACACATACAAAAGGGAGCTACCTTGGCTCAGCTACAGAGAAACCCTGTAAAATGTGTATAGACTTTCGGCAACAAAATTTTCTGCACGATTTTATGTGATGAAAATAGAAGTTGATTTTGGAAGACGTACCATAGTTATAATGGAGGTGAGGCGCCAGGAATAACAAGCGCAGCAAAATTTACTAGTGTACCCCCATTAGAATATGTTACACGAATTGGTCAGCACAAATCGCTGCTACCTTGGGGAAAGGTTTTTGCATTATTGTTTTTCTGATTTGGTTTTTTGAGTTTTAAAAGTATGTGTCATAATTTTTTGTTTAAAGGTACAGTAAAATGATTTTTGATTCGTAAAAGCGCAAATTGCCAAAAACACTTGAGAAACAGTAGGGTTTATTTTCAAAAATTAATTTTCAGCGATTAATAAAGATTGCTTAAGAACGTGAACAAGAAAAAGTCTTAATTAAGTGTATATGTGTATATGCTGCCGTTTTATATGTATAAGAATTTAAACATAATGTGTATAACAGGAAGTGGCATAATGCGTAGCAGAAGTCAAGAACCAACGAAGAAAATTCTCCGGGACTGTCTTTGTGAAAACATTTCAAGAATGGTCTTAATATGGCCGCTCGTTTTAAGTGGCTAAGTTGCTCATAATGTAGATCCGAAACAAATATAAATATTAGTATCCTAAATTAGGCAAAAACTACATTTTGTTAAGCTATATAGTCGCTGTAATACGGACAATGCCAGTAAATAAGAATAAATCACTGCCCATTTATATCCACCTTCATTAAAAAATTTTTGTTTTGTGAAATAAGTTTGATTACAAAAAAGTAGACGTAAGAACTTCAGCATCATTGATGGAACATGCATTAGTCAACCTGATAACAGGATCGGCAGCTGCGTTTGACCAGTGCAATTAAAATAATTGGCCAGTCAGTCTTGAATCTCAGGGCGGCTCCAAATGAGAGAACAGCAAGTTACAAAAACGGTTTCATCTAACTGAAGGGGGTTTGATATTTCACATGCATTTTATTAAAATGCTTTCTTTCATAAAGTTTAGTAGATCATTTTCCCTGAGTTTGTAACCTGTAAAAAGCAGCAGTATTGACAGATTATACTACGTGAAGACAAAAGCCCCCTTAAAGGTGCATAGGCATTTAAGAGGTTAAGTGAAAATTGCACCTGATTATAGTCGTATAATTATTACCTAGAATGACTTGCACTATTGTGTACCCTCTAGCGGAGGCCTCAAAATTAATTAACGGTTGTAGTTAGCCTGTATTGTCTTAATTATTGGCCAATTATTAGCATCCTTCTTCTCTATCAAAAGATGGATGCTTAGCTATTCAGAGATAACTGCCTTCCCTCCCAGAAATATTGCCCCCTCTCGTTTCCAGGTCATGTAATTATCGTAGAAAATTGGCGACAATTTAGCCTAATTGCGCCTGCTTGTTTTCGATTATGTCACTGTTACTATCTCAGCTTCCGTCATCTGCCTTTGTGGTGTAACGTTTCCAGTTCTTTATACAGAAATAATTGGGTAAGTAGCTGTTGTAAAGGCTTCTCAGTTGTTGATAGGAAACTGTGTTGAACTTCTGATAAGATCCTGAAACGTCTGTTTATCAATGGCATTATTGGTCAGCGAAGAAATCATTATCAGCGTGATTACATTACTTATTTTCGTCATTCTGCTGTCCAGCGTGTATGAGAAAAATAATTTAAGTATTCTACCTGGTCTACACTTTTTTATCCTTGACGAGTGACGTTTTTTGAAAAGTCGAAAAGAAAGTAGTTGGTGTCACACTTTTTTGTTGGTGTCACACAGAAAGTTTTTTTGCAATACCTTTGTAAACAAATGGATTTAGAAATTCGTAATTTATTTTTTTCACAACAACACTACAGAACAAACACATGTACAAAAAACAGAATAACCAAAATAACAAAATAATTAACATCAAATCAGAAAAATTTACACAGGTCGTACATATTGTACTGCAGAACTCTGAAGAAGTTGAGACATTGTAAAAGCTTTCTCAAAATGTGAAAAAGAGAAGAAAATCAGGTTACCCTAGTAGGGTCGTGTGCACCATTTAGACACGTCCGAATTGCTGACAATTAAAACATTGAATAGGTTTTTGTTTGTCGATAAATAACTCCACTCTGCAAATCACGTGATCAATTGGGATTCCTTTTCTCATCGCGTTATCTAATGCGTCGTTAAAATCAAATTTCATTTTAACCACTGCCATCCTTGCGCTTAAATCTGGGAATATCAATATCTTTGTAGATTCGCCTGATATAACCAGTAAGTTTTCATCAGGTAAGTTTGGGTCGCAGTCGCGTAATAAACCAAAGAATTGTGCCTTCGGTTTACTCGCTTTAGTATCTGTGCCAAGAAAATTTGGCTGCTAACGAGGTACAATCTCGTCGGCTATTACAGCATATGTTAATTGGAATAGAATGTTTCCTCTAGCAGTTTTGAAAGCTGTGCCAAATTGGATTATGGGGAACTGGGTGCTTGCTTACGCTTTTCTTCATACAAAAACTGGAACTGATGATACTTTTGTCGTTGACGTTTTCAATAATAACTTTTTTCTTAGGGTCGTACGTAATCTGAAATGATCAAAGATAAAGAACAACTAAATCAATAATCGAACGAATGAATGAATGGATAAATGAAGTGGTGAAAGAAGAAAGCTTCAAAGAAATGAATGAAAAAAATGAATAGATGAAGATTGATATACGTTAGATTTGAACGATTTCCTCTGATCGACCGACTGACAAACTGATAAGCCAAATAATCTTACAAAAAATACGAATAATGGTAAATGACGTTCTTGAAAACTAAAAATAAAAGCGAACCAAGAACGAAGCTTTGTGTTACACTTGAATTTTTTGTGGGATGTATATTATTATTCGCATTTTACATTTTTGGTCGCATTTATTTGCGCATAAAACTATACAGCACATATACAATGATGTTTGTAGACAACAAGTATACGCAATAGTAAGAGTTAGCAATATGATAAAATTACTAGTATGCTACATGTAGTAGTTTCTTGCAAGATCATAAAATGATTTCTTGACCGTACGTTTTACATTGTGATTAAAGTGATTATTTCAATCTTTAGTTAAATTCACTGTCGTTAATAAAATGCAACAATTTCGGTATAAAAGGACCTGACCCGAATTTTGTATTTTTCTTAAAAAGTCAAGCCTTTGACCGTCGATTATGAAATTTGACGGTATAGTGCCACAATAATACATGAGCAGTTCGATTCTCATTTTGTCTACACTTAAAAATTAAGTAAGAAAGAAGACAGAATATTATTTTCGTATTGTAAAACTAATTTGTAGCAACTGCAGCTATAAATGAGAGATCTATGCGACTCGATTGCACCTAAGTTTTAAAAAGAAGAATAATTATCATGATTTCGAGTATTATCATTGTGTTTGGAGCCAATAAAAGCATATGGTGAGAAACGTCGTCGTGTCAGTTTCCGAATTTTCAGACTGTAACTGCAACAATTTTTGGAATAACCTTGCCGTCTAACGTTACTACTTGATTGTTTCTGTTCACTTTGGCATGGAATTGCTGTCTGCCAAAATGACCAGGAGGTCCGAGGTCCATTCTGCCTGTCTGTGACCGGTTTTGCCTTATTAGCCAATAATAAAAGAGTTGACTGGCAACACCGCACGCGACTGGCGCTGGCACTTGATTTGTGCTGCACAAACATAGAGAAAGGATTGCATTTTTTCAAGCTACATTTACGAAAAACAATAAAGGGAAGAGCAGTCAGTTCAAGTATGCGTAACTCTACAAACATCACCCTCATGGTCAGAGCCTAACTGGAGCCTTTATTACTGCATAAGGTAGCTTTAAGTTCTTACAATACATCAGATTAAAGGGCAAACGGGTAATAAATACAATAAGTTGAACACTTCAGCATCACTGAAAAGTAAATTTGTTTGTAAAAACAGGCTTAGAATTACTGAATGCAAAGAAGCTTTTATTTTGCTGAATAGTTTGTTTTACACAAATTAGACGTTTCGTAATTAGACGATTTTCCAATTTAAATTTTGCCCTTTTTCTTTATATAGCTAGCTTGGAGAAATACGAAAAATACCACAAAACGTAACGCAATTCATAACGTACACAGTTTTTAATCAACCAAAACTGTTTTAATTTATTTACATTTTGTTTTGCAGAGCTTTAAACATATGCTATGTGTATCTGCTTGTAAATAAGTTTCATACGCTTTTTAAGTTTAACTGAAATTTCAATTTTACTTACATAAAGAACAAACTACACGTATATTACATTTTAACATGCAACGCAATTAATTTACAGTCGGAAACGAATTTTCTTCCTTTGTGTTGTGTAGCTAGGCTATAATAAACCTACACGCGCAATAGGCCTACAAACGTATTAACATTTAAATTTAAGCACGTGGTCAATATCTACCCTGTTATTGTTCTAATTGCATTCAACTCTTTTCTTTACACAGAACCCACAATCTGGGCTTTGTGTAGATTGCTTTGATTTGTCTTCTATTCAAAAATCTCTTGTTGTCGTGTTTCATCACCTGTAATTATCGTCACGTGTGTCCTTTTCCTCATTAGTGAGGGCAGCTCCAAGTTCTACCAGCTGATTACACGCAGTTTAAATGGAGCTAGAAAACAGTGAAATGCGTTACGTTTGATGCAAATTAATAAAGCTATTAAAGTATTGCAATAAACAAAACTGAAAAAAAATGAAAAAAGTTGCCGCAAAACGTAGTCAAGTATAGGAGGTAAACCTTTGAAGATATTTGAAGTTTTTAAATAGATTTTGGTCTTTAAGTTGTGTAAACTTGAAATAAGACACCACATTGTGGTTTAAATTTCTATTGTTAAACAGGCTGAAGAAGTCAATTGTTACCAAATAATATTATTTTCATATTCGAAAGAAGATTGTCGTCGTGAGACCTGCCATAATTTAAACGAATTTCGACGCTAGAAAATACGCATTATTTGCCTTATGGGTTTTTGGCCTCGTCAACCCTGGTATAGCTAAAAAGGGGGATTAGTACTCGTTTGGTATGCCATTATAGCAAAGCTGAAAATTCCAAAATTCCTGTGCACAAATTGTTTTTTCATTGTAAAGATTTGAAAGCCCTTAACTGCAGCATCACCCATTTCGCTGTAGATGCGCCCTAACAACGACCGATTTATTGTAAGGATGCTGCAAGCTTTCTATCTTTAGAAGTTATAAGTAAACAGCACCTTGTAATTACAACGCTAACATAAAGCTCCATGCTATAAAGCAATGCAAAACGTGTAATTAACAATTTTCTACATCTGATAAGAATAACAATAACTCTACACGTCGCAAGCCAGAGCTAAACTTGCGCAATAGTGCAGGAAAGATGTTCAACTTTTGCAAGCTGTTGTACAACCTCAGTCTCAAAAATGGAGACTAAAATAAAATATCCCCTGAGACCTGCCACTTTAACATAAGAAAGTGTTGAATGCCCTTGTAGTCTCAAAATAATTATTTTTGTTAATTACAGAAGCTGTCACCCTAGCGTACTTCATCAGCAGAAAAAATACAAATAAAATGTTAAAAATAGCAGCTATGCGTCATTGATTTAAGATACAGTAAGTTGAGGAAAGCGTAAAAAACAACTGCATAAGAAAAAACAACAAGTATTATACAATTGCCCTTGCCAAAATAAAAGCTTGACTAAAGAAAGTAATAGGAATAAACTGTCAATGAAGGTATGTCACTTTGTTCCTATTCTTTTTACTTTCTTTAATTTAGCTTTTATTTTGGCAAGAGCAATTGCATGGCACTTGTTTTTTCGTACTGTTCAGTCATTTTTGCTTTTACATGAAACTCGTGATCAGAAAGTTCTTCATTATCTATATAAATTGCTTTTTATCGTACATATCCTAAGTACTTCTCGATTCTTGAAAGTAAGCTAGGGAATAATGAATAAAGCTGAGCTAAGTATATGTATAAATGAATTGCAGCTTTAATTAAACTTACCTCAACTGATGCCATAAATTAAACACCCAGTATTCGGTCAGTAGTGGAGTTAGCCAACAGAACAGGTGGTTAGAAAGCTAAATTTTCTGTAGTTTAATTTTTTTATTTTATTGCCATGTAATAAAGATAAACAGTTAGTTTTGTATTACATTTATACTGAAAGCTTAAAGCAAAACCGGACACAATCTTAAACTGAAGGTCAAAACAATCTATTCTTTAAAATTATGAACATACTATTTCTTTCAAAAATGACTTATGTGAAAGAAGTTTTATCACACAAACAAAATTTCACGTTCGCGCCACTAGTTCTTTGCTGTAACATGCATTTCGCCTCTTGTTGTTAGACGGGCACTAGCGCCTGCATTTCGGAAGCATATAGCACAAAAACAAGTGCTGTACAGTTCAGATGTGTTAGTTTGTGACGACAGCTCATGCGTGAGCACAGCGGTAAATTTCAAATTTGAATTTTTATCTTAAAGATTGCCTAGTTTTAATACGACACACTGAATATCTTACAGTAGCACTGTACATCAATTTTCACTTTCGCAAACAAGTTGCAACACGCTCGTGGAATATTTTCACTGTTGAAAGTTAATTTAGTTTGTGATGTCATCAATAGTTGGGCTGGCTTACCGTTAACTAAGTTTTAAATCTATTATTTAATTATCAGAAACGCTTTTGCAATATTAATCGTGTTAAAATGTGTACTTTTTTGTCGGAAAATGAGTCAGTATATGAAAAATCATCCTGTCTTCCTTTAAAAACTTAGTTTAATGATGCTGTGCATTTTATACCCAAACACGTAGTGAATTATCAGTGTTCAATGTAGTTCATGGACATTACAGGTGTTGCAGCTGTCTTACATAACAGTCATTATTATTATTAAGCACCATAAAACAATTGATTTTTAGAGGGTCCTTTGATACCCGTCAGATCAAAAGTGACCCGACAAGTCATAGATCTTTGGTTGTTCAGGTGACACGAGTGTCCCAGCTCAATCTGGGGTAATCCGCTTGGACTTGAACTAATGAAGACACAGCGATGAAGTGTAAAAGCAATTACAGCCGCCTTTACGCAAGTGACAAGTAATTCAGTAGCGATTCATTAACTTGTTGCATTCATTAAGGACAGCGTGACACAATGCTTTGTTACTAAACTCATCTGCACGTGTAAGCGAACTGGCAAAATTCCTTTAGTGCTATGGAAATTAGTATGATTTCCTAGACAATGAACCCGAGTTGAAACTACTTGACCCAATTATATGAAGTATCGGCGATAACAGGAGCGGCAACAACACTGACAACAACGCCGATGCTGGCATCAACAACATCAGTAACAAATTTAATATCAGCAACTATAAAGCCAAATAATGGTGATGATGACGATGGAGACGCTGATGATGATGATGATGGTGCTGGTGATGGTGATGATGATGGTGCTGGTAATGATGATGATGATGATGATGATGGTGATGGTGATGATGATAATGATTATAACTCACTGGTTAAAAAATAAATCATTTTTGCTAATACACCGTCAAATAATAGTAAACTAAAATTTAAAAATCTTGTTAGCCCTTATACTCCGTTTTGTCTTGAAACCACACTTTAAAGACATCAAAACTTTTCTCTATTCTGTCTAATTATTTAAATTGGTTCCTCAGTGTATGAATTCTTGCCCACTTTGCAAAATAAAACGGAATTTAATTGCTAAAATTGATTTTATTCTTGTTAAAAATAGGTGCTCAATTTTGCTTTAGAAATGGGATAATCTACTTTGTCTACTTCTTTAAGTTAGTACAACAACTTTTGTAGACTATATTTTCATAGATTATGTTGGCTGTTTGGAACAGTTTTTTCAACAGATTTTATTGTGTTATAGTAAAAATTAACTACTTTTACAAATGTAAAAATAATAACAATGACAAAGCAATTCAACAACGAATAAAGAATAAAGCTAATTGAGGAGAGTGAACAACAGAGTTGAAGATGCAGCGCACAGCAGCAATCATAGTATTTGAATCTGCAACAAATTGTTACGGTTGCCAAACTTCTCAGTGTAATTTTGAGTGCTGTATATGAATTTAGATTTCATTCAAGTAGTTTAAATTCTTAAATTGGGACTGTGTGTTAAATAATCTGGTTTAAGGATTTAAATTCCACGTGTTAAATGTGCAAATTCAAATTTAGTTGTTGTTGAATTGCTTTGTCATTGTTATTATTTTAACATTTGTAAAAAGTGATTAAATTTTTACTATAAAACAATAAAACTCTGTTGAAAAAAACTTTTCCAAACAGCCAACATAATCAACGAAAATATATTCTACAAAAGTTGTTGTACTAACTTAAAGAAGTAAACAAAGTAGGTTACCCCATTTCTAAAGCAAAATTGAGCACCTATTTTTAACAAGAACAAAATCAATTTTAGCTAATAAATTCCCTTTTATTTTGCGAAGTGTGCAAGAATTCATGCACTGAGGAACCAATAATTTTACAAATTGCTCGTAACACTGCTTTTTGCTTTTTTTGTTTTTCCGTCTTCTCTCTACCTTGGTATTTACTTTTACGTCTTCGAACTTCATTTCTTCTCTAGTTATTTCGTTTCTTATCTTTTTAGTTCTTTCTTTAACCTTTTCTGTTACCAATGGCTTTAAGAGATTTTGGTCAATACGCGTGGATAGTTGAAAAAACAGTATAGCATACCTGAAGAAGACGCAAAAAAGGTAACTAATTTCTAGCTGACGTAATGTATTAAGTAATAAGCGAGAAATAAATTTATCGCACTAAGTCAAATTATTTATGCGAACGTTCTTAGCGCTATGCAAGGATTCATTAAACCAGTTTTCCTAAAAATCGTCTTGTATGCAAGGCTTAGAGCTTGCGTAAATGCAATTTTGCATGTTGTGCTTAGTCTAAATGCCGTGACTGGTGTTGTCTGGAAGAAGAAGTTAATAATAGAAATTTAATGTGCAGAGAACATACGTAACAACTAGTACGCTTGAGCTATTTTACAAATTGTTTCTCATATTAATGATTAATTTATTAGAACAAAAAGAAAGTAATCTGTCACATTACTGCTGACAAGAAACACTGTTTCGTGATTAGAAGTCACCAAGTTAAATAATTCAAGCATGTAAAAGCCATATAAATTTCACGTAAACACTTGTTTATAGGCAAGAATAAAGACTGAAAGGAATCTATCATTACCAACATTTCAAAATACACGTACTGCAAAAACTTCAAACACAAGCACGATTTAAACGTATCAAAGGCGACAATGCTTCTTGTTCTGCAGAAAAAATTCAGCCCTGTTAACAGGCAGTTGTAAGAGTTAATATTTACCTATAACCCATTGTTATTTTATCACAAGAGTTAAGAAGTGAACGTCTTACTGAAAGAAGGGGTATGTGCGCAGTCTAAGATGCATGAATTGTCATGTAAGTGATACTTTCGCAATCCTGCTAACGCTTTTAGTTTACGACGTGTGAAAAACATTAAACCAGGCGCATATCACACTCGAGCTTTTTATTGACTTACGCCTTTTTTCACAAGTTTTTCTAGATTCTTACCTCAGTTTTTACACAAAGAAAAGAAGCGACGCGTTGTTTTATTGTTAGCAATTGCTAAAGGTTGGCCTATAAAAAATTGCCTTCTTCGCAAAGCAAATTGTATTTGAATCGAATTAAATGTTGGTGACAAAAACGTAGTGAATACACCGAAAACAAAGACTCTGGCAAATTTGGTACTAGTGAGTTTGGTACAAGTAAATTTAGTCCTGATAATTTTGGTATGAGGAAATTTTAGTACCGAGAAAATTCGCTACTATGAATTTTTGGTACAGATAAATTTTGATAGTGGGAAAACTTGCTACTAGCGATTTTTCGTACGGATAAGTTTTGATACTGGGAAAATTTGCTACTAGCAATTTTTGGTACAGATAAATTTTGATACTGGGAAAAATTACTACTAGGAATTTTTGACACAGGGAAATTTTGGTATCGAGACAATTTGCTACTAGGAAATTTTGGTCCTGGGAAAATTTGATTCAGAGAAAATATAGTTGTGGTAAATACAGTACTAGCGAGGATTTGTTAAAAATTGTTGATACAGGTAAATATAGTAAAAGGTAAAAGTGGTACGGAACAAGTTTTGGTACTCGGAAAGTTTAGTACGGCAAAAGTGTGGTACTAGGCAAACTTGATGTAGAGAAAGTTTGCTACAAGGAAAGTTTGGTACTATGAAAATATCTTTTATATAACCTACATGAGCAAGTTGTAGAGGTCCATAACTGTTGCATTTGTTTTTCTTTGACTTGTTTGTTTGTTATTCGTCATCGTCGTTATCATAGCTGCCTTGTCTTTTTTAATTTTACTGTTTTGTTGCTGTTGCCATTGCCATTATTTGTTGCATGGATGACTACAGTGATAATGATGTCAATAATGTTGATGACGACAAGGACGATGGTGATGATAATAACATTAACGATGGCGATGATAAATACTAATAGCTAAGGAAAAGATGACACTAATGATGTTTATTACAGTGACAATGATTATGACAATTGTAACAGCAACGAGAGCGACTGCTGATTGCTACTGCATACATGGTTATTGCTGGCACGACACTACGTGGCACATTTGCAACTTTTTTTATAATAACAATGATTTAAATTCAGTTCATATTTTGTGCAAAATGCTTTTACAGGACTTATCTAATGGGAATAAATAAAATTCACCTTTCAAATGCTAGTAGCAGTTCTTGGTGCTGTACAATTTTGCTTTTGATGTCTGAATGCTTGTTTGAAAAACAATAAATTTTAATTGTGTCTTTGTCATTGTAGTAATTATTAAGATACAGACAGGCGGACGGACAGACAGGCAGGTAGTCACACGAGTTAGTAAAAACAGGTATTTGGGAAACCGGACTTTACTAGTGCCAAATTCCTCCCTACTGGATAAACTTCCCTAAGGGGGGAACTTTCCTATTTTCCAGCTAAAACAATTATTTTATACTGAGATACAGAAATTCTTTTTCGTTTAGTACCAAACTTTTCTAGTACCAAATTTTCCTCGTACCAATATTTCTTAGTACATGTACAAACAATCCTAATACTATAATTTCCTCGTACCAAACATAGCAGATTTTCCTAGTACCAGAAATTCCTTGTAACTAAAGATTATAGTATGAAATTTACCTGTAAAAAATTACCATGTGCGAAAAATTCCTAGAAACCAAAATTACTAAGTACAGAAGTCGCAATACAGGAAAAATCAAGAGAGAAAAAGTAACACAAAGAGCACAAAATATCACACAGTTGCCGCAACAATGAAAAGAAAAGACACATTTCACTACAGTAGACATGTTTGCTTTGGTACTACAGTATTAATGCCCTGAAAGTTTGAAACTGATGGTACGTAGTGATTGTATTATTTTGTTTCCTTTAATTTATTTTTGTTGTTTCACGTTACTGCGCTGTTTATTTCTTTACTGTAGATGTTTTTTATTAATGTCGTTCAACAATTAGTGTACAGTTCTAGCGTTACTGTTACAGTAACTAGTGTTGAAAGTGGGCAATATGAAAGGAGCTCTACGGGGTTATTTAAAATGATGCTTAAGCCCAGGCTGGATGCTGAGAAAAGCTCATCCACGGTAAATGAACCGTCTATTATTCGACCAACAATAAAGAACACCCACGGAGGTTCCTGCAGGCAAATTTTCCACAATGTTCCCCCAGATAAAGTCTCTCTGTGGGGTCCTAATTGGGACGAAACCGAAACCGTTGATATTCACACCTATTCCTTAAGATTGTCTTCCATTTCAGTTAAATTTACATTTGTTCTGGTCAGCATCTTAAAATAGCATTTACCTTGGAACCACATGTTTATTAGCAAAAAATAATCAACTTACAAACTAAGCCACAATTTGAAATTGCATATTATTGTAGCTGCATGCATTTTCACCTGTGCAGCTTAAATGGAATATGATTTACCAATAGAATTAAATTGGTTCGAAGTTTGATGCACGTATACAATACACAATAGCGAATCTTAATTCTGTGTAATGCATTGTGAAATGTATGGGCAACTTTCTGAATGTATGTGCTAAGTTCGTACAATACTACAATTCTAGCAGGAACCATGGTCTTGACTTTTCGAAGCCGTACCAACAATTGTCGCAAGTTGGCAAAAGGTTTCCATGCTTGTGAAAGAGTTGAGCGTCAGAACAAACAAACCTTAGGCCGTTAAACCTCTTGACAATTGCATTATGGCACGACGAAATTTCAATAAGAAAAGAGTTGATAGCCTAACACCTCTCCAACACCTGGACTAAGTGAACTCATCCTTTCCACGCTTTCCACTTTAGGTAACCTATCTTACATAGCAACGCTTAGCGTTTGTCCAATTGGTTGAAGAGCTGAGCTATTTCCATATACAACAGAAGAAAGCTTCATCTAATCTTAGGGTGGAACAAGAACAGCTCTCTTAGTCTGCCTGTTAGTTGATGTTTTTTCGAACAAATTGGTGCCTACGTTTCGTGTTAACTAACTAACTGGTGACTTTATTTAAATGAACACGTTGTTTTTTGTTTTAAGTATATAGAGCGTTGCTGTTGTGTTGTGTTACCATGAAACCATCCGAAATCATGGATCTGGTCGCTGAACTGGTGTTGGTCTTCATTATAACCATACAAAAGCAAAAACCTTGTGCAACATTCAAAAGCAGTTTAGCAACAATAGGCAGAAGAATAACTAGTTGAATGCAACATGCGACACAAGTCCTGTTCACTGTTTACTTTTGGTTGAAGTCCACTGAAGTGCCCATTCAAGAGGAGCTTAACGTAAATAGGGTAGCTTGTTAGCGCGAGCCCCATCTTCTGATCTGGTATTTCAACCGCAGGTGTGGGCCAGCATAACACGTGGGTAATCCCTACATACATCTCGTAAGCATGTAAATTCTTTACATGTTTTAATCCTTCCTCAAGGAAATGTGGTCTATACGAGCCGAGCTTACAGAATTATAATCACAAAGTAACAGTGTAATAATAATGAAAAACACGTAATAAAAATTCTCTGGTCCATTTTTCATGTTTCCTGCGCGGTGTGTCTGCATTTGTATAAGGCGTACATGTTGTAGTTGAGAATTTGTTGGAGTTATCTTACACTTTTTTATGCCGTTTTTGTCTTTCTCGGAACATAGAACTTGACTTCTTATGGGTCAGTAAACACAAATGAACACACCAGAGAATGTTGCCTCCTCGAAATTCTCTGTCATTCTCTCGGCATTGCTATGTTGTAGGAAGGAAACATCTTGTTTCGCGGATTTGCAAATAGGAGGTTGTAAACACATCATTATTTCCAGGAAACTAAATGTATGCAAATTTTTTTCTTAATACGCCCATTTTTTATTCCAGGAGTGATGAGCAGACAAAATCGTTATGGTACAAAATGTGTCTTGATGTCTTAACATTGTACTTTTAGTCATGTTTGTAGTTAACAAAAATAGAGGTTTACCTCATAAATTGTTAATATTTCTTCCTGTTACAGTTTTACAGGGTACTGATTTTACTGCAAGTATTTTGTACACGCACATACTGAGTTGTACTAGTCTACTAATTTCTTTTAATTGAACTACTTATGTAACTTAACTGTACATTTGTGTTCGAAAAATAAATGCTGGTGCTCAAAGCACGTGCAGTATGCAGGACGCAGTCGTAGACAAGCAAAAAAAAGCTGCCTGGAATGAACTCTGCTGCATGCTTGACAGTTGTCAGCTGCTGCCACCTATCTTGCGATCAATAAAGTTCGCTCATTACAATACAGAACTTGAGACTTGCCGCATACATCATGACTGTGGAATGGCGTTCTGAAAAATTTTGAAATAAATTCCAAAACAGATGAACTTAACGATAACGAGGCACCCAGAAAAAGAAAATTTATATGTGGGCGTTATTCAATAAGGGCAGCCGTTGTAAACTATAAACACATGGCGTCATTATAATAAGCATTTAAAACAACTAAAATATTTCATTCAGCTCTTGGCCAGTTTCTCACATTGATCTAGTACAAGATATATAAATCATTTTTTTCACATATCTCGCATGTCAATAAAATAACGTTTAAAAATCTATGATTTTTAGGACGTGAATAGCCGAGAGACCTTAGGCATGTACAACTTCAGTTTCAAAACGCATTTTCTCCTAAGTTTAATTTCATATTTACATAGCAACTTGAATTAAAATTTTCAATTTCTTTTAGGCAATACGTCGCTTGAAAAGGATAAATTCGGTATGTTATAAAATTTGAAATGACCATCTCACTATCTCCTGCAGTGAACGGAGTGAATGGTAAAAAATTAAAATTTATGAAGGATAAAGTCATTAGTGGTAAACCAATAAACTATTATCCCGCTATCCAAATAGGAGATTGCGAATAATCTTTCTGTTTCAATAAGTGATTTCTTCGTAAATTTATTTTTTTGTATAGACTTATTATATAATACAATAATTCTCACGCGTGCATGCACGCCTGGACACACCCTAACACACAGCCACTCGTGTGGCGCTCTAATTCTCTCTCTCTATCTCTCGCTCGGTGTCTCCTCTCTCTGCGCATAAGCAAGTTTGTATATTAGAGGTTTTAATTATTTCATGGTGACTCGTGAGGCCAGCAGGCATCAGTATACCATGCCGTGAGAAACGTTGCCTAAAAGACATAGCAGCTGCTTAACAATTTAGTGGACCCCAGAAACGTAATGCTGTCCCAACATACATGTTGATACGCGCACGAACATAATTTTTCAAAGAAAAGCCTCACTAAATGCACTTTTTATAAGGACTGAACAGTTCAATGTAAAAGCATTTGATTGTTGCAAAGATTATTATTAGCGTTGCATGTGCATAGTTTTATGAAGTCCCCGATGTATTAATGCTTGACACCATGCCAACTGGTCAACCAGTTACCAGTAGCATGATACTCATGCGAACAGATGACGCTACTAGTATCAGTCTGCTGGTCGAAAGACTGCCACGCGTCGACCGTTTCTATCAGTTCAGCTTTGAACAAGCTTCAAAATCATCTTCACCAATAGCACCTAGGCAGCAGAATGACAGACAGACTAGCTACGCCCTGGGAGCGTCTGATTGGTCGCACGTGACGGAATGAGTCAGATCAGTCTGCCGGAATGGAATGTGATCTCTCGCCAGTGATTGGGGGTAAAAGCGTGGGAATGACCCCTCGCACGAGACTAGCTTTGTGTTGTTTTCATGCTTCGCGCTCCCAGATAAAGGGCTGGTGCAGCGGCGTTCCTATTGGCTACCGTTTCGTGGGAAAGATCGTAGAAATCTCTTCACACGCACGAGTACACGAGTGCTGAACACCTGCATCGTATATACCGTATATATGCTGACTCAGTCACATTCCAGTACACACTTCGACACGCTTAGTAGCTGAACGGTGCTTGTGTGATATTGCAAAGCAAATAATTATAGTTGGTGAAATTTGTGAAAATGCCGGCGGTAAAACACGAACAAGCGTTGAACGAAAGGCAACATAATCGCAGAGTATGTTGACCATTGTTGTTTTTTTGGATTATGAGTTAAATTTTCTATCTGCTTCGAGATTTGTGACCGTTTTTCTAACTTAGTGATCGTGATGCTAATAATTTTTCTTATATTTCGTGCGTAAGTTTTGACAAAATATGTTTTCCTGACATTAGAAGATATAAGGTTAAATAAGATTAATTTTGCGCCTAACATTTTTGTATATTTACATTATATTTCGTAATGTAATTATATAATTTCATGTTTTATTTAGGTGTTCAAACCGATTATTGAGAAGAGGCGGCGTGATAGAATTAATACATGTTTAGAAGAACTGAAGAAATTAGTGCTGGAAGGGATGAATAAAGATGTAAGTATTGAATCTTCTTTTAGTTAAATTTATAGTTTATAGGATAATTAGTTCTGGAATCAAGGATGTATGCTGACATAATTTTTTCATTTTTTTCTTCCGTGCACTTTGATTTGTGAATATTTTTAAATTTTACCTACAAACTTCAATCATTTTATTGTTCTGCAGAGTACACGCCATTCCAAGTTGGAGAAAGCTGACATTCTTGAGATGACAGTCAAGTACTTAAAGAGCGTTCAACTGCAACAACAAGCAATTGGTAAGTTTCTATTCTGCCTTTTAAATAATTTATTTATGAAGTTTCCTGCCTTTTTATAGTGCATTAAAACACTTTAGGATACTAGTCACAAACATTTCAATGAATATTTTATCATTAAATTAACCCGCTGTTTTGGAAAAGAAAATTCTGTTAGTTACTAAATTTTGAAATTCTAATGATTATATTGATGAACATCAATATCAATGTTTTATTGTACAGACACATCACTGTGGCAGCAAGACATGATCTGTTAAATTTATTTTTGTTTTGTTTTACAATTTTGTTAGTGAATATAAATTACGTATGCCTTTGTTGTGGGTCAGTAAGCTAAACTAACTTGCATTTTTTTACTTTTTTCAGCTAACAATGAATACATGCATAAGTACAGGGCTGGATATACTGAATGTGCCACTGCTGTGGGGCAGTACATTAATACTGGAGAAGCAATGGCGGATACGTCTGTACGAGCTCGCCTCATGCAACACCTTCAAGGAAAGATGTCCCAACAACAAGGACGTGTCCTTTCACAGCAGTCAAAACTGGTGGCAGAGCCCTTGAAGCAAGAACCAGTGTCTCCTCAGCTATCTCCTCAGCAGCAGGCTGCCATTCAACACCGACTGTCTTCACCACAAAATAAGGAGCCTTTGTGTTACGTTGGATTGAATCTAGTGCCCACAAGACTTCAAAATGGTGATGTTGCTTATGTTGTGCCGGGAAGTCAGATGATTGCTGCCCATCAGCAAGTTCTAGACTATTCTCGTCAGCATTCACCTAACATGACCACAATCAGTCCGAATGTGAGTCCAGTCACTAGTCCTGTTGCAAAGGACATGTGGAGGCCTTGGTAAAAGCTGCTCAATTGTTTTGAACTTTTGTTGTTTTTTACTTTGTACATAAGCATGTTTTTCAGAGAAACGTCCATTTTTAGTGTTAAAATTGTATACTGTTGAATATAATCACAGCATTTTATAACGTTTGTGTTTAAAATTTTATATATGAATGGCCTAGATTACTGAACGCATATATTTTTGAGTTTTATATAAAGCGTTTTATAGCTGTAGTTTCGAAAATATCATTAAATACACAAAAGAAATGTTAGCTAACCTGAATACTTTGAAAAAGTTTAGTGTTCGTAATTAAAGTACTAGACAGAGACAGTGCATGTTAGGTCAATCAGTCGATATCAATTTGAATTGAATTTTACTTTTTTATGTATATTCCATTTATTTGTATCATATCTTTCGTGGTAGAAAATCAGTATTATTTCTTGACGCATTCCACTAAAAGGGGTATAGCAGGGAAGCAGTACAATGAATGCTTTATTGTAAATGATAACATCCGTTAGCCTGAATGCTGAATTAACTGTGCCAGTTTTGTACTGTACTTCATGCTTCCTATTCTATAGCTGCCCCTAAATCAAAATTGTTCCATACGGACACATTCCCATAACTTGTAAGAACTTTATCCTTTTTCTTTGCTTAAATGAAAAAAAAAATTCCATGAACGGACCAAATATTAAATGTGTCAGCAGTTAAAAATTGTATCGTTTTTTGTAATTCCAAATTTATGTGACTTGTAAATATGTATTTTGTGTATTATACGAAATTATGACGCTTGAAATAAAAAAGTTCAATTATTTTTTATATAAAGCTTTTTGCTTTTCTTAAGAAGTGTAAAGTTACAACAAAAACTAATCAAAATGAAAAACGTGGTTTCTGAATCTAGTTTAATTTTTGTGAACGAGATTCACTGATATTCTGTATGCTTGTGCATGAATCGAATTTTTATTATGTAACAGCAACAAATATGGTAAAAACGTTATAACAATCTATAATGTTTTTGACAAGTTGTTGATGCCAACCATCTTCACTGTACCGTCCAGCCAGCGTTTCTTGCCTACTTACCAAAGGAATCTGATATGAAGTAAACTTGTGGCGCCATCTATGAACCAAATGTTTAGCTAAGAAGCAATCCCGCAGTACAGTCATTAAATTGCTACTTAGAGAGTAACAGATTCATGACGTAGTCTACCCATTTGCTGTATAGATTCCAACACTTTTTTGTGGGACACCAATAAACGGTTTTACTCAATTTAAAAAGAAAAATAAACTTAATTATCAAAGTTAAAAATCTCGCGACACCGAGTGTTTAAGCAGTTGGGTCAATGTAATCACAGTCTTGTTACAGTGGCCAAATGCTTCTAGTAACAAAACGGTTTACTAATTAAACCACTTTTTGCATTATTTAATAATAATTAGCAATCGTCCAGTTTTTTAGGAAATCAAATATGTCATTGCTTTAAAATTTGCATAATTAATTTTGATCTTATAGGAAATAAAAAGCATTTACCCGGTTACAACTGGCGAAAACAATATTTATTCAGGTATTAAAAACACGCCGTTGAGTTAAACAGTCATGGTAACGAACGTCAAGGTCAATCAGTCGTGATGCGTCGGACTGCGTCCACTTTTTTATCTAAGAATATGTTTCATAAATTGGACGTATAAGTAAACCGTTGTAGCGGGATTGACGATATCTAATCACAGCGCAGGTGCACACTCATACCTGCACACTACGGAGACGCATCGTCTGTTAAAGTCATCTTATCGTCTAAGAGCAAACAGAGATTCTAGGCCGAATTGTTTACCTTCGCCTCGCGCCGTTCGTGGGATAATTAAACATTGACTTGCCGAGGTTAGGGCGTAGCTACTTAGACAACCAGTTTGTAAACTAATTGAACCGAAATGTTTAAGTGGAGTTAAATTAGAAAGAGATACTCGAATGTTGAGTGTAGACAGAAACACTGTTCTGCTAAAATGATAAAGGCAGTGTTTGAATCTTGTTGGGCACTGCTGCAAGCTTAAATAATAATCTCTAATAAATTCATTATAAACCTTGACATCCGCTTGCAAGAAACGCGCTGTGAAAGTGAAGTTTTATAAATTCGAAATGATTTATGTTCGTCTGTCTTATCAGTGATACTGATGAATACTGATGAGTAAGGATTGTAATAAGTTTTGCAAATATGAGACGTTTAGTTAAGTTCGGTTTTCAATTACAGTTTAGTCGCTTAAAAATAAATAGAAATTTTGGCTTTGAAGAGCTAATAAGCCGAGGAAGATGAACTACGGAGTACGGAAAACCAACTGACAAAAGTCGATCGTGTGACGTATAGTCATTCATCTGGATTTGTCAATTTTCTGGATTTTGTACAGAGCCGCAACGAAATTTGAAATTTACATTATCTTTAATTTGTTTTATTCCAATTACGTCCGACTAAAATGTGTTGGAGTTGGCCGGAAGTGAGCTAACAATTGCTCCATTTTCAATGCTCTTTGGCACGCGTCCGATTTTTTATACTGGCTGCTGGATTTCCATTGATGCCTATATTTGTATATCTGTTTCTAATTCTATGTAATATGTACACTCACAATATATTAGAATATTTGAAAAAGAATACTCCTGTATTGGAGCTGGGTTTGACACAATATCCACATATAGTACTGAATCGAGTGAGATATAGTTTTTTATTTTTCAAATAGATCGCATTTATTGTGTTAGCACAATAAATAGTTACAATACCTATACACAACTAGCTATCAAAGTTGTTACTAACGTGATTAGAAATTCATTATCGCCATTGATCGATCACATTCCAAAAATATCATAAGGCATTAGCATGAATTTTTTGAACACAAAACTTGATCGGGAGCAGCTAAAATATGGTTTCATACTAAAATATTCATACTTGGATACTTATAACTGATGCTGACCTGCTACCTTACTGCCTTCCCTATCTATCTGCCTGTCTACCTAGTAGCCTGCCTAATGTGCTGCCTGCCTACCTACCTACCGACCTATGTACCTTTACCTATGTGCCTAGCTATTTACCTATCTACCTACCTATTTACCAACCTACCTACCTATCTGCCTACCTAACCTAACCCACATCATTGTCAACACTGCCGCCGTTGTCGTTTTTTGGTTATTGTTACTATCATATTATTGGCGTCATTGGCATCACTGCCATCATTTCATTGCCTTATTTAAGATAAACCTAAAATGTAAAACCGAAGTGTCTAGCAACAGCAGGCGTCGTGTGGTTTCACAAACTTGCATTCTAAGTTTATGCTGTATTAGAGGCGGTTGATAGAGTTTTTGGCAGTTGGCAAAGAAGATGTTCGCAGTTGTCAAGTGGGTGGGTTGGGTTTGTCACAGCTGTAGCTGTATCAGCATGGAGAAGCGAGCCACGTGCAGAGAGGTGATCCTATAAACTCCATCCTCACAGCATGAGAAGATTGGGCAGCCGCAGAGTGGAGCAACCTATCACAAGTCATATAGTGCACTGCTAATGCTGGTTTCTCAAAACCGTTCTAATCTGTTTGCAAATTTGTGACGCTGATTTTGCAGCATTTTTTGTTGATGCCTGCAATATCACTATAATTCATTGATAAATATTCAAGGTCTGACTTGTAGGGATCCGAAATCCGAGTCGACATTTTACGTACGCCCTGTCCAGTATGTAGGATTTTTACCTGACTGACAGGTGGGCCACGACCTGATTTTTCTCACCTTACTCCTGGGATGCTGAGACGGTAAGTGGAGAAATGGGAAAGGTAAAAGATGTGTTTCACGCTAGCCGCTTGTCTTCACACTCCGCATTCACACATCATTGTTCTTCAGAGAAGAAACCTTCCAACAGCTGTCAAGTTTCCCAAATAAAGCTTTTCAAATAGTCATCAGTGTAATAGTCGTTAATTTTGTTAGCTGAAATTTTATGGCAATGCGATTTGCGTTATGTTAGTGTAATGATTATGTTACAGCATTATGTGTATAATATCACCAGGATTAGGTATTTACGTACCTATGACAATAGTATAACATTGAAAATCCACAAATATTGCTTGAGAATGTATCTCATTATTTTTGACGTGACATTATTTTTTTTGCTCTAATGAATAGTTCATCAAGCAGTGTTAGTTTGGTGTTTCGAATTTCGCGCAAGTGCCACACAGTTTTTTGCACGTGGCATTTTTAAACTCACCTTGTAAAAAATCACCTTGAGGTCATCTATTGTGCAGCGTACTAAGATGTTAGTGATGACTACGACGACGACAATGGTGATGGTGATGATGATGATGATGACGAGGACAACGACGATGATGATGACGATGATGGCGATAGCGGCAACGACGATAATTGTAACGATACGATGATGACGACGATGACGGACAACAATAACCCAGACGCGGAGAAGACGAAACTCGATAGTGCAAACTACATGACAGGGTGAAGAACCAAACGTTCTCAAAAGAATAGGCCTACTGTCTGTCTATCAAGAATATTTGTCTGTTTCACCTATTTGCACATTTACAAATTAGTGTTTAGACATATTACCACCACGAGACACCTGAATAAGCTAAGCTAATTGTATTTAAATTCAACCGTCAAAATAAATATTATTGGACTTAACAAGACCTTCTTCACAATAGTGTACCAGATGATACAACAAAGAGTTCAGCGCTTTTGTCGATTTGGCAACACATTTACTTAATAGTTACAGAAAAGCGTTACACTACGAATACAATGAGTTTTACAAGCATTGTCCAAAAGATCACCGTTGTGGTCTGGTTGTTACGTGTCCCTGCGTAGGACGCAATTGGAAGATTTTTAGCTGTAATGGAGGTCGTCCCTTCTGAACAAATAGTTATTTTTTATTAATCAATGATTTTGGGTTAATACCAAGATTAAAGGGATAAAGAGCTTTAGATAGGTCTCACAACGCCCTGTGGGTGTTAGCGAGAACTGGAATTATCCTGGCGGTCACGTAGTGCATGTGTTCGTTTGTTAGTTCATTCAGTCATTAATTAATTCATTTATTCATTCATTCATTCATTCATTCATTCACTTATTCATCCATTCATTCATCCATTCATTCATTTACTCATTCAGTCAGTTCAGTTAGACTAGCCAGCCACGCAGCCACGCAGCCACCCATTCAGTCATTCAGTTGGTCAGTCAATCTGCCAAGCAAACAACCTACCAGTCAGCACGGCAAAGAAGCAAGTAAATATGATTTTAACTAGTTTGAGTTTGTCTGAGTTGATATTTTTTTAGTTGAATCAAGAGATTAATTATGTCAAGTTTGGAGTTAAGTTAATTTGAGAAGTTAGTTAAAAAGATTAATAAGGCTAAGTAAGAGTTCAATTAAATGTTGCGAGTTGAAAGTTTTTTAGTTGAGTTGAGAGTTGAATTGGCACAAGAAAGTTATGAATTGGGTTAAGTTCCGCTGAGTTTAACTTTGGTTAAATTTCGTTGAGTTCATTTCAGTGGTGAATATTTTGAAACGTTAGCTGAATTAAATGAAGTTGTGAGGTGAATTGAAACTTGAGGTTGCTTTGAAACCTGGACTGAATTCAGCTAATAATTAAATCAGTTAGTTATTCCGCTTAAATTAAACTGAAGTGGTCTTCGGAACAAGACGCGTAAAATGGCGACCCTGCTTCATTCAATCAATGAAAAGTTCGAGTAGAAAAAGAACTATTTTATTTCGCACACATGAACAATATTGGTATTACATCAAGATACAACAAAAGAATGTCAAATACGACCATACAGTCCTGTACATGTTGCCCTTATTCTAATATTATACTTTATAATATACTGTAGTTCTCCAGTGTACAGAAATAATTACTGTAATAAAGTACAAAAATTTAATGAAGTAGTGCAGAAATCGTAAAAAACGTTTACTACTTAGAATTGAGAATGCCTCCATAAACACATAATAAAATGAATAGTAGTAAGAAAATAACGGTGCATTTAAACGTTTACCTAGTTTGCTACAGGATACCTGCATATTATTACAAACTATTTAAAATTTTAGGAAATATGTATATTTACTTTTGCATGCTGTACATCCATACATACATTATATATATACATATAAAATACACGTACACACACATACATACTTACTTACATACATACATATACACACACATATATACACATAAAATTGTATATTTCCACGACTTGTTTCCGGGTTAGTGCCGAACAATTAGCAATAAATAAAATGGAAATAAACTTTAATCTCGTGAATTTTGTTTCATCCTCCTCGTCCCGAGCGCGTTTCAGCACCTGAGTTCAAATTAACAAAGTGGTTACTGTTCTGGTTAGTGAGCCAATGAGTTCTATTGGCGACTGTCGAGTTTCCATTGCCCAAAGCCCATGTATTGCTCTAGTGTCCCGCAGACAAGTGTTCACCGTTAATTTGTTAAAGCTTTTAGTTGGTCATCAGCACTTCACTCTTATTTTTCCCTTATACACATTTTAATATATAAATGGTAAAATATATAAGATTAGAAGTGGGGTTAAAGAATGTAGTGAGAGCAAGATTAGAGCTATTGTATTATTAAACCAGTTTCGTATTTTCCCATAATGTCTATTAGCTGAAAGAACAAGATGTGTAAGAGAATAGTGGGAGAACAAAGTTACGAATTAGTGAGAAAACCCATAAATACGGATACATTCCAAACATACCGGGGAATACTATTTTATACTCTGATGAGATTATAACTCTTTGTTAGAACCAGGGCTTGACCACCCCAAACATACCAGAGAATACTATAGAAAAACAACCGAATAGCTTTCTCTTGACTAAGGCTACAAGCACTTAAGAATTGAGACCGGTAGATGAGGCGGTGACGATAGAAATCAAACGCTATGTACATGTGGAGCAATGCAAGCAAAAAAACGTGTATTAATGAACTATAACTTGACTAGTAAAATTAAAAGAAAATATCCTAGTGTCTCTACACCCTCTAATATTATGGAAAGTAACCATGTATTTGAAATTTGCTCTAAAGTGTTACAAATTTTTCAAAACCAACAGTAGTTTTATGAATGTTTACTATTCGCTTAAAATATCAACTAAAGTATACAACCAGTTGATATAAAGTTAGTACGACTATACCAAATGGTATAAAGTTAGTACAACTATTTTATTTTGTATGCTAATGTGATCCACTTGTGACGATGGACTGTAGATTTTACTATTTTCTGCCACCCCAGTTTTTGTATCAATCATTGTATTTATAGTCAATAAAATATACTACTACTACTACTACTACTACAAGCCGATATAGTCTAGTACATAGTTTATTGTGGCTAATCTATTAAGACAATAAACTTGCGGCTATAATCACTTATAGGCAAAATGAACTATAATTTAGATCCCTGTCTAGTAGGCTCAGTGGAGAATATTATGAATTTTTATAAGCATTTGCTCTTCTGCAGAGAATTATTTGAAGAGTTTAGCTGTCACGATATGTAAAAAATATCATCAGAAATATTGGTACAATGTTGTGACAGTATTGGTACCAATATTGTCACAATATTGTCGCAATATCGAAAAATATTGATAAAAATGTTGGTACAATGTGCATATTGTCAAAATATTTGCAGAAAGTATTGTGACAACATTGGGGCAATTTCGTCGTGTTGCCTGGGTTATACCCTTCGCTTGTGTTAAACTCTGTTGAACCCAGCGTAATTATGATACTATGCAGCTGCTTTCTGACTTTCTTTCATTAGATAACATCACAATTACTGAGCGAACCCTGTTTGGGGCAAATATTTCCTAAACATAATTAACAACTAATTACTGCAATAACTATGCTTGATACATCCTGACTTATTGCGAAACTTAAGTGCGCAGGGAAGATGTCTGACCGCTAATTACGGACTATAATATTTTTAACAGTTCATTAACTCAGTTTGACTTTGGATAATTGCCGTTAATTAGCCGAATTAGAAGACAGAGCCTCGTATGCGAGCGTACCCTCCCATTCAAGTTGCTTGATTCCAAACATTTAGGCAAAGACAGTGGTGCAATTATAAGCAATTCTGTCTTGATAATGGGAAGAATGGCAAAGCAGGAGGTGAAGTGAGGCACTTCACCGACGGAGAGAAAGGATACTTTTCTACTCTTAGGCTCCTATAACATCTTGCTAATTGTTTTTAAGAAAATGTTGTTAAGGAAATACGATTTTTCGTCCTTTCCCTTCTTTCCTTCTCTTTTTCCCCTTCTCTCTCTATCTCCTTTTCTCTGCACCTCTGTCTGTCTGTCTCTCTCTCTCTCTCTCTCTCTCTCTCTCTCTCTCTCTCTCTCTCTCTCTCTCTCTCTCTCTCTCTCTCTCTCTAAACACCTTGGCTTCTGGGCCAAGGCCGTTTTTCTATACTTGTGTAATCTTTGTTTAAGTAAAAGCGAGTGGGTTTGGCGTGAATCCAATGTAATATTCATTAAAAAGGAAGGCAAAACAAATTATACGGATCCTGGTAGCTTTCGACCCCTGACGCTCTCATCCTATTTTGGCAAATTTGCTGAACGTTTACTGTCAAATCGATTGAGAACTTACATATCTGAAAATGATCTGATAGACGAAGTGCAGGAAGGTTTCATGGCAGGTCGCAATACCGGTCGCTATTTGATTCGCTTAATATCAAATATTCAAAAGCATTTACTACAAAATGATGTCTGTCTGTCTATCTGCTGTGATTTCCAGCGCGCTTTTGACAGCGTCTGGTTGGATGGTCTACTGTTTAAGCTATATGAGGCCGGCTTTAAAGGTAGAATTCTGGGTCTTATTAAGACTTTTCTATATGAAAGGAATGTGCGCATCAAGGTCAATAACTATACTTCTCAGGAATACTGTTGTAAGATAGGTCTGCCACAGGGGTCAGTCATCTCCCCGGTGCTATTTAATTTTTATGTGTCCGACATGTTTGACGAAATCTTAGCAATATCAAATACTGATAATTTTAAATATGCAGATGACGGAACAATACTTGTAGCTTGTTCTTCCGAATATGAAACGCTTAGAACTAGTCAGCTGTGCTGTGATAAACTCTATAATTGGTGTTTTAAATGGCGGCAGATACTAAATTGCTCGCAAGGAAAAACTGAAGTAATTCCATTTGGCCTTCATGATTTAAACGACTGCTTAAAATTTGGAACCAATGATGTTAGTTACGTGCAAAGTAGTAAAGTTTTAGGAGTTACAATCGACAGTAATTTGTCATTTGAAAATCATGTAAGTAAGGTTAGAAGACAAGCTTGGAATAGGTGGATGTCAATTAAGCGTAAGAGCATGCTGTATAAAGGCTTCAGTCTCAGTGTTATCATTGCTCTATTTAAGACTTTAGTTTTACCAATTATAATGTATGCTGCTCCAGCCTGGATGGTAAGAAAGCACTCATTGTTTGACGATCTGTTGTATGACGTTATGAAAACTGCTACTGGTTGTCACTTTCACCCCTCAAAAGACAAACTAGAGTTAATTTGTGGGCTACCCCCACTTGATATTATATTTAAGGGAATCACAGTAAAATTTATGCTAAAATCTCTAGCAATGTCGGATTCAGATTTAGTCAAAACTCATATAATAGAGATTAGTCGTGATCCCACAATCGGTCATAGACATTTCCTTCGAGAATTACTGGCTTCTAGTGGTCAATATTTAAAATTATGTAAAAATTATAATTCACGTACTATTGATTACGGTAGTATACCACTGAATATCCTTGAGTACAAAAAACAGGATATTGAGCATTTTATAACACACCTATGGAAAAATAGATGCCGTACTCGCTACCAATGCCAGGAGTTGTCTATTCTTCCTGAAAATGTATTTTTAACTCCACTAGACCTTCCTTTTCATACAAATAGCAGAAGGCTAGAAAAACTATCTTGTAGTATTTTATTAGGGCAAGGTAACTTTAAAGATTTTCTTTTTAAAATTGGATACATACACGAAAATGCCTGTATATGCTCAGAGGAAGCACAAACAGTTGAACATTTGCTTTTTAATTGTACTTTGGTCGACGAAAATAAAAGATTAGCGCTTGCAAATAGCCTACAATTTCAAAACATTAGTAAAATTTATACCTCTCGAGACAAAAACCTGCTAGTTGCTTTCTCTGAGTTAGTTTGTGATTCATTTTTACAAACTTTAGTATAAATTATTGAACTTTTATATTATATCTGTCACTTTTATATTATACAGGTCGTTTTGTGTAAATTGTGTAAATTGGTACTATTTGATTTTAGTTGTTCTTTTATTGGTATATTGATTTATTGGTATTTAAAAGTCTTGCGAATATAACAGCTATTTTATTTACAAAGTTTTTTAACCATACCCTGCAAATAGAGGGTCCCTGTATGTATTTTATGTAAATATCTGTATATGCGTTCAATTTTAAATTTTAAATAAAGAATTATAATAATAATAATAATAATCTCTCTCTCTCTCTCTCTCTCTCTCTCTCTCTCTCTCTCTCTCTCTCTCTCTCTCTCTCTCTCTCTCTCTCTCTCTCTCTCTCTCTCTCTCTCTCTCTCTCTCTCTCTCTCTCTCTCTCTCTCTCTCTCTCTCTCTCAGTTAATTCTGTGATCCAATCCCACTTCAATGGAAGCTAATTCGCTACAGGTAGAATCTATACCTATCTGGGGAAAATCTGAAATCAGGTACATATGTCTGCGCACATTTGGAGAAAATCAGAAATCGTGTACATATATGACGCTTGCAATTATTTCAACAATGCGGATGTCAGCTGAACATTGTTCCCTCAAAATCTTCAATAATGACTTCCTCACAACAGGCGACAGTCGTCATCTTCTTTCCATTGTGTGACTCAAAGATTGTCCTTATCTGTGACAAAATTACGCTGGAGTACACTCATTCTGGCCAAAAGCCTATAAGTTAGTCCACTCTAAGCTGATAATTATTCTGCCATGGTTCTATTGTGTGGCGTTCATTGTGTTGCTAAGACCTGGAATGGCGGGAAACACCCTTGTCCACGCGAGGTGCGCTATTTTTGCCTTACTTTAAACATTTCATTTCTGAGGCACGATTACAATATACATGTAGTTACTTAAATGTTGCATTAAATTGTTTTTCTGTTGCGCAACTTGGCACAAAAACTCTAAACAAAGATCGTAGGCTCTCCAACTTTGAAATATTAAAGAGAAAATTAAACAAAAGTTGCAGCGAGAAAGAGCATAATTAAAAAGTGTGAAATGCAATCTGTTTTAACGTCATATTGTATGCAATCTTTTAATTTGTTTTTTGTAACAAAGTGCTGAACTTTTTCTAAAAAACGAGATAATAAAAAGCGAGATAATTCCAAAGAAATAAGGAAACAGCATTAAACCCATTAGTTTAAACATAATTTATTTAGGATTGGATCAGACAGTTTGTACAACATGATTTAGGATCCTCACCACAACAGACTTTACACACTATTGACAAGAACATTTACAGTAAGAATAGACTATACTTAGTTTGTAGTATACTTTAGTATACTAAAGTTTTACTACAGTGATACATTAGACATTAGTAGAAAATGACGGTTAGTAAATATTAATGTACGATTATTTAAGAATGATGCATTTTATATCAGATAGAAACTACTGGAAGCGTTTAGTACATAATATAAAGTCATGTATACATTGGAATATTTTATAGTTAGTAACATAGTTAAATTCATCTTTACCGAATAATAACAACTTCAACAGATCATTATTTCCTAAGACAGCAATATTAAGGTTTTCGGGCAGAAGTATTGCATTTAATTTATTAAACATAACTACCCTAGGTAGTTGATGCAATGGGCAGTGCAACAAAAAGTGTTCAACAGACTCAAATCGAAATCCACAGTTACAATTCGGCAATATTGGATGACCGTTATTATCTTTACAGCCTTTAGAGAAAAGGTCATAGTTTAGCTGAGAAAATCCGATTCTCATGCGCGTATGATGCACTGATATTGGAGGTTTACCAAATGAAAAATGTTTCTTACGCAACGAAAAACTTAAATGAGATTTGAGCTCTTGTTTGAATTGTGAAATGGATGTAATTTCACGAATGTTCTGTGGTAAGTTGTTCCACATGTTAATGGTCGATATAAAAAACGATTTTTCACAGCTAACAGAACGGCAATTAAAATTTCTGTATTTAGTACCACTGCGTATATAATAGGGGGTAACTTCGTTTACCTTTGGCGGCAGAATTGCACTTAAATAGTGGGGCACTAAGTCATTGATTATTTTGAAAAAAGACATAGGCGATGATAATGGAAGCGTGTCACTAATTTAGTGAAGCCGCTATCAGACAAGATACTTGCAGGGGAAGATCGAAACATAGCGCCAGTTATGCGATTCTAGCAGCAGTTAGCTGAACATTTTCTAACAAACGTATACTGTTTTCACTGCATCCTGACTATACTACGTTACCATACTCGATGGCAGGGAGAATAGTCGTAATGAATAATCGTTCCCGCGTAGCTCGTAAACCCATTAAGTGTATGTTTATGATAATTCACTTTAGATAATACCACTTTGGATAAGCTGAGCAGTTTGATATGAACGTAGTAAACTGTCGCCAGAGGGACAGAGAATTTCACAAATTCTGACATTTGAAAACCGTAAGGTGCCTTTAAATGGCCTCGTGAGTGTGGGTCTTGTGTGCCCAAAAGCTCAGCTGGCGCCTTTTAGATCTCATTGGCCCTATTATCGGAGTTAATTAGGCAATGTTGCCCAATCTGCAGCTGTTCATTAAAATTTCACACCTATTTAAACACAAATGCCGCGTGTTTAGGCAAATAATTAACTGCAAAAGGGAGGATAATCAGCCGTTAATGCGCAAGATAATACCTGCTTAATTCCTTAATTCCACTCTTAAATGGCATTTTCTTTGGAACTCAGGGAAGACTTAAGATCGGAGAAGTTTAAAGTTGGAGCTGTGGCGCTTTCCGTATGATGGCGATAGAGTCCGAAGTACTGTTTAACAAGTTCAAACATCACTTTGTAATCAGTCACGTATTTGAAAACAGAGTTTAAACTTTCAAAGTTTGTGTCACCGCCATTTGTACACTGAGGGGTGTCAGTGTTACGTTGGATGTTGCTGTTATTTATTCTGTGGATGGAAACGCCCTTCTGGTTTGAATCCAGTATTAAGATTTAATTGTTTGTGGCGAGGTTTGAGCATTGGGATGCTCTTCCTAAACCTTTTCTGCAGTGGACTCTTGGCGGTACAATTACAATGAATGGAGTTGTATTCAGTTCCAAGTATTATTGAAGAACAGCAGTATCACATCCATACCATGCGTAGTTACTTTTGGATATTTTTACACTCTTGCTCCGGCAGTTAAAACAGAATAAAACTTAATTCAGTTCAAAACGGCCACTGTAGTTTCTAAAAGCTGAAAACTACGTCTAAATGTTTCTTTTGGAACTAACAGTAGCGCTAAACCTCCCAGTTACCTTGAATTACCCTGGCTAAATTACTCCCAGCCAAGAAGGCTTCATTTGTTTCAGTTGGTCTTATAATCTGCATAGACACCAACAGAGATCAGAAAATACACGAAATTATTCAAACAACTAGAAAAGTGTTCTTGAAGTCAGTGAAGCAGAAATTTTCCCTTACCGTTCTTCTTAGTAATGGTTTACTTCTTAGTAAAAATTCAGACTTTCTGTAGTAATTGTTAACACAGTTAGTACCTACAGCAATTATCAGATAACACATAAAATAACTAAATATTTTACATTTATTTTATTGATGTTGATAATTGTAGAATTACAAATACATGTATACATACTTCACCTGTACTGGCTGAAAAAATTTGGCTTAGCTGGGCCTGGTTAGGAAGGCCGGTAAAACGACACGAAGGTACGAGAAAAAATGTTTAAAAGTATGGTACGAAATTACGCAATTCAGTGTGAACACTTGAAGACTTATTTAGCTGGTGTGTGGGACTTACTGTTATCGCCTAATTAACACAGAACACACGTAAACAAACAAAGTTTTTTTGCATTGGACTCTCGTATGCAAGATGAAACTGATACTGAAACTTTTATACTAGACGCAACAGTCTAGTAGTAACGCGTCTGTTTGCCGTCAAAGAGGTCATTCGTTTTAGGTGCCATTCCAGTTTTGCAATGAACAGAGAAACGCAAATAAGAAATATCGAACTCACAGGTCGCCAAATTCCTGTCCGTATGTCGGTACCGGAAGCAAAAGGAAGCGGAAATAGCAGACCCTGAAATCCCAAGTGAACGCGTTCGGCTGTCATTGTCCAGTAAACGAATTATAGATCAAATATGGGTTTATGTGCAAAAGTCTAGTCTATATATGAATTATCTATTATATTAATATCTATTATAATATATATAACGGCTTGTATAAAACATTTTAGCGGCGCTTAGTGTGTATCTTGGAAGGAGATACATGGCTCTTTAGAAGGAGGAGAAACAAGGGTACGCGACGATGTAGGCTGCAGTGGGCCGGGAATGGGCCGGAGGTGGTGTCGGCAATGATTATATAGTCCATTCAACGGTGGGTGTAGTAGGCGTATTTACAATTCGTGGGACGACCACGGCGCCCGGCAAAGTGCGTTTTCCCGGACCGAACTCTCGATTTTTTTCAAACTTTTGGACAAACAGCTTGTAAAAAAAACGTTCTAGCGGCGCCTTGTGAGACTCTCGAAAGGAGATTATATGGCTCTTTAGAAACAGGAAGAACAGGGGTACTCGACGGTGTGGGTTGTATTTTAGGCCGTCTCCACCTTGAGGAGCTGTGTGAATTGATTGGAGGTTCCATTTCGGGCAATTTTCTCCTGGAAAACTTCTGACGCAAAGCCATTGTTCTGACGTCATCCATTATACTCTGCTTATAACCTTATAATTTTAACTGCCGCTGCTGGCTTTGCGTTAGATAAATAAACAAACACTAGGTAGAATGTTCGTGCATTGTTGATTATAAGTGGATTCAATCGCAAAATTTCATGTGGGGCTTTTGCTAGTAAAAATTAATATTTAAGGAAAATCCGATTCTACATAAATCATGTTCATTTTACACTTTATCCAATATCACTTTACGCATTATATATATATATATATATATTAGCATACAGGGTAAAATATTCCCAGTTGGCTTCTTTGCATTCCTGTGTAGATGTTATTTAGCTTATTGCTGCTAATTTTGCCTTGACATCTTTGGTACCTTGTTGGTACTTCTTGACGCTTCATTGTTGCTTCCCGGACCCCCCCCCCTGACGCTCCTTCCTGATGCTTCATGAAACACAACATGAGGAGACGCATATGTAACACAGTAGCTTAACACTAACTAACAGTCATGATATTATAATCTCTATAATGCAAAATATAGCGTACATGCAAGTACTGCTACAATATTAGCAATAATAACAACACTCATGAGAAAAACAAGAAATAACAAAACGTTAGATCTCTGCAATGTCTTATTTGGTTAGTAAAAAGTATGCCATTACACAGGTGAATAAAAGTAGTGAATTACAGTTCTGTTTGTTGTTTATGTTGTCATTGTTGTTGTTTCGGTTGCTATGAGGTTGATGCGGTAGTGCTATTTGTGGTTGTGTTATTGTTGTTGTCGTCATCATCATCATTATTGGCATCACTCGTGTTCGCAATGGCAGTAATAATGGTCGTGATGCGTGTTATTACTGTTGTTTAAATATTGTTGTTGTTGTTACTGTTGCTGCTCTGCTTTTCAATTTCCGTTTTCTTCCCTTAGGAATTCTCTCATCTCCTCTCACATTTTTAGAATTTTGGTTAACACTTAAGTTAGCATTTTAAGAAAATCCTACTATAACTATATGTTAAATTCATTTGGTTAGAGAGCAAATGGAAGGTCAAAATATAAATATTGTATTACCGGTAGTACTATTATTAACAGTAGTAAGAGTATTAGTACCGAATTAATATCAGTTATTAATGTAGATTATTAATTATATTATTAATAATTATAATTATAACTATATGTTATAAATACAATGCCATACTAAAGCTGTTCAGCTGCATGTTAGGAATGCTCTGCTTTGTCATTTAAATTGCGAAGTTAAAAAAAGAAAAAAATTGTGCAATGCAAGTAGTCCCTGCTTGCAGCACGCAGCCATCTGCAGAGCAGAAAAGTAGAAAAGTGCGTTTTCAAATTTAATTGTAGGTATTAAGTAGATATTTTGTAGGATTACATTTACTGGCATGTTTATTCGTGAGTGTAGTTGACGTTCAGGAGCCATCATATTTATCACTTGGGCGGGCACTTTAGTAATTGGTTGGTAAATCAGTTTGTACTGAGGTTGAAGAATGTTTTAACAATATTTAAAAATATTGTGTGCGTTTCGCACAAATACGTTTAATTACTATTAGTAAATCAAATGTTGGAATTTCACTGTGACTGTCTAAGTGATGTGCATTCATTTAAAAGACTACCCCAGGGTTCTTTATTGCAGTAAGTCGCTATCATGCTTTTCGCAAACGTCTGCTTTTACACCAGGAAAATAGACTATTTCGTACACTAACAGTGACAACAATTTTAAAAATATCAACTAAAAACAATATCAAATTTTGCCTTAATTAGAATTAGATAATTTAATCCAGGCTTGCAATATATCTTGTTTCACTGAATGAGTGAAAGCATGTTACTTTTTATTGCTCTATTTATGAAAAGGGTTCTCCTTTTGTCGATGCCACTAGTTATGAAAGCTACTCTGGGCATTCCTAGGTGCAGCTCCTTACAAATCCATTCGCTCTGGCTTCTTTCTTAAAGTTCTTGCCAATTTTTAGAAGAATATAGCTCCTAGTCTACTGCAATCTCATTACCTCAACCACCCAAAGACAGTAGGAACCATCTATTAATTACTAGCAAATTCTGTTATGAACATAACAAATTTCTATTTATATTATAATTTTGTTTCATATTCAAAAAAATTTATTTATCTTCCATAAAATATTACAAAGGTAATTTAGTAGACTGTTTGAACTGAACAGAAGTCAGTTGGTAAAAAGTGCGATAGTCCTTTGCCTTGAGTGACAACTGGTCTTTTTTGCAGTAATTGTAAATGACTTTTTTGTTCTTATTGTAAATGTGTACATTGTGTACATGAGATCAGTGGTATAGTGAATGGGTTAGGAAGGGACAGCCCTGCCCGGGCAGCACTTTTCAGAGGTCAGCACTTTAAGCAAGTTCACTGGAAAAGTCTTTTTTGTCGGAACAGTAGAAACGCAAAACCTCTGACTCAATTTTTCTGGAAAACGGGGTATGCAGCACCCTCTGCCAAAAGTTTGCATCAGTGGATCATGAAAATTGGTAAATTAATATCTTTGCAAATTTAAATAGTTTTTACTTGTTTTCAAAATTTCTGTGCTCTACACATATTGATTTAACTGCAAAATAGATTCATAATCATACTTCTGCCTGTTAAAAAAATTTTGACTGGCCTTGAGAAGCCTTTTCATAGCTTCTGAAGTATGAAGGGGATTTTTTATAAACCAATTTTTTAGCAATGGTGTCTTATTATTTTATCAATTTATCTGCACAACATATCACTTGTAATGCAACACAGCTCAATTTTACAAATCTAAACTTGTTTTCTGTGCTTTACAGCAGCTCTATTCAGTTAAGTGCATCTGGCCATATACTGTGTAATACAGCCAATATTGATAAAACAGTCTTTCTAGCAAAAGAGCATTGAAGAAAACACATCTACTATGAGCAGCTGAGACAAGAGCATGCTTTCCTAAATTTCATTTATTCTGTAAAATTTCACAGCATAATAATTTTCAAAGAAATAATTAGTCATATTAACAGTGATGAATCATATGATGCATGCTGCCCTTCCTAACCTAAAAATAATGACTTTGTTACTTTCAGTCTAATGAGCCAAAGTTTTCCATGAAACATCCGTCATGAAAATTCAGTTCCTTTTATACCGATGCTAACTAATACTTGCAGCCTTTAGTTGTTGATCATGGTTTATAGGGTTGTAGAGTGAATGCTCAAATACTTGCATGTACTATGCAGTAATTAACACTAACTTCAATGTAAGTAAAACATATTTGTTTAGCTCAACATTATAATATATATGTGCTACATCACCACATATTTGTGTAGCTCAACATTATAATATATATGAGTTACATCACCACATAAGAAAGTATTTCAGCTTTACTCTGTAACACTTTTTTAGGATAGAAAATAGTGTTTGATTCTCAACATTTGCTAACTGTGAAAGTGTTAGAGTAGACGTGACAAGCTTTTTCATGGATGCCGTTGAGCTTGCTGCACCTGATGAAGAGGTGGAAAATGATGACGATTTGCGGATGTATTTCGGAGACGAGTTTGATACCTTTTGCGATTTAGAGAAGCTTCGATTTAGAAGCATCAAGGAGAATTATGACATGATGGTTTCACTAGGTAAGTCTCAACAGGGTTCCCACAGTCAGGGAAAATCTTGGAAATTACAGGCTATCCTGGAATGTCATGGAAAAGTCAGGGAAATTGGAAAGGATTACAGAAATAGTTACCGTGCACCGATATCTTTCCAAACATATTTTTCAGCTATTCGTGTTCAAATAAAATTTTGCTATAGCAGGCTCCCAGTTTCGATTTCTGATGAATGTCCATACACAAAAATGTATGAATATGTATACTGGTAATGCAATTTCTACTTATCTTGGTCATGGAAAATTAGTAATTGGTCAGGGAAAAGTCAGGAAAACTTATTTTAAAATTTTGTGGGAACCCTGTTTCAATAACAGCAAGTGCTGTTTAATAAATCACTTTGGGATGAAGGTTCTTTGACCCATTTTACCAGTCTAACAGATTGACCAGTCTTTGACCAGTCTAACAGACTGAATCTATTAGCCATTGTTAGTAATCAAAGGTTTACTTTTACAACCATTTTACTCACCTGTTTTAAACAGGTTTCATTGTTTAGTATACATTTTTTGGAAAAGGTATGTTCGTTGTATACACCTTGTAGAAATGTTTGCTTGAGAGAGTGAGGAATGGTTGATTGGTGATGGCGTTTTTTGGCTATGACAGTTAAGTAAAGTTGACCATTTCTCAGAAATGGATGGGCAATTGCCAGGAGTTGCCTTCTCGGTTTAGTAACTCATGTTGTTTCAGAGGATTATTCTGATGATAGGCTAAATCACAGTCACCCTAGAACAATGAAAATTGTTTAGCCACGCATTAAGTGCTAAATACAAGCTTGCAAACAGCGCATCTACCTGTTTATAAGATTAAAAATGACATAGAAAATGTACAATATAGTCAAGCCGCGCAGCACTGGTGCTGCCAGTAAATGCAAGTTGCAAATCAAAAGTTTATATGACAATGTGTGGATTGTGTAGCTTCAAATTAATTTGTAGAGGTGTCATGAGTAGAATCGTAAATATTGTTATAACTCAGATTTCTTTATATTTCAGGCTTGAACCCTCGGAAGCCTGATTTTATGTTGCCAAGAAAACCAAGTCAGACGACCAAGAACAAGAGAAGAAACGCCCTATGTGACACCAGCGATACGGATGACAATGTTGATAGTGATGCTGATGATAGTGATGATGAATGGGTCCCATCTAAAGAGGAAGTGATTGATAGAAAACAAGTCTCGGCAAGACGCAACAGTTTTTTAGCTATAAATAAAAGCGGTGCAAGTGACAAGGTTAATGAGAAAGTTCGTATAATGTATTTCAGGTGTTCACTGTGTTAATGATGTTTTTAAAATTTTTGAGATATGTAGAGCTGCTACAAGAGGGCGGTGCAACTGCAAAAAGAAGCCTAATTAGTTATATTTATTCATGTAATGTGTGTTATTGACGCACCGTACGCGTAAGTGTAGCATGATTAGTTACCAATGTATAAGATGCTAGGTTCTGTTACCCTTATTTTAGAACAGCTTTGGCTGTTAGAGGTCAAAATTAAGTATTCTTTAATTAAAAGAACTAACAGTAACTTAAAATTTGACACTAATTTTACTAAATTTCACGGCTTCTTTCCTAATGAAATCGGGCTTCGAACTTGTATTATCTCCTAAAGCATGTTGTTTGGTTTTGCTTCTGAAACTTCAGAAAATCACATGCTAAATAACTGTGCAAGCAATGGTTCCCTGGATACCATGTCGTTTCTGTGGTGCTGAATTTGTAAACAATATTACACAGGGAAACATGGCACTTCACGTAATTTGCTGGCATCGTCTAGCGAGTTAAATGTGGGGAATCTTATGAAATAACACCTTCGTACCCAATTTCCTTTTGCATAAACCTGTTGAAATAGTAAAGATATCAGAAAATTCTAGTTAGAGCATTTCCATTCTGTTTTTGTGTAAAACTGAAGCTTCACAAAGTATGTTGTATTTGATCTTTAAGCAGTCCCTAAGCAGTTAGGAAAAATGATTCCTAAACATGTAAACTACTAAGCAAGTTAAGATTCATTTTTTTCTGTTGTTTTAATTCTTTATTTTATTTTACAATTTCGTAATCTGTCAATTATTGTTTCCTAGCTGGTGGCTCCACATACTTCAGTCCATGGTAATTCCTCCATTGTAGAAGCATTGTTTATAAGTGATCAACTGGAACTTTCATTTCATGGCTTTTCTGTTCGCCAAATTAAAGGTAGCCAAATTTTATAGAATTTTAGGGCACTTCATTGTTCTTCTGGTGTTTTTTATACACTCTGGCACATTGCACACCAGACAGTACTTAAAACGAGGGTATACTCAAAGGCATATTTGTTACGTGATGAGAGCATGACTTTTCACTGAATTGGCAGCAGTGTCTCAGCCAAAATTCAGATGTGCATCCTCCCTTTACAAGTTTTCACTTGATTCCGCCCAGAGAGAGTATCAAACCCGTGCTGCTCACACGAAGCATGGGATTCCTATTGTTTTGTGGCATTTGAAAAAACGTCTGTAACTGGTAATTGCTACAGCTCATTGACTGATTGATGGTAGCAACTTCTTCACTGTTTGCTGCCCTTGAAAACATTCGACAATTTTGGCAAGTGAAATATTGCTAAGTCTGTGGTTTTCATTTTTGACTATGGTGGTTGTTTTTTACATGTATGTCACGTGTAAAATTCATTTTTTATTAACACTACATTATGCAGCATGTAATTCTGGACCAAAATTGCATCTAAGTTGCCTTTCATTCAATTTGTCCTCGATGTTTTGGGCTAAACGTTTTGTTGACCTTTCTAATTTTTGCTCAGTTGATGTAAATGTGTTGCATAATGTAGTAGATAGTGCTTCCAATTTCTTCCTGGTTGTAGATGCTCAATGGGAATTGGACTTCACTAAAGCTTTCGTTGATGCTGATTTGAGTTCATCTAATACTAGTGAAAATGACGATGATAACGAAGAAGAAGAAGAAGAACAGATAGATGAGCACCCATTTGAAGACGTAATGCATTACGCTGAGAATGTCGGTTAGTTAAAAAAGACGTATTGATCATGTTGTGTTGCCTGTTGAAAACTAAAAACGATTAACTTCTTGGCAGGGATAGGCAGTTGTGCCCATTTGCTGTGGATTCAGAACAAAATAAAAGATACAAACACAAAAACAAAAATATGGTTGTCGGGAAAGTCGTGATCTGGTATGTTTGGAACCAAAATCTGTAAAGTGGCAGTTTATCACTGGTGAGATCACTTTTGACACCAAAAACCACTAACAAAATTAAAAGGCTGAGCAAAGCAAAAGTGGTAAAACAAGTGCAAGTAGATGACTATGAGAAATAGATAGGTTATAGTTACATAGGTGATTGCCACTATGGAATAATACCAATAGTGAAAGACTAGAAGAACAAAAAAAACAACCATCTGATAACTACACAGACAAAAAAGACACTGTTGAAAAAAATTGCACAGCAAAATATTTTTGTTTCTACAAGAAACCATTGCAAAGTCAACCGAGGAGTCGAAAGAACAAACATGCATTGCGATAGAAAGCTTGGTAAGGACTACTTTTAAAGGTGTAACAGATGGGCAATTTACACTTTTTTGCCATCAGAATTGCCTGACTTTCCAAAGCTTGGCAGCTAGCTTTATGTAGGGAATAATGTTGTCGAAGCTTAAATGCTATAAACTCATAGCAGATCAGATATAATATTTTATTGATAATATGATATATAATATTGTATTGTATTGAGGCTTGCAGAATAGATCTTCATTTATGCTGTTCATTATCTACATATAGTCAAACCTCTTATACCGCCTATATTGTGACTGCAAAAAAGTTGACGTAAATGAGTTTGGCATTATAACAAGGTAAATTAATATCATTATACATGTCTGTGCAAAAATGAGACATAGGTTTTGCAAAAAGTATTGGCGTCAAACAAGGTTGGCATTATAAAAGGTGGCATTATAATGAGTTTTGACTGCAAGTGACTGAGATTGAGAAGTTACTTTTATCAGATGTAAGTGTTTTAAGTTTATAATAATTTATAAATTTATGACACATAGTCATAATAGTTTATCTGTGATAGTTTTTGTTCTTACAAATTTGGTTATATTTGTTGAAACGTTTTGTGTATTTTAGACACGGTGGAAGAGGAATGTAGTTTGCCAAACCAGGCAGCCCATCAGAACCTGCAATGCTGTTCTGGTGGAGCAGAAGAGGATAAGCTTTACAGCAGCGTATGTCATGATGCGAGATCCAACTTTGAACATCAAACTGACAGTCCATTGTGTGATAATGACAATTTACTAGAACAGGAGAAAGACGTGTCAGATCTCAAAGTGGGCAAGGAGAATTCAGATACGGTTTTGATTTACCAACAAAAGGAGACATCCCCTCAGAGAGAAGCACATCTAGATGAGGGTGCATCAAAAGATGATGCTGAAAAACAAAAAACAAAATCTGACTCAAAGGAAAGAGGGCTACGTCGCTATTCTATGCGCAATATTCCACGAAAGAACTATGCTGAACCAGAATTACTAGACGATGACGATTTTCTATGTAAGTGGAGCATTTACATTCTGTGGAAATCATGTCACTAAAGTAATTTTAATGAAAACTGGTAAATAAATTGCTAACATCTTCATGTTGTTTTTAGTGGAAGTTATAACACTAGAATTTTTTGTAGATTGTGATCGCTGTGAAACGGAATATGAAGGCGATTGTCCTGTACATGGTCCTATGCACTTCGTACCTGATACTAAGGTAAGTATATATTATAGCTTTTATGTGAAAACTAAAGCAACAAAACTACGAATGTCATATTTTTAACCTAAATGAAGTGATGAGAATGTGTGACATTTGCAAATATAGGTAATAATAGTAATTGCAGATCTTCATTTTCATCTATAAATGAGGGGTTTAATCCAATTCAGTCGTCTAAAATTCTGGTGCAAAATGGATTGTTTTACGAACCAAGTAAACAAATTACCGGTAATGACATTATCTCTTTCGATCAGGTAGGAAAGGGACATTCTTTCAGCAGTTATGCCGATGCTACAATCCCTGATTTTCTTTCCGTTGGTCTGTCTGCTATTAGAGGTGCTGGTCTTGGAGTCTGGACAGAGAAACCTGTACCTGCAGGTTGGGTATTTGGACCTTATAAAGGCGTGGTGCGTCACATCAGTGAAAATGAGGCACATATCACCGGTTACTGTTGGCAGGTAAAAGTGTGATCATTTCAAATTTTGTCGAATTTGCACAACAGTGTCACTCAAGTGTTATTAGCAGGCCTCATTGAACCCTTTGGAACAAAAAACGCAATTGTTTTAATTCTAAGGTCTAAAAATTCACCAGACTGATCCAGACACATGAATGTTTGTTTAAATTATATAGGCAGTATGTACTGTATGCATTATGCTTTATTCACTTCCCTCTATGTACAAAACACTTGTTCATGGATGTCAAATAATGTAACTTCTTTGCCTTTGTAGACTCTTATAGGTTTTAATTGGATTCTTATATATCTCTATTTTTATTTTTTCTCTGTAGATATACTTAATTTTTCACTTAACTTGGTAACAAACATGACATGTTTTTTAGTACAATCCTTTGTGCAAAATGCATTTTTATATATCAGTAATAATTTTTATGTTTAGATCATGAAGCATGGCAAGGTATCGCACTATATAGATGCGGAAAAGAAAAGTAAGTCGAATTGGATGAGATACGTGAACTGCGCAAGATGTGATGAAGAACAAAATCTCATAGCTTTTCAGTATAAGGGTGGAATATACTATAGATCATTTGAAACTGTACCAGAGGCTGTTGAACTACTGGTGTTTTATGGCGATTCGTATGCAAAGGAACTGGGTTTGGAAAATCATCGTGCTAAAGAGATGCGATGTCAGACACCTGGTAAGCGAGTGATTGTAAGCATTCGATGCGATTGATGCCTGGTAATGTATCCGATGTGTAAAACAAAGTATCGTATAGCATACGATTGGATGTATGCACAGTTATACCCTTATCAGTACTGAGCACAGAACAGACAATAAGTTGTGTTGAATAAGTTAGTGTGGAAATTGTAGACTAGTAGAGCTATACTGAGAGAGAGAGGGGGGAGAGAGGGGGTAGAGAGAGGGAAGGGAAGGAAGGAGAGAAAGAGAGAGAGACCCGGTGTTGTTGAAGCATAGAAGCTTGTTAGTCTGTTACTCAAACTCTCAAACCTGACTTTTTAGAGGAATCCTAAAAGGCAATTAAAAGTTTATTTCAATGTACTGCATTATCAGATACAGTGGGCGGGGCTTTCGTATCTTAGAATTTTCGTATTATGTGACAAGGTTATGTACCCTATAAATGGTGTAATTCGAGATACGAAATTAATTCGTTCCGGAGGGGCTTTCGTATCTTAGAATTTTCGTATTATGTGACAAGGTTATGTACCCTATAAATGGTGTAATTCGAGATACGAAATTAATTCGTTCCGGAGGGGCTTTCGTATCTTAGAATATTCGTATTATGTGACAAGGTTATGTACCCTATAAATGGTGTAATTCGAGATACGAAATTAATTCGTTCCGGAGGGGCTTTCGTATCTTAGAATTTTCGTATTATGTGACAAGGTTATGTACCCTATAAATGGCGTAATTCGAGATACGAAATTAATTCGTTCCGGAGGGGCTTTCGTATCTTAGAATTTTCGTATTATGTGACAAGGTTATGTACCCTATAAATGGCGTAATTCGAGATACGAAATTAATTCGTTCCGGAGGGGCTTTCGTATCTTAGAATTTTCGTATTATGTGACAAGGTTATGTACCCTATAAATGGTGTAATTCGAGATACGAAATTAATTCGTTCCGGAGGGGCTTTCGTATCTTAGAATTTTCGTATTATGTGACAAGGTTATGTACCCTATAAATGATGTAATTCGAGATACGAAATTAATTCGTTCCGGAGGGGCTTTCGTATCTTAGAATATTCGTATTATGTGACAAGGTTATGTACCCTATAAATGGTGTAATTCGAGATACGAAATTTATTTGTTCCGGAGGGGCTTTCGTATCTTAGAATTTTCGTATTATGTGACAAGGTTATGTACCCTATAAATGGCGTAATTCGAGATACGAAATTAATTCGTTCCGGAGGGGCTTTCGTATCTTAGAATTTTCGTATTATGTGACAAGGTTATGTACCCTATAAATGGCGTAATTCGTTTCAGACATAAAAAAACAGTCGAAAAAAGTGTAAATATTGTACCCGCCCAAAAGAAATATGTTCGTTAATGACACATTATCATTTACATGAATGTTAAAAAACAATGAAAAAATAAAAAAATCAATGAATAATAATAATAAATGTTGCTACGAATAATGACACTTTGCCTTTCAAGTTGGCGAATGTGTAAGATAAGAGCACAACAAAGCATTCACCTGCAGAGCATTCACGTGATGCTACGAAATGTTTTCTGGGAGGACCACAATCGGGCGGCACTTTCGATTTTCGTTTTCGTATCTGGAATATTTTTGCGTTAAATGGGCCGGAAATTTCTTCGAAGCCCGATTCGTTTTCTGAATTTTTCGTATAATAGGGTTTTCGTAAGTCAAGGTTCCACTGTATAATACTGTCAGCTTATCAGCTTAGTATTATCTACATTTTTGTCTAAGTAATAATTATCATGCATTTTCATTTACCTGTAGTGTCCATCCATATACAGTGTCCTAAATGTGATTTCACAACTGGCAACATGAGAGATCTTAATAAACATCGTAAACTGGTACATTTGGAATATACAGGTAATATTATCTTATATGTTATTACTATGTATGATGCTGTACTATGTTTATAATATCTGTTAATATTTCAGTAGGACATTTCTTGATCACTGAACCATAAAAATTTACTTTAAAATGAAAACAGTTAAAGAAACCTCATGTATTGGAACACCATTATTGTATGTGAGTGCACAGTGACATTTAGCCAAAGTGTAAATTGCATGAACTTTCAACATGCCAATGTAGCAGGTATTGTACGTTTTGATAATGCGTAGCTTCCGGACCGGAACCTAATATTTGCCTGTGATGTTACCTTACTAATCTGTCATTTCCTAGTTCATACCAATCTGTTATATCTGATTGACACAAAATCTTAATATTTACATTTCAGTCATACATTTGCAGATACATATTCACGAGGTGCTGGCAATAGCTGAGTAATATCTGATGCTGGCAATAGCTGACAATAGCACACAGATGTAGTTACTTATATATACAGTAGTCAAAATTAAAGATAGACAGGATGATTTGTCATATACTACTCCATTTTTAAGTCCAATAAAAAGTATACATTTCAACCCAATTAATACTGCAAAAGCGTTTCTGATATTTAAATAATAGATTAAAAAGTTAATTAACGGCGGACGTGCTCAACTATTGATGACATCACAAACTAACATAATTCAACAGCAAAGTTATTCCACGTGCGTGTTGCATGTGTTTTTGCGAAAACGAAAATTTATGTACAGTGCTACTGTAAGATATTCAGCGTATTGTACTAAAACTCGGCAAGTTTTAAGATAAAAATTCAAATTTCAAATTTGCCGTTGTTTACCGTCCAATTAGCGAATGGCGAACTGCATTAAGAGAGAAGAACTAGTGGCGCGAATGCAAAATTGTGTTTGTGTGGTAATAATTCTTTCACGTAAGTAATTTTTGAAAAAGTAGTATATTTCCTTTCAATATTTTAAATAGTAGCTTGTTTTGACCTGCAGTTTAAGATTGGATCTGGTTTTGCTTTAAAAAACGGCCCTTACGTGAATGAATGGATAATCATCAGATTCATTTGTTGGTTTCTTTCATTGTGCTGGTTCTCGCTATATTTAACTCGTTGAAGAAGGCTCATTCATGTTACAATAGAGCTGAGATAACTTTGTCAATTTAGCTCCTCATTTTAAAACATTAACCTTGATGAATTAGGTTTTGGTCCTGCCACAACGATCAACATTAAATAAAACCCGATAATGAGTGCTGGATGCTGGACAAGTCTGACTTTCTGCATAGAAATGTATATTGCATGTTACATGTTAAATGTATGTTGCATGTAACATTGCAGTACATTGCACGTTCGTGAATGTGAACATAAATTGCAATAAATTTAAACTTAGCGATGAAATCAAATATGTTGAAAAGAGAAAAACTTTTAAAGGACAAGAAAAGGAGTACCTGAATTAGGTTTCGGAAAAACGCTTTAGAAAATTATATTAGTTTACAGCAATTTTGTGCATGTGTCGTACTCGCGTTAAAGGGCATTTTCGTTCGTTTTCATTTTAAATTTCTAACAATATTGATCTGATGGCGCCATGATTGTATCTATAATGCTGATCTTTGTGTTGATGATATAAGCACAAAATAAATCATGGGAAGAAAAGAAAATGTAGTTAACCTATGTCCCAAAAAATTTTTCGTTATATAACTGTTTGAAAGTATTATGTAACTAGAAAAGAAAATTTATTAATTTTCAACTGCTGATGCAGGTCCTGTATGCAATAAAAGCAATATGTAAGTAGCACAAGATTTCAAGACGTATTTTTTAAACTTTATGTAAATGGATGGTTTTCTTGTGCTTTAAGCCATGACTTGAGCTGTCATCAATCATTCAGTAACTTTTTGTGTAGAATAATTGTAATCATAGCTCGAGTCCTGCTTTAAGAATTCAGTTTATTGCCATTTATTTAGCATTTCGGAAAAAATTGCAAAAAGAACAAGTGCACTCATTTCAAAAAGTTGCTTTAAAATCATATCACGATAATAATAGTAAAATCATTCTAAAAGGAACCGTTGCAAATCTTGGAGATATTGACTTGCTCAAGAATAATGCTAAGTTTTACTTTTGCTGTGCAACTATTAAAATTACTGCGCATTTGAATTTTATGAGGAATAGCATACTGAAAAACATGAACTCAATTTCTGAATTATCTCTATTGCCTGCATAGATTCCTCTTTCTAAAAAAAACATGGACTCAATTACTGAATAATCCCATTGTTCTGTAAATAATTTTGATCACCAGTAAAATAATTGCTTTATTATTGTAGATTCAAGAGGCACGGTGCAAAGATACGGGCCTAGTAACAACTGTCAAACTTTCAGCAACAACAGCAAACGTTTTGCTTGTGATTCTTGTCACTACTCAACTAATACGAAATCTCATTTTCTTCACCATACTAGAGTTCATACTGGTGAGCGGCCATATAAGTGTGAAAAATGTGATAAGTATTTCACACAGTCAGGACATCTACAACAACATTTAAAACTGCATAGTGGTTCCAGACCTCATAAGTGCATTCGGTGTAGCAAAAGGTTTGTGCGAGTGCAAAATATGCGCCATCACATGAGAACACATACAGGAGAGAAGCCTTATAAATGTGACAAATGTGATAAACCATTTACTCAGTTATCTACTTTGCGCCGTCATCTGAGAACACATACAGGAGAGAAGCCTTATAAATGTAACAAATGTGATAAAGCATTTACATTGTCATCCAATTTGCACCGTCATCTGAGAACACATACAGGAGAGAAGCCTTATAAATGTAACAAATGTGATAAAGCATTTACTCAGTTATCTAATTTGCACCGTCATCTGAGAACACATACAGGAGAGAAGCCTTATAAATGTTGCAAATGTGATAAAGCATTTACGCACTTATCTACTTTGCACCGTCATCTGAGAACACATACAGGAGAGAAGCCTTATAAATGTGATAAAGCATTTACTCGGTCAGCCCATTTGCACTCTCATCTGAGAACACATACAAGTGAAAAGCCTTATTAATTGTGACTAGTATACTGCCTCACAAGCAGACTTGCCACTGACTGCTTCAGTTGGCATAGAATCCTAGTCATATAGAAAATGTATTAATATTTTGTTGTTTAGGTATGTTTCTAGTTTCTCTAGCTACTAGAACAAAGCAAGCTGCTAGCAGCCGCAAAGGAATCTAATATTTGTTAATACACATAAAGGTTAATAGCATTGTATGACGTACAGTATATAAATCTAGAATTGTCTAGAACTTTACTTGTCTAATTTATACGAAATTTTTATTCGTTGAGTAAGTGTTCATATACTTAATCCTTGAAGTGATATGGCAAATTTGGCTATAGCAGTTCCGTAAAAGATGATTTCCATACTAATAGCTGGTATAATGTAAAATTGCTTCTAAAACTTTATTGTCCAGTATGATACTCCAGCATTAACCTTTGTAAACATGACAAAATTTCTCCAACTAAATTGTCTTGAAGAGTTATTTATTTTCCATTTAATTACTGTACGGCTGCTACCTACTCACGTCAGTGATTCTGTGTGTTATTAGAATGTGCAGGCTTTGTTACGTACTATCTATCGCTGTATTTCTCTGTATTTCTTTTACTTTCTTTTACTATGTTTTCAACTCTTTTTTACTTGCAGTTGTGAATTACTGCTCAATTACTTCGAAAGTCACATTTGCACTCAAACGCATTCATTGAGTTTCTAATGTAGCATAATTTTGTTGTATCAATTACCTCTCTGTATTCTAAACAAAAAACCGTTTCTGTTAGAGCAGATCACATAATTTTATAGTGATAACATTGCATTTTAGTTCTTATCTGAAAATATGAATTGTTATTTTTCACTGTGCTGTTGTTAGAATCAAGATATTTTTTATTTAACTGTTCAGTTTACAGTATTGTCAAATTTCACGTATTGTAATAATGTTCGATTAGTTTATTTCAAAAGCTGTTTAATGTTTGTCTCAATGTTTGTTAAATTCATTTAAACAAAGATTTAATTATACTTTATTTAACACGTGCTTCTCTACATGGAGCAAAACGTGTGTTAAATAAATAATGAAAGTTTCTTTGCTACAATGCCAACCTTTATTAATGAATTAATTACAGTTTCATCATTTATTTAATTGCTGTTCATTTTAGTCCAAAATTATTAGCAACTAATAATTTAGTTATTAATTTTTAATTCTATTACTAAATTAAATAAATTGTTATTTATCAAATGATCCTTGTACCACATGCTTTGTTGTCAATTATATGTGTTTCAGACACCTTTTTGCAAAATTTCTTGTTTACCGTGTATTTGTATGGATTTCACTTAAGTTTTGGTAAAGTGTGTATTGAAAGTATCGATTGTAATTGTAGCTGTAATTATTGGTTTCTTAATAATTGTTTTTGTATGAATTTGTGATTAACAAAATTTATAGTGAAGAGTATTTTATTGTTAGCTGTTAATTGTTATAAATTATTAATTGTTTGCTGCTGTTTTTTGGTAAATACATTTACAGTTTTTATCCAATTTTTTGTTTATATTTATCAGGAAGTTTATTTACATTTTAAATTATTGTTGCTGAATCAGGCAGGTACCTGCTGAGATGAGTTAGTTTATTTGCTGAGTTGCTGTACGCTTTCTCACTTTAAGTATAAGAACAGAGTATAGATACCCATTTTGTTTACACACACAGTTTAACAAAATGGGTTTATTACAATTTAGCAAACAATTGCGGCAGTTCGCAGATTAATTGAAATGAAATTAAAGATCATAAAAATAATTAATCTCAAAATGGTTTAGGTGCATTTAAAAGTTTTAAACTCAACGTGTGTGTGTGTGTGTGTGCGTGCGTGCGTGCGTGTGTGCCACCCAAATTAATTATACAGGTACGTCAAATAAACAAGTGCGTTTATGAGAAAGTAAGGTTTTCCAAAAAAAATTTTCATGACTTAACTTTATATATCCAGTTTTACCTTATTAGTATCACTAATAGTTAATTACATCCTTGTTTTTGCGAGGCTATGGTTTAGTCATTATTAAGTGATAGGCATGCTGTTATTAACCGATGATCATTGCACATAAGTTTAAGTTTCAAAGCAATGGGGTTCTCAAGCGACTTTAAGTGAACAAACCTAATTAAAAAATGATCAAAGTTAGTTTTCTCGCTGCGCATTCGCTGCAGCAAACCGCTAGTTTGGCGCTGTTTTACCAGATGCAAATGCTCTGAAAATACGTAGAAACATCTTTGTAAACGTGTTAAACTGTTGATATTTGCAAGAACCTCAAGTTTGCTCTGCCCTTGAAGACTATCACAGTTTGCGCACCTGCAGACGGATTTAACTTTAGCAAACATTTAAAGTGGTGTTCGCGTGCCCACTCAATTCACCAGGACGTATAAATTAGTCTCAGTATTTACATTAGATTCGGACACTGGTCACTTTCCTAATGCAATACAATACGTGTCGCTGGTCAGAAATGGTCACTTACATGATACAATAGGGATACTGTCAGCTACTAGGTGCGGTTTAGGACAAAAACCACTGAAGGGGAAAATAAGAAAGATGCGAAATGTAGTACGTTGGGCACATGGGCATAATCTAATTTAAAGAGGAAAAATAATGTAAAATTTTTAATAATCAGAACACTATCTGTAAAACAAGTGTTTCTGTTATCTAAAATTATGTACAACGCTAAAAATAAACTAAGCCAAATTGAAGTAGCTGCTAACTGTATAAATGTGTTTAACTTCAAATATTTCAAATAATTTTTCTGCACTGAAAGAGAACAAATAATTAGTGAAAATTTTATATTTCTGGTGTCAACTGCTTTGTGGCAGTACGGGTGGCCAAGCGGTTAAGGTAACGAACTGTGGGTGCTACTCTGCTTACAGCCCAAGTTCGAATCTCACGAGCACCTGAATTGCGCAACAGTTTTTTCTGTGTTATTTGTCGCGTCTCAGTGTTGTTGTATTCGTTCATAGTCGCTTATAGTAGCCAAAGGCTAATGTTGTCTATTGTACCAGCGACTGTAAATAAGTGTCGTTGTCCTTTTGTTATTTTTTGTCAACTCAGTGGCATTAGTACTGTTGGCGCTCTTGGACTAGGCTATAAAAGTGATGCAAGCTGTGTCATTTTGAACTAGTAGCTCAGGTGGAGGACATGAAAGTTGTAATCCCAGAGTCATAGGTTCAAATCTCCACTAGTTCAGAATTTTTCAATGTCTCTTTTCTTTACTCGCAGGGTTAATAATTGTCGTGAAATAAACTTCAAAAGTTTATTAACTGCTGGCATTCACAGTCATAATGCAATTAATTTTACAATAATTATTTTAATATCTGTGAAGCCATTCAAGTATTGTAAATTGCAAACAACTGTGTCACGTCAAGATTACATTTTATAACAAGATGTTGCAAAGGTCACACTACAAAACAACTATGAAAAATAGTTTTTAAAAAAGTGAACTTTTTTGAATCGAGTAACTAATATACTGTTTCCTAAGATGTATATAATTTTCTTGGGAGCTCTTCTGACTCAAATTACCCAAATGAATGTTCAGTTTTTGAAGACTGCACTCTCTGAGTGTTTTGCCATATTTCTTAGTTAATTTACTTGTTTTGTTCAAAAAGTTTTAGCTCACAGCTTCAGAAAGTTGAAATATTTAAAATAAGCTTGCGAAGTTTTAATTATCTCTACAACTTATATTCATTTGTAATAAGAAATACTGGAGTTTAAACGAATTTATACGCTTGACAGGGATTCTAAGTTGGCTCGGTTTTTTACCTTTCCTGCGTGTGTCTCCGATAACATATCAGTCGCTAAAGAAGAGATTTCATTTGTGTAAATTTATGTGCTCAACTGCAAAATTGCTGTTATTAGCTGCTTGAAACATTTGAGAAACTGTTTCCATACTCGCTAAGTGCTTCCAAACTCGCGTCATGACTTAGTCACTCGTGCAGTGAGAGACCGTTTGAGTTTATTATTCATCCGCAATTTAATAATGGAATGTCTTCTCATTGTTATTTTAATAAAACGATTTTTTATCTTCGCTGACATTACCATAAATTGCCCAGTATGTACCGTTTTGATAACTATAATATCAGCCATTACATGTTACAGTCTAGACGCCAAAGCTGTTTGACCGCGGGTGGTCTTCTTATGACTCTGGTAAAGAGTGAAGAAAATTACTCTATCAATGCGTTTTTAAGACTTTCTAGACCTAGAGGCGCTAACTCGTGCTTCACGCCCAATTTTGCTTGCTCATAAAAATTTCCGAACCACTGGGTGGCAATCAAATTGCACATTTATTGGTGTCACGGCGGACTGTGTATGGAACTGGGATGTTTGACTGCTGATCAGAAATTTGTAAACAGAATACTGATCAATTAAACATGTTGCGTTTCTAAAATAATGCTAAAAAGTTGGGATCGCTGAGGACTATAAAACGGTAAATTAGGAATCTCGAATGAGTGGCGCATGCGTTTTAACACCTAGGCGATACGCCACCCAACGACACCTGTTAGAGTTGGGAAAATTGTTACCCACAATTCGATTATTTCATGATATGGCTGATAATTTCTGTTACACACCTGTGCCGTAGGCCGACCCAGAATTGGGTCCTTCATTGAATCTTAAATATTGTTGTTTTGCATTTCTGGTACAGCTTCGGATAATTTTGCCAAAGTACACAAAACAAACTAGGCAAGCATTTTACAATTTGTTAGCTATTCATAGTAGCCATCAGTTACAAGGAAATTATGCACAAGTTTCAAGCAAATGAAATCTTTTCTTCATCCCTTTTTATTGTAGAATAAGGTTTGTGAATTTCCAACAGCGTAAGTCACCGTTAATAAATACATTAAAAATTGGTGCAATAAAATACGTTTTAATTACTGTTTAACATTACTTCACAACAACAACAGCAGCAGCAGCAACAACAACAGCAACAGCAAGAACAACAACAACAACAAAAACAAGAACAGCAGCAGCAGCAACAGCAACAACAACAGCACCAGCAACAACAACAACACCAGCAACAACAACAGCAACAACAACAATAACAACAGCAACAATAACAATAACAACAACCGCAACAAAATGAAATCTAGTGTAATTTGATGCCTTCGTAGATCGTAATCACGTGAAAAAGTATCTCACTTTAACTAGTTTGCAGTTTGTGCCAAAAAATACGTTACTAAGAAATTTAATACGGAAAATGGCCTGCAGTCACCCGTTTTCATTCATAAATTTCAATAGACCAGTTTTTTGAAAGCCCTATTGCTGGCAAACTGTTATGATTATATACGTATTAGCAATTCGTTTTGGAAAATTCGTTCAAAAATCAGATTAGTGTCGATTATTACACAGAAAGACGGCGGAAACGCATTGAGAACGTGCTGCCGTAAGTTGTACTTGTGAGATTACGTTTTTTTTACAATAAGGATTATTGTGCAGCTTTTCTTTAACATACTGTCACATTATTTTTCCTTTGAATATAGTTAAGGGACAGATCTATAAACGGGACGGGTCTCAAAAGGCATAAGTAATCATTTTACTAATGAGTACCAATTTCAAAATGAAACATTTGCCATGCTTGGGCCATAACTTATGATTACATTACAGTGGGCTCTGACAAATATAAGTACTTTCATATTGGCTATGACTTTTTACATAGGATATATAAATCTTGTGTTTATAGAGACGCCCCGTGTTTTGACCAGAACAATTATAAACAACTTGTCCAAACGCTTATACTTGCTTTCAGAACTTGAAAAGAAACATACAAAAAAGCAAATCTCATGTTCAAACATTGAACTGGTGCTTATAGAAAAGAAGTGAGCGCTGGATCCATTCTAGCAATAGCCTTTGCTCTACAATAGCAATAAATCCCAGTTTTGGATTAAGGATGTGGACGCCATAATCTTCACTGGAAGGTAATCTGTTGAGTCAAATCCAGCTTACTCGTAACTGTCTGGTGGCTTTCTGTCTGCACAAAAAGACTGGTCAGACAACGGCTTAATCTTTTTAGAAAACTGCAATTGAAACTGTTTTTCGTTTGAAATGTGTGCAGAGCTATGGGCTTATGAGGTTTGGTATTTGGTCAAAGAGTTTCCTGCCTTATATTTTGGCGGCCATTTGCAGAGGTACTGCAACAGACGTAGCTATTATCACGATCACCATAACCAGCTACTCTTTACCAAACCATTATTATTTCAGAAGTTAAGAGGTGTAAACGATACGGTCTAGGATTTTTTTCAATTGACTTGGCACTGTTAGTCCATTCAACTCTTGTCTAGTCCAAAATGCGCGACGTTTGTTTTTAGAACTTTCATGCTACACGTTAAAATGCAAGTAGATCCTATTTCAGTAGAAAACTCAAAAACGGGCTGCTTATGTGTGTAGCAATATAATAAATCTAATTTATTCTCTATTTGCAGCAGTGCAATACATTTTTTACACATAAATACGCTACGTGTATAATATATGAAATATAGCAACAGTTAATTACATAATAATATTATTATACAATAGCGTGCATAAAAGTTATGTGAGTTTTTCAATAAATGTTCTCTAATGTATACTGTGCATTGCAGCACCTGTTACAAATGTCTGAAGAATAAATACTACAGACATTATTTAAAATTTAAAACCAAATTAATTATGTAAATTGTACGATGCTAGGATTCGATTTGTGAAAATTATAAATATAAATAAACTACTACAATTATTATCAGTTTTCCTTTATATTTAATTATTCTCAAGAATGTAGCAATTTGTTTGATCAATTGTGTATCATTACGAACTAGTTCCCATGTGATACTGATGTGTAGCAAAACAATGAAGGTTCACAAACGTCTAAATTGTTATAGGACAGTGAATTTCAATAGCTGTTTAAAACACGGTTATTTCATAAGTTGATATTGTTTTATAGAATTGTAAATCTTATTTACATGATTTGTTGCTTCTGGTTAACAGAAAAACGTATCCACATATAATCCTAGATAATTAGAAAATAGATTGTTTAACGTACATAGTGAACATTTTTATAAATCTTTTTTCCCTGCCACCGTGGTAGATTGGAATGCTCTTCCTGTTTTCATACAACAAGCTCTCACCATTAATCGTTTTGGTTGTTCTTTGAAAAAAAACACTTGAATTTCATTAATAGACCTAAATATTACTCGTACGGTTCACCCCTTAACTCTATTCACCATACACGACTAAGGTGGGTTTCTCTTAGTTAAATGAGCGTTTAAACTGCCACAGTTGTAAAAATTCGATGGTTGCTGCTTGTAAAAAAGTGTATCTGCTGTTTACAAATTGAAAGTATTAAATATTTTTCCATCGGATGCCCTTTGCACGTTGATAGTAGAGAGGAACTCGAAGAATGACTAACAAACTTATACCAAACAAACACTTTACCTTTTAATATAAGTAACCTTGACCCACAATTAAAAATTTTAGTTTTCTTTCTGATAGTTCTTCACTAAGTTATGAACAGAACATCATTGTATTTGACATGATACAGCAAAATACTGGTTCATTTAACGGTTTTAATTATCTTAATTAACAAATCAAATAGTTATATATTTTTTGTGATAGATTTGTTTTTCCTATTAAATTGCACTCCTGTTAAACTGCAAATTTTGCAGCCTGATGCAACTTGATTAGCATTTATTTGCTGTTTAGCAAAGGCCATTATTTCAAATAAATGTTTACAAAAAAGTCCAATCGGGCCTCGTGTGCCGCTTATTTATTGCACGCACGTTTTAAATGCATTCTGTGTAAATGCATGTACGTCTTTAAGTAGCATTCTGTGTAACTGTTGTTCAGTATATGACTACTGCTGTGCTGCGTGACCAAGATCTCCAGCTGAAATTGAAAGCTTTTCAGCCTAGGCAGCCATGGTATAAATGTTCCACGAAAAAATTGTGTAGCTTGACAGTCCCTCGTTTGCATAATTTAAAGGTCGCAAACCCATGGCGCCATTATTGCATGAATTAACAGCTTTCAGGAAAAATGATCACAATCATGTGTAGTCGTAATCTACATAAGTAAACGTATGAATGAAACATGGGGCGGGTAAATAGCAGCGTTTAAGAACTGTTTAAGAAATGCTTGTATAATGCGTTATTATTTAACTGAAATTCCAGCTAAATCGTAGTAGAAAACGCCTGAATGCATCCTACTGCAGTGCATCTACAGTATGAAGAAAATTAACATAAATATTTTATAACATATAACATAAAGAAACGTGGCATATCTAACTTTCAAAACAGGCATATCGATAGTCAAACTTCTTTATTTCAGACTTCCATCCATCCATCCAACTTTGCACCAACGTAGACTGACCCTAATGTGCATATTAAAATGTTTAACCTGCCAGCTAAATTTTAAATAGACGCCATCGCCAATAACGGCGTTAACGACAAAAACAAAAACAATATGCAGTAAAAATAAGAATGCTGCTCAAATACTTGCTTGAACACGCACCGAAATTAAAGAACTAAGACAAATAAAATTTATACATAAATTATTTTCTTAACAGATAACTTTGCTGAACAATGAACGTGGAAAAATATTAATGATGCAAAATATGAATGCCTGTTAATGAAGGTGTGTGTGTGTGTGTACGTACGTGCGTGCGTGCGTAACTGTATTTCATTTTCATTTAACACTGAATTGTCTGTCGTTAAAACTGTCGAAAATTATTTCAACAAAACAATTAATAGTGTTAAATGCAAAACAAATAGTGTTAATAGTGTTCAGTAACATAAATTTTACGAAAATCCACGCAATCTTAAATTTAAACTATATTTCATTAGTAATCATTAAGATGGCTACCATATTGTGAGAACGTTAAGCGACTTTGCCAAGAATTATTTTGCTTTTTTAGCTGAACTATCAACTTTTAACTTTTGATTTAATAGAGAAGAATATACTTTACCATTAAATTCAATATTAGGCTTCGACTTTATTTTTCATATAGAATACCATTAAGGCCAGCCATACTGACTACTTTTACGAAAAAATATTTCTGTACGGGACACTACGGCAAATCCAATATGTGTATCAGCTTAGCGGATAGATCAAGCGAATCTTTGCAAATTTCAAGATATGATCGCTTTACGTTCGTTCGCCAGGTGTCGGACTACTTGAATAAAGGTGGTTTGAAAAGAAATCTATCAGCGTCACAGTTAATCATTTTTATTGCGAAATAGTTGTTAAAATTGATAATAATTGCGAAATGCATTATGTGTGTATGTATCAATCATTCTCACATAACTTTGTATGTCATGTTTATAGAATAACCGAACATTACCGTTCCACATCAGGACAAGAAACTTAAGTCGGCAATAACGTCTCCGTTCTCCAGGGAACAAAATAGCATTACAGCAGCAAACTTTATCATAATTCTTTTATAACGCATTCATTATTTATTTTTCATAAACTTTTATTGAAATAGCTGAAACAGATACTACTCAAGTCATTTTCTCCTTTTCTTTTTTTCAGAGAAGTACAAAATTTAACTGTGATTTAGTATCAGTGTACGTCTTTTAATTAGTTAGATAACTTGTCAATGTCAATACAATACAATGTCTATGTCAATGTCTATGCCAATACAAATGATACCAAAATGTTAATTATTTTATCACTGAAAATAACCTTTTGCACAAAGCTTATATGAATCAATTTTATATGTGTGCACTGTTTCACATGTATGTACTCTATTGTGTTTTGAAAATGTACATTATATGTATTTGAGCGATAAATTGAAATTGATATGAATCTAAATGCTCACGTATAGTGTATGTATATTATCTGTTAAGTTTGTCTCATACTGACATAGAGACATAGAGATATAGGCAATTTATTTTTCTTCTCCAAGCACATAATACAAAAAATCAATTATTACAAACGGGGAAGGCATCATGTTAGAAGGCAAGCAATGGGCTTAAACAGTTGTGTGGTCAAAACAACATTTTGACTCAGATGACATGATAATATTGGCTGATGGATTTACTTTAATGTTCCTTTACTACTGTTGATCACGTTTACGATTTTGCGTAAAATACAGATGTATTTCATCCATTGATTTCATCTGTTTAACACGAACATCGCAACTTCAAAAACAGTCTGATAAACCTCCCAATGTCGGTTATTGGCCCTCCCACACCCCAGCGACAACTTTAGCCTCACGACATTGACTCTGCTGCCCCAAATCATCTTGAAAAAACTCTCATAATCAGACACTACGGCTTTGAATTAACAAATGCGTAAATTTATGATGTTAGGATCCTGCTGAACTGTTAGGATGTTTCCGGCTACCCTCAACGACTCGTTCTGAGAATATTTTAAATATTTCAAGCGATGAATGTCAATCTCCACTTCTGTCTGCCATAATGTGTAAGCACAAGAAGAAGAAGAAGAAGAAGAAGAAGAGAAGAATTGTCATGTCAGGAGTACTTTGGTAAAAATACTAATGCAATAAAACTAGCTTAAACAAAACTACATTAAACTACACTGCGAAAAAGCTATTTTCTTACCAGTTGCATGTATTTTATTTCTACCAATCGCAAATATTTCTCATGCAGTGTGTTACAGTAGTGCAGTGCATAGTATAGTCACCGACAGAGCGGTGACAGGGTCGGAACTTCGCCAATTTATGAGATTGACTCTCTAAATTGAGCCAGTGCAGAAATGTTTGCTTCGTTTTTGAAATTACAATTTCCTTTATAGGAAAAAAACAGCATCTAAAATGAGATACTTGCAACGGGTAAATGATTAAAGCAGCAAAATAGCTTATTTTACTTTGTAGCTTCATGTAACTTAGTTTATGGCAGTTGAATTCGCGCTGAGGCAGTTATTCCTAGCGATCACTCGAAATTACTAACTAGGTTTGGCGTTAGCGAAACCTAGCCAATCAGCACTTTTGCTTCTGCACTATTCCTAGTACATAAAAATAAGCAATCGTATTGAAAATCTGTTCAAACCGGCTGGCTTTTTGTCGTTTTTTTATTGTATTTCAACGCAAAGAGTTGAGATATATATCAGTCGGCGTTTTATTGTAATTAAACGTCTTCTCGAATATAACACGCATGACTTTTTCCTAATCAGCGGTTGTGCATTTGGTGACAGTTATTTTGCGTCCTTGAAAATGAATAATGCCCAAAAAAGGCTTGTGCAGGTATTATTTGTTCCGCGACAGTTTTATGATTTGACAGATCTATACGGACAAGCAAGAGTTAAATTGAGCGAAAGCTAGCAATTACGGCATGCCAACTTTTATAGCCATCGGTTATGGCATTCTGGTGAAAAAAGCTAGCTTAGACAAAGACAGCTTTTCTTCGGAAAGAAACAAAAGTGACGAAGACCAATAAAGAATTGAAAAAGACAAAGAAATACATGTAGGTTTTATCTGCTATAACGGATAGCAAAGTGAAGATATTTCAAATTGATCTAAACATGTATTATTTATAAATGCATTGCTATGCAAATCTATAAATGCATAGCAATAATACATGCTTAGATTAATTTGGAAAATACACATAGCAATTTGAAAAATACGTTTAATACTTCATGGCAAAAATACACATGGCAATAATACAGCAATAATACATGCTTAGATTAATTTGAAATGATGTTCAAATATCCTTACTGCTATCCTTAGGAAGGGTACTTTGACGAAGTCAACGTACTATAGGCTGTAGACCTGTTTGACCTGATGTGCACTGCTATATTCTTTAGCATGGACCATGCAAAACTACAGGCTTTACAATGCACTTAACTTCTAATCTTAGTTTGGTCGTTATATCAATTGTTATTGCCATTTTATTAATTGTTACTGGCTCAGCAATCGTTATTTCAGCTAAAGGACGCTACCATTTTCCTTCCCCTTTTTGGACCTTTTCATCCAAAAAAAACAAAAAGTATCTGAAACTGTCGAAATCACGCAGCTGATTGTGTCCTGCGTGTTCTACAACTAGTGTCTAGGCTGAGCATGACCCCTCTGTCCACATCAGCAACTAATGTTAATCAAAAAATCTCATCTTAATATGAATTTGAAGATGTTCGGAACTTTTTTATTTTCTTTTTTAAACTTACCGCAAATTAGTAATCGTGCAAATTTCTATCAGGGAATTAATTTTTTTATTTGGGAGAAACCGGACTTGTTAAACACAACTTAAAAGGCAGCAGTAATAATACCACTTTAAATCTGAACTACCGCCACAATATAATACATTACAATCAAAACCCCATACTTGTCATCACCGCCATCACAGTGGCTGGCGGCAGTAATAAACGCACTTATCTCTGTAACATCAAAAAATGCTAGTGAAGTGTGCAATACTGCGTGTTGAGTTAATTCACCTGCCGACTTATAGGCAATAAGCTCAAAAATCGTTTACGTTCTGGTACGAGACTCGAATTCATCATGCGGTTTTTTAAAATGTCTGTGCTTCAAATTGTAATATATTGCATGAACAGTGTATAATACACGTAATATTAATACACGTTTAATACTGTAAATATATACATAAATTGTAATACATACTGCAATTATATAAAATATACTACATACGTAACAAAAAAACGATAATATTTTTTAAATCTATTATAGACATTATACAATTTATACTATATTTATACAAGTGAAGCATATAGAAATTTTGGCTGTTAAGTGGACGAAAAGCGAATAAACAGTTTCTAACTATGATATGCCTGGAGATTAAAAATCAGAAAAAATCTACAAGGCTCATTAAGTTTTCAGACCTTGATTTTCATTTTTTTTGGACGCGCCGTGCATGATGTTATTTACCAGACAGGTGTCTAAGTAACCATGGCGCCTAAATATGGCAAAGAAGTATGTTAGAAAGCCAGGTAACTCGCTTAATGTTAACATGTATCCAGGTACCAATCTCTTTAGTGTGGATTGACGGTCCTCTCAGCAGGGTATTTTCATGGGAACATGACCATCCGTAGCTTTTCACTTAATTTAGTCTGTAAGATTAACAGCAAGTGCATCCCGAATTTATTCAATTCACAGTCAACAGGTTTTGCCTTGCTCCATTGCTATTTAAAATCTTAAAATTATTCACAGACGTGATTGTTATTATTTTGCAATCATGAATGCAATCTCGCAGATGAAAAATACCGCAAGAATAAGCGAATGAATGAATGAGTGAGTGAATGACTGAATGAATGAATAAATGAATGAATGAATGAATGAGCGTGTGAGTGAGTGAGCGAATGACTGAATGAATGAATAAATGAATGAATGAGTGAGCGTGTGAGTGAGTGAGTGAGTGAGTGAGTGAGTGAATGAATAAGTGAGCGTGTGAGTGAGTGAGTGAGTGGGTGAGTGAGTGAGTGAGCAAGTGAGTGAGTGAATAAATGAATTAATAAAGGAATGAGTGAGAGAATGAATAAGTGAGCGTCTGAGTGAGTGAGCGGGTGAGTGAGTGAGCGAATGAGTGAGTGAATAAATGAATAAGTGAATAAATGAACGAGCGAGCAAACGAATTAATGAATACAAGAATGATTGAAAACACGAACGAACGAAAAAAATAAAAAATACTAAATAAACAGACAAATGTGATTTTGTAAAATATTTTAATAAAGTTTTCTCCCTGCTGTCTTCATTAGCTAAACGCTAAACCAAACGTAAAGTGTACAACAATGATAAAACCACATTGTGAAAATAAATTTTGAGCCATAGTGATCTCTTGTTAGATGAGCGTCTGCCCTAGTGAGCTTCAGCCCTGTGAGGTCTGATATAGCGAGTTGCGACCCAAATTTGCCTCTTCTAAAGTTCCCTCTTGCAATAGCTGAGTTCTTGTTTGGCGAGTAGGGGATTTTATGTCCCTGGGGCGTTTCAGCCCTGTAACATGTGGTCCAATAGGCTCTGGCCCTGATTTGTCCTGTTTTATAGTGAATTCTTACACTGTGAGTGCTGACGCTGTGACTTCCAGCCCTGTTTTCCCTCTTTATAATTTGCCCTTATCACAGTGAGTTCACGATTCTGAGGATCTAGGCCTCGTAAGGCGAATTGGAGGTTTTTTCCAATGCGCTCCATTCCTCTTTCTATAGTTTTTTCTTGCACAAATGAGTTTCTGCCCTATAGTGAGTTTTCGTCGTGTGCTGACTGTCGTTGTTGTTGCTGTTGCTGCTATTTCAGCTGCCGTTTGCTTTTGTTGCTGCAGTTGTCGTTGTTGTTATGTGCCATTTATTATAGACTGCTGTTACTTCTATTGAAAACCATTATTAGTCATTTCAAAAGCAAAATCTAGTAGAATTTGTTAAAGAAACGGGAAGGAGTTTAATGTTATTTAGCGCTACTTTTCATATGGTGGCTTTCGCACCTGCGTAGAAATTTTTGGAACCATGACACGTTCCGAGATTTTTCCGACATGCCACAACATTGTAACAACGAAAGTACAAAAACATTCTAATTAGATACTATAGCTTTAACAACGTAACCGTCGTCTTGCTCTCGGCAATCTTCGCTAAGGAAATGGACGAACCTTTAGTATAATTTAGACATTCCTGCATTGGGTTTATGTTTCACCGGGGTGACTATTGTCAGGCGAATGACCAGTTTCCTGCATAACTGCCCAAGTCGAGATGTCGGCAGCTTCTGTTGTCCATTTCAGACCATATTAAGACGTGTTTAATATGGTTTCAAAGTGCTTGGATGATGTGCTAATTAGAATAATGACGTGTGCCTGTGATTGATGTTTCTTTCGGCAGGTTATTGTATAGCCAGCTTAAGAGTTTTCGATACAAAAATGTTATGCATTTAGTTTGCTTTAATTCTTGCAGCAAGAAGTAAAAAAGCTTAGCTACTACAGTTGTACAATTGTATTAATAAGATAATGAGTTGATATAAAATAACATCAACGATTTGCACAGTGAAAGACATCCTCTTCTGGATCATACGCAGGAACTGAACTTACGTCCTTCTTTGTCCGACAAGTTTACCTGACAATCACAAGAACCTGTGCTCTTAAGTTTGGACTTCATATTTTCGTCTCCCAGTCTAATGATTGTAAATAATAATTGCTGCAAGCCGAGATGTCATCAAAATCTGTTTAGTTTTGCTAGTTATTATCCGTGACAAAGTATTGACAAAGTATTGTAACAGGTCAACCAAGTTCTTCTTGCACCTTTAGAAGTTTAGAATCTTAAAATATTCTTAACGGTTACTCAGTTAATTTTTATCCGCTATATTTCACGATAATATTATTTCATACTCTTGTGAAGCTGATTATAACTCTTCGCTATAACCTTGGCTTGACCACCCCAAACATAACCAGAAAATACTATAGAAAAACACCTCATAGATTTCTCTTGACTAAGGATTGAGACCGGTAGATGGGGCGGTGGAGATAAAAACCAATGGCAATGCACATGCGGAGAGACACAAACAAATAAACATGTATTAATGAACTGTAACTTAACTAGTGAAATGTTAAGAAAATATTCCAGCGTAAACTTTTCTGCGCTGTCTACTATTGTAGAAAGCAATCAAGCATTTGAAATTTGCTCTCAAGTATTACAAACTTTTCAAAACTAAAGAAAGTAATTTTATTAACATTTTGCTGTTCGCTTAAGATATCAAACTACAATGTTCTATTGTATAAAGTTAGTACAAGTATTTTATTTTAAATACTAATGTGACTCACTTGTGATAAATTCTTAACGAAAAGAATAATGGACTGTAAATTTCGCTCTTTTTAATCCAGTTTTTGTTTCATTCATTGTATTTATAGTCAGTAAGCTATACTACTATACCCTCAGGAGTGCTACGACAGCATACTTGAAAGAGATCAATAATAATGAGCCCTTTAATAATGAAAACATTTCCCAATTATAGATAATTTTGTACGTTTCCTTGCATTTCCACTTGCAAAAAGCGGCCCATGCGGCACAAAATGAAATCTGTTTCTGATGAAATATTTTCAATAAAATGTAAGTGCATGTTTTGTTTTGAATGTAAATTTGTCAGAAGAATCACCAGTAAAACGATGTCAGCTTCTTCTCTGCTTTCAAAACTCTTCAGTCTTCCTGAGTGGCACGCGCCTGAAGTCAAGTGCTTTTTTGTAAAGGGTTGAGAGCAACATCTGTCTTTCTCTTCACATGAATGTTTTCAAGCGTCGTAAAAGTTGAAAGTTGATCTGAGCCCAGCGACCGCCGTCACGTGTTGTCGGTAACACCCATAACTCGAGCCGAATAATAATTCATTTTCACAGTTAACTGAATACCGAAGGTAAATGAACAGTCTTGGCATCATTGTTTGACATCTCCCTTGCATCTTGATGAAATATTTGAACTGCGATTATTATTTTTATAAATAATTATTAAAGTAAAGAAAAATGGTTTCAAATTCTAGATACTTAACTACTACGTAGAGTTATCCACTGTACTTTTAAACTGTTGATTTCTTTTTGAAAATTGACCAACCTCCGTAGCGGAAAAGGAATTCGGTTTTTAATCACGTTCTTTCCTGCCTTTTCGACCCTTGTCGTCAAGTAAAAAAGATTTATTAGCATTGAAATAAGAGCGTGCAGTTTAATAATGACTTCGTGCCTAATATTTTTAAAGGTGAACTTCTTGCAGGCTCAGTCCTTGAGCAAATTTGGTCAAGTTCAAATCTCATAAAAAGAATATAACGAAAACATACGATTTTGTATACTGTATTAGTGAAAACATAAAACGTAGCTTACTAGTGAATATAATATTGTAAAAATTAATTATTATAGAAAACAAAAACACGGTTCATACATAGCCAAACGTATAAATATAACAACAAATCAGAAGAAACAGCAATGGATACTATAGTACAGCATTCGGAAACACAAATTAGTATTTGGACAAGACAGCCAATTCTTCGTAATGAAAGAGTATTATACGTGTGATGAAAGTAGTGTGCAAGATGAGGAACATGTAATGGTGACATCTAGACTGATAAACCATCTAAAAATAAATATAATGTTAGGTTAATTAGCTGGTACGAATTTCTAAATGTTGACGGTGATTGTGTGCTAAATTTCTTGCAATTGTTCAGTCCCTAATCATTGTTTTCTCTCTGTTCTACAGTATTGTATTATTGAAAACGCATTTGAATGGTCATGAGTGTGATTTATGACAATAAACTGTAACTAACTAACTACAGAAAAGCTACATTCTGTTGCTGATACCGAGTGGTATTTCTGTGGTAATTTGTACCTGGTTTTCTTTTTGTGCTAAATTGTCAATGTTCAAAACTGTGTCACAGTTTATCGATTTTTCCACGGTGTGAAACAGTAGAAGCTACAAGGGACAAACAAGTTCCTTCTACTACAAGATGCGTTGGCATTTCTTCAAGCGTGATTCTGTCAGACAGACAGTCTGTATGAGGTGAAAACGCGCTAATTGAAAAGCGCAAAGGTAAATATTTTTTCATTATACCTTGTAAAACTTCTTCTGCCTCGCAAATTACACACGGAGGTGACAAAATCACAGGTTTGGAAGAAATCACCTCTTTTGAGTTACCCTTTTTCGGCAAAAGTTACCGCTTCTCTTCAGCCCGAGGCAGATTGATGTAGACTTTGTTTACGGCTAAAAAGGTGGGAAAGAATTAATTGACCTTGGAGTCGCTTTTAATTATTTTTTGTTGTTCCCTCCAAGGGACACTAATTTATAATGATACTTTTTCTTGCAAGAAGATGGAGCAACTGTATAAACGGATAGTATTTATTATATACCATAAGTTGCGACGAGTTACAATGAATAAATGAACAAATAATGAAAACATTAACAAGTATTGTATTTTACATGGCCTACATATCACAAGACGTATGTTAACTTACTTAAGTTAATCCAGCTTATTAACTGCTTCGTTTGATCAATTTTATCTGTGATTATTATACTGTACCAACTTTTTCTTCTGCTGCTTCGAAATGTAAGTAATTTTTGCCACATCTTCGTGGTCCCCTGCAGAGGTCAGCACTGGTCCTGCATCTCAAATACGAGCCCACACCTGTTTTTTCTACCGCCTGTCAATACACAGAGGAAAAATCAACAATAATTACAAGACGAATAGCACTCTTTTAACGACATTACCACATAAAATAACCAGCAGAGACAGAAATAAAGTTTTATAGCCCTGCTACCATTTTGTATATGACTAACATGTTGGTCAGCAGAGGGTAGATACATGAACATAGGTGAACATACGCTTATTACACATTCGGCAAGAAAAATAAAGAAACTGAAAACAAATGACCCTTTAAGTTTAAAATTGGTTAAAGAACATTATAAATATCATTTATAATCAGGTATTCATGTTAAAATTTCTACAGGCGAACCACGCTTATTTAGTTGAAATCATATACAATTTCAAAGAGCACTACTGTTATCAGATTTAATTATATATAATATAATTATTGCAATAATCGGTTGTTTTACAATTTGTGAGGAAGGCATTCCTATAGGTCGACCAGGAAAATGAACAAATCGCCAGTAACCGCATACATGTGCAAGTCCAACAATTTGTTATTCGCTTTTAAATACTCAAAGTTAAGTAATTTATCAACTTAAATAGATGACATTATTTAGATTGAACCAGACTTAAACTGCACACTTAGAACGTCAGATAACTTTGTATTAAAAGCGTTGAATTAACAAAGAGGCGGTACAGTATTTATGTATGTTATGTATTTTTTAGAAAAATTTGTTTACACAATTATGCATTTGTTTTCGCACTTGTTTACGTAAGCTGTTAGTATGAAGCAAGGTTTGGATCCTTGCTTTTTGCACCCCAGTCCTATAAACGTGCTTTTATGACTTATGATAATCAATAAGGCTGTATTAGCCAACAGTCCAGCAAATACGTAATTACATGCCATATACCTGTCGGTCTGTTCGTTTGATTTACGGCATTCGTCTTTGATGTGTGCTCTCTGGGGATAAATTAGGCGCATTCCAGGTAAACTTGCTGGTCGGACGTAGTGTCCATAGACGGATTAAGCGATTTAATTAAAGGGTAGTACGCTGAGAACACATGTACCGTATTTGTACAAATGGTCAGCGCGGGGTGGACATAACATCCGGAAGGCCCGCCGTGTGCTTAGGTGCAGAGTGTGTGTGGCCATGTTTGCTCTCCAAGCATCTGTAAAGATGGCAACAGTTTGTAATTTGCTGAGACTGATTGCCTTGACTTCAATATCCTCCTGATAACACAAACATTATTAATCACGGCTTTGTTCATTCGCCCCTCCGCCTCTCAGTTCTGCTATATTTTTCTTTCTTTCTCCGTTATTTATCTTCCTTCACTCTTTCTGTCGTCCTTTCTTTTTTCTTTCTTTTTCTCTGCTTTCTCTATCTCGCTTTCTCTCTCATTTCTGCCTTCTCTCCCACTTTCTTTTTCATTTTCTCTGCCTCACACTCTCACTCTCTCTTTGTCTCGCTCTATCTTCTCCCGCTCTACCTCTTTCTCTGTTTCCCCCTTTCGTTGCCTTTTCGTTCTCGCTTCTTTGCTCGCAATTTTTTCCTGCTTCTCCCTTTCTCGCTTTCGCCTTTCATCGTTCCTTTAAAACTAGAAGTAAATTTGCTTTCATTTCAGAAACGTTTTCTAACTTTTTGCTGAGCAGCTCTACAGCGTGTGCAAAATGGTGTAGTTTACATCAAACCCTGAAATGCAAATCAGCTCTTATTTTTTTATGTACTCCAAAATGTGGGTTATTTTATAGAGAAATAAGCAAAACGATTAAACAGCCATTCATAAAAACGGACAAGGTCGTTGCTAAAATTGAACTAATTAACACTTTATAAGCGCACTTTTGCCCTCTTTGCAAACTACCCGACCCTAAACCTATCCAGATTTCTATTAATAGTTATAAACCGGACCCGATCCTTGATGATTTTATAACCCCGATAATCGATGTTATAAATCAGATTAGCTGTGAACAAGGCAGACAATCCCCACCCTTGAAGTGTACGAGTTTTACACCAAAACCAGACACATCCAGGATTACAATACGAAATAAAAAGGAACTAGTACTAAGGAACCATACACTAGAATGATTATAACACTGTTAAGCTGCTAATGTAAGTCATCAACTATTCCTCCCGGAATTTTACATAGCACCGTAAGTTCAAGCTTACTGCCAGTTGCCTTCTGAATAAGAGGTTTGTCAAATTGCTATCACAAATTCGTCCCACCCCACGCATACACGAATAGTCGTCACTTTAATTATGACCCCCATAAATCACACAAATGGTTTACTACCAGATTTGCAACAAGAGCGTCATAAATTGATAGCTGATGACCCTCAACTTGCAGAATTAACAATACTCTCTTTAAGTCTTGCTGGTAATACATGCATAGTCCTGCTTAGATTAAGGAATGTCAATCTGTCACATGTACATACAATGCAAACTACATGATGTACTTTCGTCTTTACATGTAGTAAGCATGTCGGCATGTCCATGCAGGTTTGTAATTAACGTTTAATTAAGAGTTACAACGAGTTTCGTTAATTTTCTACCCAGTGGCCATATTTGAGAATGTTCTCACGAATCTCAATAGTTCTTGTCTCAAGTTGCCTGGGAGAAAGAATAATAATGGCTGCTGATTATCATTAAATTTCATTCTCAGCAGCAAGAGGAACCAAATAAGAGATCGGTAGTTCATTGATATCGTAATTTTATAATATCTTTAAGAATCAAACTAGTAATTATATGTTTAATAAAAGAATATAGTATAAAAGTTGTATAGAATGCAATGATGATTGTTAACAAAAGCGTAATTTTAATGAAATTTTTTACTGGAACTTTCTTCGTTTAAACTATTGTAAACATTGCCAGTAACGATAAAATTGACTATAAAATTATAAACGTTAAACATGACGTCTGATTATTGTTGTAAATAATTCCAGTTTACTCAGACTATCAGCATAATTAAAATTTACATTTGACAAAATAAAAAAGTCCTTCAGTTTACATGATATAACTAGTCAGAAAGGTACTCGGGTTATTTTATTCAGTAGTTTAGGCTCACATTAATTCACTCAAAATGAACTTTTTTACTTTGTCAAATGTAAAATTTTAATTATGCTGATAGCTTGAACAAACTGATGTTATTTATAACAATATTCTAATCGACTGTTTTGCATTTTTAATTTTACTTCCAATTTTATCACTGCTGAGATGACCTACAACACCGGAAATGTTCAGTTCGAATTATCGGATGATTTTAAATAGTTTTTTCTATTACCTCTGCGTTAATTTATTTTTCAAGAATAACTAACGTGCATGATATATGAGTAATGTATTTTTGTGTGACATGACAATATCGGTGTTGTGATTTTTATTCTCTTAGTCTTGTACTAATTTTCTTTGTATATACACATGTTTGTTTTTATTTATGCATACTGTACTCTTTTGTTGTTTTGCTTTGTGCGTGTGATTGTTTCGATTGTTTTTTGTAATGTGTTACATTGAACTATTATTCGAAATAAATAGTATACGCTGCATAAATAAATTATCTATATATACCCATACACGCATGGGTCGGCATACATTTGCATATCCATTAAATCATTAAATATGCTTAGTGGATATATAAATATTGGTGCATGTCTGCAAACTAATAAATGTGATCCATTTTCAGGAGAATGATTTTATAAACAGGATTTAATATTAATACCCACTAATGCAAATAAAATAATAACAATCATTTTTGCAATTTCGATCTTAATTCCATTCGCGTCATGCAAATAAAATTTTATTATCTGAATTTTTAGATATTACGGATTAACTGCCAAGTCTGCTTTTTTGTATAGAGTACTTTTCGGTCGTATGACTGAGTGAGCCATAATTATTGCGTGATTTTAGTATTCAAGTAAAAATATATAAGGACCAACTACCATAAGTGGGCAACAGATTGAATTTTTACTTCGCAGAATCAACGACCTTGTATTTTTGTGTATAATCAGGAGATTGATGTCTGTTTCTGGTTTAATTTTGCTTTGTTATTTAACCTGCCTTAAACTTAAAATAATGTGTAGTTTCTTCAACATATTGACTGTAACATCCACTACACTAATTTTAACTACTTTTTCTCTAGAGATCCGCTACTATTGTCCCACTTTTCCTAAATGCAAAAAAATCAGAAAAAGAAAAATCAGAAAAATTGATTAGAAAAATGTTAGAAATTTATTTATTTTTAAATAAATCTTTGAAAAACTACTTTTGCCTTTATTGCATAATGAATTACGCAGGTCTCATTAGGGATAATTAATGAATTTCAGCTATAGAAGGTCCTTGTAGAAAAGTAGTGAGATCACTTAAAAAATATTTCTAGAACATAAATATAGATGAAAAAATAATACGTAGTTATTTCAATAAATTTTTTTCTATTTTAATAATTATAATTTACTATTACAGTCTTCAATCAGTGCGGCTTCAGCAAAAACCCTCATTTTCGTTCACTTGTGTTTCATGTATTCTTTCTACTTAAGCCTATTTGGGTGCTCTTTTGAAACAAATACAAGGCACCTGCGTAAACATGTAATCAAATGCGCGTGAGAGATAGGCGGTACACGAATCTTGTTAAAGACAAGCAGCTTCAGCCAACGGTTTGTAACTCTAGTTCCATAATAAGAAATGATTTTTGGGCGGGTTTCCGAGAAGTCTTCTAAAATGTACAAAGAGAAACTTCAAAAACTTTAGTTACGTGTTCATCTAATGTGCAATTTATGCGATGGGTTGTTAAAGACAAGATCACCCATGTTGTTCAATTAAGTTACCAAAAAATTAAGCGCGTGGCTTTCAAAATTAGTAAAACTTGCCTATAAGAAATTTCTATGAAATAATTAAACCATAAAACTTCCGATAAAATTTTCATTTTTTAAAATTTGAGAGCCACGTTTGCCAGCAATGTCACCACCTTTAGATCAGCTACAATATCACCCAAATGATAGCCACTTTAAAGCAAGACATCAATATAAATAATGAGTAAGCGAGGCAACAAAAATCTTCCCTGTCTTACGCCATGGTTAACTGCTAATATTTCAGAAATGCTTTTCGCACATTAAATGTTTCAATCTATACAAGTTAGCAAATCGATAACAACGAAAAAGGAGAAAAAGCATCTCTTCTCAATTCTTCAAGCGAAATACTCTGATATGTCTCTAGGCGCCAAAAAGAATTTTGTTTTGATTTGAAAATTACAAGCAGATTGCAAAAGAAAGTAAATTTTAATCGCCAAAGCAAACCAAAGAAGAACTAAATTTTTAATGCACCACTGCAAAAAATGTTTTGTGTTTACTCACGACTGTAATTCATTGTTGCATTTTTGTATATATTAAATTGTGCTTTTGATAATTAATGTCAAGCTGTTGATGCTGGGAATCCCCGTTCCCACACAAGCCGTGAAAATTACTTCATTCCCACAGAGCAAGCTGAAACCCAACTCTCCAGCAATGACACAGAATGACTCAATATGTGACCTCATCTAGGCTGTTAATTTCAGCCCCTGGATCTAGCAGAGTTAACCAAAGTACTGACACATGCTTGCGTAAACTGAGTAGTCACAGCTGGCAAAGAACGGCGTGTGAACGAAGGATGCTGCAATACAAAAATATAAATTGAAAATGACACTAAAACACGTGCGCTTTACCCCATGGGCCGTGGATTGGGCACACGTGTCGGAATCACTGGTCAGTTTAAACAGCTTACTAGGCTACCCTGGGAAATGGCAAACTGCCAGATCGCTATACCACTGAAATACTAATATTTAACTGTGATTCTTGTACTGCATTTTAATTAGATAGCTAGCTTTACCATGTTAATATACAACATACCAAAAATGCGAATAATTGTTACAATTATTTTCTATAAAAATAACTTTTCGCACAAATCTTATAATACGAATTAATTTTACATGTATGCATTATTTGACATGTATGGATCGTTTTAAGTGTTTTACCAATGTACATTATAATTATGTATATGAGCAAATAAAATTGAATTGAATTGAATACAAATTTTAAAAAATCTAGTTCAAATTATAGAATAAGTTTGACAGGCTGATTATAATTAACGTTTTCTTTTGTCTAAGGCGTTCAAACTAGATTTCTTAAACTATCCTGTCTAAAGAAAAGCCTCACAAGGAGAATAAGACGATTACACACACGTTAGCAGGTTCCGCATTTATGGCCCATTAGAGGACAAAGTGTGACAAAGAGAAGTGAGGCTATACATGTGTCCAGCTACATGACGTGGCCATAAATCAAAATAGCCAATGGTCAGCTCTCGTTTGACTGATGATATCAATCTAGCTAATCGGGTTTCCTTCTTGGTGTTGTCTAACACTGCACCTGCTCTGTACTGTGTCTTTTACTAAGTCTAATGGTATGCTAATATATGTCCACTTGTCGCATAGTCCGGATAGTCAGAAATCCGAGGAACCTTGAACAACGTACCAGTTTTTTTGGCATAGCATAGGAACAAATAACTGTAAATGTCTATGTTACTGTACATATTCCAACTAACATTTTCAATGCTGTCCATTTTCCATCATCCACTAAGGATAAACATATTGTGTGACATTATAAAAGTTGTAACAACGATCTTAATTTTTTGTTATTTTTAGTATTTTTTCAGCTCAGCTAAATTTTCTCCATTTAGCATTCTATGAAGCTTCAAGAATATTTTTCGCAACCACAAGAACCGTAGTGGCTTAGAGGACATTAGCACGACGAACAATAACATTTTGAATTTTATTTTTCAAATTCATTTTTCAACAATTATACAACTGTAAGTACACCAGTTTTTGTGATTTAAACTTTGTGTTTGTGCACTTTACTTTACTTTGCATATTTTACTTTACTTTACTTTACACCTCACTTCACTTCGATTCACTTTCTTTATTTTTCACTTCTTTTCTTTCATTCATTTCATTTCCTTTTCTTCTCTTTCTTTTCTTTTCTTTTCTTTGCCCTGCCTTACCTTACCTTACCTTACTTCACTTCACTTCACTCCTTTTTAATTGGTAACATTTGTGCCTAGTTTTTGTCATAAAATAGCTTTGTGAGTGAGTGAGCTTTTTTCAAATTTCCCTTTAAAACCGTCGAACTTTGGGTTATCAATAACTTTAGGTGTTCCGCGCGCCATCTTTTGCCAGGATTTTCTACAAACTGATTGTTCAAATGTTTCGCAGTAGATGGCGCTCAAATGTTATGTTTCAGCTGCTCATGTTAAAATAGCCGTATTATAAAGTTTGTTAGCCTATTGGGTTTATAAGATAACCAAGGTTTAAATAGAGTAAATCCGCAAGAAAGCGGTCAAATAGCATATAAAGTGACACAAGCTAAAAGCAAGTAGCTGGCATACTAACGATAAAAAACAACCATTACTTTCTCAAAAGGAGAAGAAAGAGCAATTTTAAAGACCTAAAAACGTTCTATACAGAGTTATAACTCGGCTTTAAATTCAACAGACAACACAAGCTCTGCCATGAGACTTTTGTAACATACTGTAAATAATGAACTACAAGAATATTACAGAAATTGTTACCCAACGTTTGCCGTGAATACAACGCGCCAGGCAGGTCAACAGCAGGTGCCACTTTTAAAGTCTTTGGTGTGACAATATAGCCACAATATCAAACTAGCAAAGCTAGACGGAAAGCGGAATCGTTACCACTAGACTAATCTTGTCAAAAAATCTTTATAATTCGCCGCTTACCTGTTTACGTAACTAAAAAAGAAAATTCATAGTCATTTATACACTGCGAATGCTCTAATAATTTTTCCAAAGTTTTCGCAATCTTATCTAAACTTGTTTAAAACGACATACTATCGAAATAGGGGCACCTATATGTCTTCGCGGGAGTTTAAATTTCCCAGTTTTGTACTGGGTTACTGCTAACGCAAGCTCTGAGCAAAATAAGTTTACTTTACTTTACTTTACTTTACTTTACTTTACTTTACTTTACTTTACTTTACTTTACTTTACTTTACTTTACTTTACTTTACTTTACTTTACTTTGCTTTGCTTTGTTTTGCTTTACTTTACTTTACTTTACTTTACTTTACTTTACTTTACTTTACTTTACTTTACTTTACTTTACTTTACTTTACTTTACTTTACTTTACTTTACTTTACTTTACTTTACTTTACTTTACTTTACTTTACTTTACTTTACTTTACTTTACTTTACTTTACTTTACTGCACTGTGCTGCACTACGCTGCATTGCACTGTACTGTACTGTACTGTGCTGTACTGTACTGTACTGTACTGTACTGTACTGTACTGTACTGTACTGTACTGTACTGTACTGTACTGTACTGTACTGTACTGTACTGTACTGTACTGTACTGTACTGTACTGTACCGTACTGTACTGTACTGTACTGTACCGTACTGTACTGTACTGTATACTGTACCGTACTGCACTGTACTGTACTGTACTGTACCGTACCGTACCGTACCGCACTGCACTGCACTGTACTGTACTGTACTGTACTGTACTGTACTGTACTGTACTGTACTATACTGTACTGTACTGTACTGTGCTGTACTGTACTGTACTGTACTGTACTGTACTGTACTGTACTGTACTGTACTGTACTGTACTGTACTGTACTGTACTGTACTGTACTGTACTGTACTGCACTGCACTGCACTGCACTGCACTGCACTGCACTGCACTGCACTGCACTGCACTGCACTGCACTGTACTGCACTGTAATGTTCTGTACTGCGTTAGGTGTTACTGAAGATAAGTCACTCAACTGCCAGCTACACTGATTAGGCCTGTGCAATAAAAGTTAGACTACCATTATTTTTTGTGTTATTATTATGCCTTAGATTTTACAGTTGCCGTGGCAACTAGGAGTGACCTCGCAATGATATAGAGTCTTTGGTAGATGGTACATGCATACGTTGGTTTATAGAATTATTATGAACTGTACATTGCTTATTCCTGCAATGTTGTAAGAGCTTTAATAACTTTTCTTGGGTTTTGTCCCTATTCACCCCACTGTACTTATTCACCCCGTTTTACACAGAAATATAAAACATTAGGAATGAAACACAAAAGTTTTATAGAGAAACAAGAAATTGTCATCTGACTTGCAACAATCTCGCACATAGCATTAAGAAGTCAAAAACAAACAAACGTTTTCAGTAAAAGTAAGATTCTCATTTAATAATAAAACAGAAATTAGTTAACACCTTTGGGGTTTTCTGTTATGCATGTCTACATATAGACACAAATATAACACTTTGCTTTAAAAAATTCAAGCAGATTATGCAGCAAACGTTTTTTGATCGGCTCTTGCACATTACTGACGTAAGATTATGCTCAGATATGTCCACAAACACTGGTTTAATGAAATCTAGTTTGCTTTTCTAAATATTTCAGTAATTAAAATATCGTTACGATGACGAGATCTACCTAGCACTAGGAATAAATTACAGTTGACAAGGGTTTAGCTGGAACCAAACAGGTGTCTCGAGATCCATGTCTGAACCTGCTTGTTTTGAAGAAAATTGATGGTTGAGTTGTTGTAATTTTGCTGCCGCTGGCCATTCTAACCTCACGTCAACTCATTGCCACTTGCACATGCTTGAGAATGTTGTGTGATACATGACTTGTTCATTTTTAACAAAAACTGGATAGTTTTAACTCATAATGCACAAACAGCACGACAATGCAAGCAGAGACGAAGCAGCAGTGGTGAGCATCGAACGTTTGAGTTCGAACGTTCGAATACGATTCGAACGAGTTTTTTAAGTTCGAATTCGATTCTAACCTAAAATTATAGCTTCGAATAATTCAGCACTTCAGCCACTTACGTACTTTATCATAAAATCCTTGAAACAGCATGCAATTAGCACAATTTAGCTGCAGTTTCTGCAGTTAGCTGCAAAATTTTTAGAAAAAACAATAGGAAAACAGAAAAATAAACATTACGAAATTCTACAATCGTGGATTTTGCAGTGTTGATTTGTATTTTATACATACTGTTATTTTTGTTTTTTCTTTGAATGTACAGTTAGCGTTTCTAAAATGTGTTTTACAAAAGCAACATCGAAAAAAAGCTGAAAATATGCGTAATTATTCAGTTGTGTACCTAGTTTTAACAATTTGACCAGAGTCATTTGATAGTCATGGGAACAGTAGAACTGTAGAAGTCGTTAGTAGTATTGCACAGTTCAAAGGTATTTTACCAGACGTTTGTATTATAGATGTAACACTACTTTTGTATCGGTGACGATTGAATTTTTATCTCTCAGATCATTAAAGGAAAGAAGGTTACATAAAGATTTAGTGCTACGTTATCATATCATACATAAAGACATAGATATAGACAGAGATATAGACAATATTTTACATTAGCTACGTCTAGTCGGACCAGAAGTAACAACTCACTTAAATTGTATGTCATTTCTTTCTAACAGAATTGTTCCAATTTGGAACAGTTGACCAGAACTTGTAAATGTTGCATCATTGATAAAAGCTCAAAATGCAAACCTTTTTAAATGGCGCTTAAATTTTGTCGACCTAAATGCTTTCTTAGTATTAAATTAAGAGACTCATGTAAGAAGCGTTTGCTTTTTGTGTCTCCCCCACACCGCCCCTCATTATTACATTGCATTTTCTGCGTGTTCATATTTTAATGTGTATTGCCTATTTTTATATGATGTATATATTTGTATGTACATGTATATATTTCAATGTACGTTGTTTACTTTTTATTTGTTGTATGAAAAACTTAAACTTAGACGTATAACGAGAAGATATATGAGACTGAAGATATAGATTTATCGCCACTCCTACCTTTAAATACCTGCCTGGTTTAAAAACTGATTTTTAATGAGTCCAAATATTATACACTAATAACCACAATGCTGAATTCATAGATCAAGGGGAAATTATTGACCGGAGAAAGTGTTGACCAAGAAATGTTCAAAACTTAGTTATGGCAGAAATTAAATTTCAGGCAAGATCGAATGCTAATATGCATGACGATTCAGAATGTTGGCCACGACAAAAGAGATAATGGCGCCCAGGCTTACAGAAAATGAAGGAAAGTCTTTTTGGATTACATTCCATGAGCTAGCGCATGAGTTTACTGAATTATGATGATTAACGCAAGCAGTCTACATGAAGCGGTAGAACCTCCTTGAATACATAGCAGAGTCTCTTTTAACTTATCCAATAAAATTTAAGGTAGCTAGACATGCACTGGGTTGAGAGCAAGAACTCTGCATAAGATTCTAAGAACTGCTTTACTTTACTAAAACCATCATTACAAAACTTGCAAACAATACATATGCAAATGTAAGAAAGAACTAGCAGTGTCTGCTGTAATAGATGTCAGAGCTTCTCTGTCCTCTTCCCTCTCCTCTTCTTAAGTGTTGTTCTGCTACTTTGCTGCTGGCCCCTATATAATTGCAGCCTTTATCAATGGTGTGTCATTGATATTCTTCTATTCTTCAGCATCATAGCAGCATCCACGCTTTTTTAAACATAAAAAATAAACAACTATCAATCCAATTGATAACAAAAGCACATTATTATAATTATATTATTTTTGCAAACGTGTAAATACTATTTACTGTTCAACATCTACTGTTTCTTTTACTGTTTCAATAAATATGATGATCGTACCCAAGTACTGGGATGTTTTGTGTGTTGTGTGATCTTTTATATATACATGGTATTGTATATTGTTTTTTGTTGTTCGTCAATAAACTAAACTACATCATAATTATTAAAATTATTATAATAAAACCAAATTGAAGTCATTTTTAGGAGCGCATGTCTAGATTTTATTAGACTACAGAACTGCATTGCCCGTGTCTGTTGGGATTTTGCACAACTGGAGGCGAGTTCCCACGATTTTGAAGGTTAAAATAAACGCCCGAGGAAATGTTTAAATCCGTCCATTCGAGAATCATTTAGTGCAATAGATAGTTTTGAGTTGTAATTATTACAATACTCTTACAGTTTTATATTAAATGTATAATGTCTACATGTATAAATGTGAGTATGAAAAAAATGGTTATTTATTTATTGTAGGCATTTCCAAAAATAGCTTTGTAGTATTAAGTACGTATCTGGTCAAGAGAAGTAATAATTATTCTTTAAGACTGCAAATATATTACTGAAACGCATGGCCACTTTCTAAAATGCTACGAAATTTTATTTGCAGTATGCAGTCTCCGGTAGTGCACTGAATTTTCCATGGAATCACAATACCTTGTTGCAATCATTCATTCTTTTCCACCATTCTTTCATATCATTCTTGTCCCATCGCGTCTAGTCATGCCTCGTCTTGGCCTTACCTCAACTTATCTTGTATCTCATTTTATTAATATACTCCGCTATATAATGTTCTTTGTTTAATTTTTACTTTAGTTTTTTCACTTTCGTGTTTTTGTTAAGAAAGTTTAACAAGTTGCAACACAGTATAATAAATTTAAAGCAATTTCTATCTAAAGCAACTCAACAATTAACAGTCTTTTATTAATCTGACATTACTTTAGCGGTTGCCATAGTTGTCTTTTACACGAACAACAATTCGGACATTAAAGAAATCTTCCCCAAGAAATTTTTGTCTGGACCGTAAGGAGAGCTGTCTCAAGGTGAGGGTGTGTTCCGTTGTAGAATAATATTAAATGCCATAATGACACTTGTGATCGCGTGCGAAGCGTCCCAGTGTGGGTATTAAAGTACTAATTACAGCGATAAAAAAGACATAAACATTTCTCTCACAAAAAGAGCGGGTTGTAAGAAGATAGAGGATGCAACCATCTTTAAGAAAGAAAATTAAGGTTCTTGTAACAATAATATAAAACTTTATTCGATGTTTTTTTCTTTGGAAAATGATTTTGCAAATTTCGATGTTTAGCACGTTTAAGGAGTAGCTGCAGTTACAATGCGCGGAGAACTAAAATTCACGCGTGATTCAACTTATTGGCACCCTCTAGCAGATACGCCCCGAAGTTTTATTAAGTTCTGAAGATACAAGGTGTTTCCATCTTGGCATTTGTTGAACAAAGCATAGGTTACTATAAAAACTATTCTTACAGATGGTGCGGAATACTAATGCCTAAAGGCTTTGTCCAGCCGATCATTATACATTGAAAAAATGAGATGACTAAGAGAAACAGTTGAGAAGCAATGAAAAGGGCGGGAGAGATGCCATGAGGAAAAACGTAACTCTTTGCGAGAAGAAAAAATATTCGTCGCTTTGATGAAGTGTCCTCTACTATGATAAAAGAGCCACGTCTATAAGTAAGTAAGTAAGTAAGTAAGTAAGTAAGTAAGTAAGTAAGTAAGTAAGTAAGTAAGTAAGTAAGTAAGTAAGTAAGTAAGTAAGTAAGTAAGTAAGTAAGTAAGTAAGTAAGTAAGTAAGTAAGTAAGTAAGTAAGTAAGTAAGTAAGTAAGTAAGTAAGTAAGTAAGTAAGTAAGTAAGTAAGTAAGTAAGTAAGTAAGTAAGTAAGTAAGTAAGTAAGTAAGTAAGTAAGTAGGTAAGTAAGTAAGTAAGTAGGTAAGCAAGTAAGTAAGTAAGTATGTAAGTAAGTAAGTAAGTAAGTGAACGAGCTAGTTATTTGTTTATTTATTTATTTATTTATTTAGTTCGTTAGTTAGCTAGCTAGTTAGTTAGTTAGCTAGCTATCTAACTAGTTCGTTAGTTAGTTAGTTAATTAGTCAGTCAGTCAGTCAGTCAGTCAGTCTGTCAGTCTGTCTGTCTGTCTGTCTGTCTGTCTGTCTGTCTGTCTGTCTGTCTATCAGTCAGTCAGTCAGTCAGTCAGTCAGTCAGTCAGTCAGTCAGTCAGTCAGTCAGTCTGTCTGTCTGTCTGTCTGTCTGTCTGTCTGTCTGTCTGTCTGTCTGTCTGTCTGTCTGTCTGTCTGTCTGTCTGTCTGTCTGTCTGTTTGTTTGTTTGTTTGTTTGTTTGTTTGTTTGTTTGTTTGTTTGTTTGTTTGTTTGTTTGTAAGTAAAGGTCTTTTATTTTTATAAAAAAAGTTTATGTTCTCTATGGCTCCTTTACAATTAAGGGAAGGAGTTTACAGTTACCTACACGATTTAGATACTCTAACAATAATCCTAGTCCTAGCCCTAAACCTAATCCTAATATTAATCCTGATCCGCTTCACGAGCTAGGTTTTTATGTGTGGGGAATTGTAAACTTAACCCAATAAAGAAGACATTAATATAAATTGAGAACAATATTTAAACAAGGTAATTTATTTTTCAATTTAAAGTACAAGTGCTAATAAACTTGCAACACATGCAACAAAAATTTTAATTAAGACATTTCAAAGAGACGTTTTATCTGTGATTAGCCAGTTACCTGAGTGAGTTAATTGCCAGCCAATTCATTAATTAATTTGTACAATATAAGACCCAATAAGGCCTGAATTAAGCAACATAAATTGGTTGATCAAAGTTCTATTGCATGTCTGACATTTTGGTCATGCTGCTTTTTGCGGGGTTGCTGTTGTCATACTTATCTTTGAAAGTAAAGCTATGGCAGATACTACGGACCATTGCAGACTTGTTAAGTTGACTGACCTATACATTGTTATATTCTCTTCTTCGCCTCTCATTCTTTCTCTCTCTCTCTCTCTCTCTCTCTCTCTCTCTCTCTCTCTCTCTCTCTCTCTCTCTCTCTCTCTCTCTCTCTCTCTCTCTCTCTCTCTCTCTCTCTCTCTCTCTCTCTCTCTCGCTCTCTCTCTCTCTCTCTCTCTCTCTCTCTCTCTCTCTCTCTCTCTCTCTCTCTCTCTCTCTCTCTCTCTCTCTCTCTCTCTCTCTCTCTCTCTCTCTCTTTAATTATATATATTGTTCAGCTAATCATGAATGTAAGATTGATTGAACTTTGCGATAAGGTATATATTACTTGCTGTTGTCCCCTAACTTTAAGGCTATTGTAACTTTTAGTCTGACGCAACGCGTTAATGAAGAACAGCATTTACAGGAATTATCCCTAATTATACAGAGGCACAGATAAAGTTACAGAGGTTCATTAAGCAACCAATTACCGTTCAAAACAATTGGTTAAGCAAACATTCAATTGTTTCCGTTCATTCTGTCTAAGTCGGCGATCGTGCAAGCAAGGAACATCAAAGGCGCCGACGTCTGACTTGATTAAAATGATTTTATAGGTTTGTCAGGTGAGCATGTATGCAGCATCCTTGGTATCAACAAAGCAAAGAGATGGATTTATTGGTTGTAAAGAGTTCTCAATTTGTTCGTGCTTTGTTAACCTGTCTCCTTGGCGGCGTGTTACAATGGCGCTCAAAGAGCTCATTTGCTAAGTTTATAGTTTCTTACCACAAGGAAGATGTTGTCCATATTTTATGCACATACCTGCATCTGGATACACTGTGTAAGAGACTGCCAGGAGTACGTAGAATATGTGTGATATGACACTGCATAAAATAACCTACCAACGCAAAAATACTCAGAGTAAAAAAACTTAAAAGCGAAAAAATTAAAAATAGCAATCAGAATATGACGTTTCGATTACTAATACGTAATATGTAGTCGGATCAATTACTATTGTGTCTGCATTTCGTTCATTTTAATTAATTTGAAATTTATTGACTGACGACAATTCTGAAATACAAAACAATAATAGTAGATAAACCGACAATAGCTAAAAACTATCATAATGATCTTGAACAAGTGAAAAGTTATTATTTTTGAGTGTTCTTTTATTTACAGCCATATGTAAGTTATATTAGCTTACAGTCATATTAGCTTTTTATACTCAACCCCGTATAACTGCTAACTGCTATACTGCATATTAACGTTACTAGTTCTCGCAGTACCGTTATACTCAGGGCTGGATTATGACTTTTTATGCCCCTTTGGCTGGAATTATGGAATTACCCACTCTGTCACACGCACGCACAACATTTATATAGCTTGCAGTAAACTTATTGTAAACTCTTTAAATAAACTAGAATAACTATCTTTTATTTGTCAATAAAAATAGTCTTTAAGAAATGCCACTACTTTACTGTTTAATACAAACCAATTGATCACATATTTCAACACAAGCGTAGTGAAACATTTTTTACCGAATGTTACTAAAGGTTGAGGGCCCCACACGGCTGAGTGACCCTAGACTGCAGCTATGCTAGCCTATAGGATAACCAGGCGCTGGTGATTTTGCTAATTATCAAGAATTAATTAATGAAATGTAATACAGAACCGGCAGGGCTGTTTAAGCCATATTTGGATGTTTATACCGCATTCCTGAACAAGATAAATAACCTGAATGGCAGATCAAACTGTTTACTCTGAGCGATCACGTATTATTTTACTAGCTAGACCCAGTGCTGCTTAACTTTGTAACAAAATTAAACCGCGACTTTTAGCCACTTTCTTCTAATTTGAAACTTTCGATGTTGGAAAATCAGGTTCTTATCATTTTGGATTGTAACCTGGTACGGCTACGTAGATTGAAGGATTTCCGAATTATAATTAAAAACGTTGGCTCCTGTTTAAAATGTAAATCGAGTAAAGGTTTTTAGGATCTAATATTGTTGATGTATATGTGCTTACAACACAGTTACCTGTATTGAGGTATGCCAATGCAGCATGAAATACGAAAAATCACAACTTTTTGAAATTACGACAAGAATTCTTTAAATTGCTTGTATAACACCTGTAATTGATGTGCAACACGAAAGGAAAAATTCGAGCAATTTCGGGAAATTAGTTTGTTTGTCACGTTACTAACGACAAGGAGACATGGGCCGCTGCGCCAGACAACATCCATGTAATTATAATAATATGATAATTATAATAGTTTAATACGTTTTAAACTACTTTAATGGGGATGTATAAGGGTGCGAGGCTTGTTACGTCAAATTATTATAGTTCATATAGCTCACGATGCAAGACTTTTTTTGGAGAAAATACTGGTTTGCTAAGTTGGCTAAGCTGAATGACCTTTGTGATAGTTTACAGTTGCATTATATTTAATACAAGAGATTGATAATCATATTTAAACACCTCTAGTTTTGTTTCAGTCGTTTCATTTTACTATTACTTTACTGCGTATTGTGTGTGTCTGTAAAGAGGGTTGCTCTAGATTGCTGTAGGGTTGCCCTATGGTTGCTCTAGGGTTGTTCTAGTGTTGCTCTAGGGTTGCTCTTTGGTTGCTTTAGGGCTGCTCTTGGTTGCTCTGGGGTTGCTTTAGGGTGGGTCTACGATTAGGTCTAGGATAGCTCTACGGTTGCTCTAGGTTGCTCTGTTGCTCTAGGGTTGCTCTTGGTTGATCTAGGGTTGCTCTAGGATTCCTCTAGTGTTGCTCTAGGGTTCCTCTAGGTTTCCTCTAGTGTAGGTCTAGGATTCGGTTTAGGGTTGGACAAACAGTCGCGAAGTAGCTCTCAGAGAAGCGTTTTATCACTGTATTGACAATTCAGTATACCAATAAATTCTTATAACTAATACTTAAAAATAGAAAAATGTTATCGTGAGTTTTACTGTGCTAATTTTAATGTTAAGCTGAAACATTAGAACAGCAAAGGGATGTAGTAGTCTGTCCAAGGTATGTACAACTTGTAAACAATTCCACAGCTTAGTATCAGTTTCCGTGTAAACATGCATTAAACAATTTTACAGATCAATATTAAACAATTGTTTGATAAATTCAAGATAGTATAAAATTAAAAGTGAACAAACATTTCCCAACTTTTGTGCTTGTGAATTAGGTTTTACATTATGCTGTCTTTAAGTAGAAACTAAGAATATACCAATTTTTTTAAAACTTTCTAACTTAAGTAAGCTTATTTATTAATTTGTTTTCGCTTTTTTATTAAGGACAAGTCATTTAGCACGTTTGGTTTATTTTACCATTATTTTATTAAACTTAGTTAAATATAACAAAGAAATTTGCAAAAACTGTCTATAATGCTGTTTGTATAGAAATGTTCGGGCATTGAAAATTATGATGTGATTGGAGGACTTAAATCGCGCCTTTTCGTAAGCGCGAGCTGCTTAAACTATTTCAGATTTCTGTAGCTTACCTAATAATCATGCAAAAATGTCGCAAAATTGTCTGTCTATTTTTTGTGAAAACGTATTGCACTTCTGACGTAAATTGGCAGTGCACTGCTTTTCTTAAGCCGGTGAACAATGTCATTGTTGGAAAAATGGAGGTTTCAAAATGCGAGCTGTCACTGAAGCTTGAAATGAACGCGACTTTAATTAAAGTGATTTTACTAATTACAAGAGGCGCTTATCTCACTGAATTTTATTACTAAATCTTTCTAACGCTTTCGCCAACATTGAAGTAAGCCTAACTCTGCAGAAGGCTTGGCCTTTCCTTTACTACTGTTAAATTCTGTTTGATAATGTTTGTACTGTATTTCTTGAATTACTGAGTCTTTAATCTACAGTGTTTGAACAAAATTTAATAATAAAAATGATGGTGATGATAATAATAATAATAATAATAATAATAATAATAATAATAATAATAATAATAATAATAATAATAATAATAATAATAATAATAATAATAATAATAATAACAGTACTTTCTGACACCGATTTTGTGGTTTTTCAACTCAATGTGTGTAACACCGGAAGGTTTACGCATGCACGCACGCTGCACGCATTCTACACACGTGTTTGGACACGCATTACTTGCTGCCTGTCACAAACGCACACAAAATACCCGTAATTATTCTTCACTGTCTCGCCAGCCATAATGCTACAAATTTCTGCATTATTAAATCCGTATACTAGATTTCGGTTCCCACGGTCTTGCCACAATACACACTAGTCATTATAGTCATAAAAGTTGTTTGGTTGTCATTATTTTTCACAAAATTGCGGAATTTAGCGGTTTCTGAGCTGCACAGAGAAGATGAGGCAGAAGCAAGCATGGACCGTGCCCTCGTCAAGGTCGAAAAAGTTTCCAAAAATTTGCAAAGGTTATCTTCTGCCTAACACCACGAAATAAAATTTGTTAATATTCTTAGCATTTTTAAAAAAGGCAGCCGGTGCACTTTTAATTTTGCGCAATAATATGTTTCATAAAAGCGAGAACTTCTGTACTACTTACGTAATTGTCAGTAGTAAGCTTACTTATCTGTAGTTAAAGTTGCACGAAGTATGCATGCAAACAGTCTGCATTTCAGCAATCCTACAGAGCCTATACTTTTAACTTGTATTATGTATATTGCAGTCTATGCCTCTTTAGACTACATTATAGCTTCTGTCCTAAATTTTAATAGCAAAAATTAATTTTATTGAGTTTGGCAATGTTTTGCTACATTCTAGCAATAAAAAAACAAGCCGAGAAAATTAAGAAAATTATTTAGCATGTTTTCCGTTCAACTATCTTTTTAGTGCTTTGTGACTAATTCAAGTTAACACTTTATGTTATGGTAGGGTCCTTGTTTGTGCACGGATTTTTTTATAAAAAAATTAATGTTGAAGTGCTATAAACTTAACTGTGATATAAATTACGCTGTTAAATTTAAAATTGAAACGCCATGAACTTGCTATTAATAATGACGATGACGATGATGATGATGATGATGATGATGATGATGATGATGATGATGATGATGATGATGATGATGATGATGATTTATTAGAGTGTTTTTCCATAGAAATGTTCAAGGTACTTCACGATATAAAAGGAAAAGTTAATACAGCAATGTAAAAATCAAACTACAACTTAGTCATATTCCTATATACATAATACTATACCAATACAGCATATTATGGATCTAAGTGATACTACGGAACTGATTCTAGACTAAGTAGGTCTAAAAAGTTTTGAGTAAACTTTTAAATTTTTGAAGAAAATGCCGTCTAATACACGGAAATATGCTAACATTTTCGTATTCAAAGAGGAAATTATATGGTGGCTCAAAAGAGACAGTTTTACACTGCATCTTCCAACATTATCTTACAATACAAATTTTTTGGAAGCACTCTGCATGCTGTTCTTGTGAATGATAAATCAGACAACTGTAACTGCAGTTGTTGTTCGAATTCAAAAGTGACACAAAAGCAAAAAATACATCAAGCCCAGTTTTTCAAACGATGACACCTCTAGTGATCACAGAGTGAATTATTTCTCCTTTCACGGACACTTGCGTCCCTTTGTCACCCTAAGCACTAATCTGGGAGAAATTATGTGCACTACTATAGACTTATATGACGTAAAAATATTGCAAGAAAGTCTGGTCGCAAGCTGCAGAAGCTAGGAGACCAGTTTGGGGAAGATAATTTACTGCGATTTAGGCTAGTTAGAGGCAAGCCACTTAAAAAATGGTGCCTATCAATCTCAGCAAATGATCAGAGATTTACAAACGTTACCTCAGGCTGACGGAGCTAGCGTCATTACGAAGTTGGGTGACCGAAATAATCTTGAAATATGAAGGATACTAAAGGATGAAATATGAAAGATTCAAAAGTGAAAAATAATTTATTGTTATTTTAAAAAGTGTTTAAGTTAGACGCACAAATGGTAAAAATAAAGTGAGATGAGATGAGATGAGATGAGATGAGATGAGATGAGATGAGATGAGATGAGATGAGATGAGATGAGATGAAATGAGATGAGATGAGATGAGATAAGATGACAACTTAACAATACACCATGCATTGAAGTTGGGCTTTTCAAGCCTTTAGCTCAGCTGTAAGATGTTAATTGCTCACATATTAATTGCTCCCTTGATAAGTCAGTGTCATTAACTTTTTTCATTTTTTTACTATTGTGTTTTTTTACTATCTATGTACCTAATTGTAATGGTATTTTCTCTAATAAGCAACAATAAAAGATGAGATGGGATCAGACGAGATGATGTGAGGTGAAGTAAGGTGAAAGTGAAGCAAGATAAGGAGAGGTAAAGTAAGGTGGAGGTGAGACGAGATGAGCAGAGATCAGGTGAGGTGAGGTGGAGTATGGATTGGTTTCCACAACTAATGGTACTCTTGGTCTTAACACTAGTGATAAGGAGAAAGAACAGAAGGTGTTATCCTTCACGTTAATAATTGGAAAATTCTATCAGCGCACCTATAAGCTGTCAGAAGCAATGACTCGCAAGATAATACCCAAGGTACTTGTACAACTTCATTGAAGGAGGCTGAGAATTAAGCAAAGAAGTGAATAAATTATGGCATTGACTACTACATCAATGCATTAAATTATTACTTGACCCCAAATTTGTCGCGCTGTACAAGTTCAGTATTTTTCTCTCAGCTAAGCGTTATAGGAGCTAATCTTTCAGACCTTTTGGGAAAATATACAAAAATGATACACCTTACGTTACTATTAGGCTAGAGATCGTGGCTAGGTTCTCGATAATCGTAGTTTAGGGTTGTGTCAAAGGACCTCCCAAAATCACGTGTTGCGTTGCATACCGCTGCGCATAACAAAAACAAGAGTTTTTAGCCTCTGGCTCTTGCCAAGCCAATTAACGTTCGCCAAGAGAAAAAACTGAATAGAATTTTTTTGTCTGCTGACTGAACCTTACAAGGGAACCCTTTTGTCATGGATATTATTTATTATAATAAGAGAGAGTTTAGAATTTAAGGGGCGGTCCTTCAGACAAGTTTTTATACTAAATCTTTTAGGCAAGTACAATACGTATCTATAAGCTAATTAGTGAGTTTAGTAAATTCCAGCGAGATTTAGGAGTTATTCTTTCGTACTTCGAAGATTAAGGTTTTCCGGTTTAGTGTCTTTGCAAATTATCGCAAATACATTTACGAACGCAATATTAACTAAAAAATATCGAAGTTGGTTACACAAATAGGGGTGCCTACAAACACCTCACAACATGCTTACAAATATTTTCGATGTTCGCGAAAGAAAGGAATTGTGTTGGTTTGCGTTACCCGGAGATAACGAAAACTGCATGAGAACTTATACATAACATTTAAAAGATTATTAGAAGCAAAGGAAATAGAGTTGTATAGTTATAAATTTAGAAAATACTGAAAAAAGTAAGAGAGTACTAAACACTGGGAAGTTTCTGGTAAATGCTACTGTAAGCAACCTATACTTGTCAGTTATCGTTGTGGACACTAGATCTGTATAAAAATGTTTTTTGACTGTATTGCTGACCACACCGCTTTAAAGGTAGTTAAAAACTTCTTAATATAAAGATAAAAGGGGGCTTTTCCGAGTAACTTGGATTATCTGGTTATTGGATGTAGCCTTAAATTATAATAAAAACACTGTGAATATAGGTAATAGAGACCTATTTATGTAGCTACTACGAGGAACATTCTTTTGTGTTGTCGTTGACGTCAAACAGGGTTTCTTTTAGGCGAGTTTTATTTATTCGTATTTGGACATGCCCCCTAAAACGTTCTTTTCTCATTCTTAGAGCACTGAACTATTTGTATTGAGTTACGCTAGCTTTGTCATTTAAATCTTCGTTAAAAATCAACTCTGAATTGATATTATGATTCACATTAAGAACTGGCTGCCACCTAGAGGGCGGCACCTACGGCGCGCTTGTTGTTGCTAATTGGTTCCGGTTCCTGCCTGCTGGTTCAGGGCGGTGCAACTCTGTTAAATTGCCAAATTTTTACTTACGCGTATTATTTTTTATCAAATATTAGTGATGCAGTGGTCCCAGTTGTGGGCGGTACAAAACTCCCAGTTGCACAATGCCTAATGCTTCTTTTCCTAGTAAAAACGGGACAGTACGTACATAATATAACACACATAAAAGTATACGCCTATGTTTTAAAATAACTTAGAAAACTGATTAGGTTAGTTCGTAACCGTTTATTAGGAATATGTTTATTCAATATTTTATGTAAGAGTACGAGCAAGATTATGAAGTGCATTGATGGTAATTATTTCGTTTGTGTATTTATGTATGTGTATGTATGAACATATAGATTATTGAGCGTACAACATGAAGAGACCAAAAACACATTGATCCTGTACATAGGACGGAACGGCTCAAACGTAGTAGGGACGATAATACTAAAAAAAAGCATAGTAACAAAAGCACAATAATAACATACACATATATATTTGTGTGTGTGTGTGTGCGTGCGTGCGTGCGTGCGCGCGTGCGCGTGCGCGTGGGCGTGTGCGTGTGCGTGTGTGTGTGCAGTATGTATGTGTGTATGTAGAATATATTTATTTACATATTCAAGTACAACTTAAGATGCAATGTTCAAAAGTTAAATGTTCATTATATATACATACATACATACACTATTTGGTGTATCTTTTTTCTTTACAATTTAACTTTATCACTGTTTTTTTGTTGTTTTTGATATTGTTTTTTCTTATTCCTAATTGTACTTTCTTCCTAGTAATTTTGCATCCCGTATAGTTTTATTTTATTTTAACAAGGGTAGCTTATGGATTCAACTATACACGTATGTGAACGCGTGACCTGATGGTCTTTTGCTATCCGTTCCCTTGCACCCAATTTATCACTTCTCGTTTCTTCCATTTACTTTCGTGTAAATTTTATACGTTGAATTAGTTGTGTATTTTATGCAAATGTGCACCAGAAGAGATCAATAAGCATGTCTATGTTTATTTAATCATTTGATCTCCCGCATTCACATAATTGAATCTATAAACATTCAAGGAAAGGATGTGCACATAGAACTTCAACGAGATCTACAAGGTGCCAGTTCGCCAATAGCTGTGTCGTCAGGAGAGCGCTTGATCCAGGTCTGACCATATCCAGCTGACCTATAACCGAAAAAAAGAAGGAAAAGAGCAGGAATAACGTACAACGCAGAAAAGAAATTGCAATGCCACCTTATTCATCTTTGCTTGAAATTGATGAGTTTTCTCCATCACGACCTTGGAGAAAGTCAGTAAGTTCTGCTGAAAAGTTTTTGGGAATTAATGAAATTAATTGCTGTCAGCATTTTTTACCTTGGCAACACTTTCGACAACACTTTTGATAGCCAACTGTCCCCCTGTGACAAATTGTCTCACAAATGGAAAAGGAAATAATCTCTGACTTGAACACACTCGAACTGCTAGTTAGAAAACTAACATATGTTAGAAAAATAACGTTAGAATCTTGTCTAAAGTGCGAATAATACGACAGGAATCGTGCAATACGTCAAAAAATATTGAGTCACCAATGTGTTTGGAACATAGGGATAGATGACAAACATATAGATATTTTCGTAAAAAAAGGTTAAAATTAAAAGCAAGGTTAATAATGGTTCTGGAAAACATTCAAACAAAACTGCACCGAACCCACTATAAATTCATTGCTCCAGCAACGACGACAGCGACGACGACAACGACAACAACATCGACAACAACAACAACAACAACAACAACAACAGCAACAACCGCAACAACAACAACAACAGCAACAGCAGCGTCAGCAACAATAACAACAACAACAACAACAGCGACAATATGGTTGCCATTACCTGGGTTTTAGAAATTAGAATGTATATTTTCCTTGAGCTATCCTATTTTAATAAACCCAAGTTTTTAAGAAACAACTTTTTCGTGGCATTTCACTAGTGGTCTCGGCAGAATCAGCTTTATAGTCAAAGTTATTGGCTGTGAGTCCCATCACAGATGGTGATTCAGCACAAATTCGACAAAAATTCCAAATAGATAAACAAAGCATGGTGATGAGTGAGAGAGTTTGATAGCAGACCACTTGGCACTAGCTTTGAAAATCACTTATTGTAATTTCATCATGACAAAGGGCATTCTGAACATCAAAACTTGTTATTCTGGCAGTTTTAAAGCAAATTCCTTAAACACAGATGCAAATGTTGTTAATGAAGCGGAACGCACCGCTAAAAATTACGAACACCAATTAGTTCAGCCATACCATACCCTACCATACTTCTAAATCATGTACATTAGACAATTAAACGACAATTTGCATGACCATAGTTTCTATTAGCTGTCTTAATTAAGATTTACACCCACTTGATATGTGCCAGGTGCAAGTCAATTAAACACGTGCTTTAACATGTCTAACGTGATTGTCATGGTTACCTATGCTACCTTCGTGTCATCGCCTCTTCATGTCCTCAAGACAATAAACCAGTCTCTCTCTGTCGCCCTCTCTCACTCTCTCTGTCGCTCTCTCTCTCTCTCTCTCTCTCTCTCTCTCTCTCTCTCTCTCTCTCTCTCTCTCTTCTCTCTGTCTCTCTGTGTATATATGTGTCTGTCTTTCTCTCTCTTGTCCTTCACTCTTTCGCTATCACTCCCTTTCTCTCTCTTCCTGCCTCTTTCTACAAAAATGGCTGTAGTTGAACCGGAATCTATCTCGACACTCTCCTGTAAAGAGAAAAAGATAGAAGAGGTGGTACGCCTGCATGCAAATGAAACCGCCCATAAGGAACCGTGCAGTCAACTATCCATTCACTGGGAGACCTTGCGTTACTTAATTTCGATTGCTAAAAGGATACCATAATTCCTCATTCGCCACGTCCCGAACTTCACGCATTCACCTCCCCCAACACCCCGTCTCACCAATTCCCACACACACGCTCCAGTAAACATACCGCAATTTACAACTCAGTCAACCTGCCCGTTTTCATTTGTTTTTGTTAATTATTATCAATATTAATAACGACAAGTTATTTCGCTTGTTTTAGACTGCTGTACCTTTTATGTCTCTTGGATTTTATTTGCTGTTTTCTAAAAAAAGCTTTAAGCTCAACTGCAATCTTCAAATTTGCATAATTGCTACTTACGATTTACATATTTCAAACTTTTGAGAAGAAATAACTGCCTTGTTATTTTGCTTGTCCGCTGTTACTGAAACCTATTCATTACAAAGAAGCTTCGGGCGATATGTAGAAACGATTTGGTTACCTTGTAAAGAAGAATCTTGATTGTTATTTCAATGACTTGTGTAAGCAGTTGATCGTTTGAGTCTAATAATCGTTTTAAATTTTGAAGGCAGTCTTGAAAATACTTCTTCGACAAGACCGCAAAAATTTGTAAAGTATAACTGTTTTCATCACCCTTAACGTTATTACAATTTATTTATTATTTTAACTTATTTATCACAATTATCATTATCAATTATCATCATTGTCTATATTGTAGTTCATATCATCAGTTATTACTGTTGACCTTTTTACTCATTGCCGTTTCACCATATGTGCATTTAAACCGATTAGAGAAATATCTACAACACTAACACTATAATGTATTATAATCTATAACGCAAACACAAATTATTGTACCGTTCGAATTTTAATTGTACCGTGAGATGGTGGTTTTGCGCTTGTGTTTATGTTAAGAGACGTGTTTATATTAACTCTATGATATATATTATTTTATACTAGATTGTATTTGTAAAAGTGAGCTTTATGTTTTTTAAATATGTGTATTTTGCTGTAGCTTATATCATTTTTACTTCATTACTTGTGTTTTTAATGGCGGTCCTACTGCACTCGTAGTTTTTAGCTTTTTTGCACCAGACGCATATGCCTAGTAGCAATGTAGCCCATTCATCCAGTAAGGCAATCACTGAACGGTATATCACATTATGTAATGTATGCTATTATCATTTTATAAGTAAATAAATACGTAAATATACAGCTCAGTCATGTAAAATACATAAAAATTTAATTATTACCAGTTTAAAAAGAGTACATAAAGAACATTTGTAGAAAAGTATATGTATGTATGTATGTTTTTACCATACTGTTTGTACATGTTCAAAAGTTCCCAGAATTCATTTATTTCCACATTGCATCATTACAATACTGACATAAGCGTACGAGGCGGTAGGTCGGGTAGGGGCTTGCCCTACCGTACAAATAAATTGTATATTTTTAGGGTAAAAAAACAAAGCCCAAGGGTAATAATGCATAGTGCATAGAAATAAAATTTGTAAGCTCATTGGCTTTAAAGAATGCAAAAGGAAACTTACAACAATGTCTTTTTCTAAAAATTTCTGCTAATTTCTGCTAAAAAATGAAAATATTCCTAACGTTCAGTTTTCCACAGTCTTTATTTTAACATTAAATTCACGCATGCGTTCACTGCAGCGTTCACTACTAGATTATGCCCATGTGGATCCACACAAATAGAAGAATACATAGAAGAATATGTGGATCCATACAAATAGAAGAGTATGAGCTGTCCTCAAATTGATTACTTAAGATCACGCAATTCACCGACGTAAAATTCGAATCAATAACTTCAATACTGTCGTGTAAAAAAAGCATTTGAAGTTTTTTGTGCTTGAATAGTGTGTGTATTCTTTAAGATAAATTACTTTGTGTGAGTTAATAGATTAATAGTGAATCAGTGTTTGAATATCGCGTACGGTAATTTTTGTAAACCCTGTGGACTAATTCTATGTAATCCCACCATTGTTAAAATATTTATGTTGTAAAAAATTAGCCATTTTTACAAAAACTATTACTTACAATGCTGTTACATCATTTGGAATCGAAATTCCGATAAGAAAGGGTTGTAAATTGCGTTACTTCATTAAACACTGGTCATTACCTCAGCTTAAATTTTGTTTAAAAAACAATTCCATCTTTCTCTTGGGGTTAAGCGATGCAGGTCGGGGTTTGCAAATGGGCCTCACAAGTTGAGTAGTTGAGTAGTCCTAGAAATGTTTCTTTTTTAGACGCTTGTCAGTCTATATCCTATATAATTATGTCTGCCGCTGTTTGCACGTATTTGGAAATCATATAGGCTAGGGTAAGTTAGTTCCTTCTGCCTCCCCCACCCCTTCTGAAACTTCCTCCCGTACGCCTATGACAATACAGATATATAGTTGTTCAGAACTATAGAAGTATAGAAGACACTTAGTTAACTGGCAAATACACAATGTTATGCATAGCGTAGCTTGACATACTTATTCTAAGAGCATAGCTGCTGTACGAGGAAATCATGAAGTAAAAAAAAACAAAAGTTAAAAAATAATGACATGGAAATAGTAAATATATTAAATGGTGTGAGAGGAGGCGGAGGGTGAATGATGAACTGGGGCGGGAATTAAAAACATCGTGATCATTATGTGTTCGGTAAGAGTCAAAACGCAGTCGCATTTTTATTCCGATTACAGAGGAAAAAAACGTGAATGACCACCATTATCAAGTTATGTACTTTAATATTTTCATTGATGCTTTTGAAATATTTCTTTTTGACGCATGTTTTAAAAAATTGCAAGGGCGTGGCTGCATTTTACTTGCGCCTTATTATGATCCACAACACCGGTCATACTTTTCTTTTATTGTTGTCAAATTGGCGTAATTCTTACTGTGATTTTATGTACAAGTCTAAATGATTATGCATATGTTTATGATTTTCGTCCTAAACATATGCACGCTGTGGCGCGATGACGTACAACGTACAAGGTACAGCAAGACGCAGTGAGCAAGAATGACGTATAAGGTACTGAAAGCGTCTTTGGTTACCGATGTTTGTTTACCGATCTTTGGTGACCTCGTGACCTCGTCATTACGTCATTAGTCTCGTGCAACGAAAAATGGCGGTTCTTCAAATTTAATACCGCTAACAACGAAGTGAATAGCTCAAAAATCAAAACAAAAAAGTTTTACAAATAACTTACAAATACAATAAAAGGAAATTTGTAATAAAATAAATTGAATATTCGTTTTTAGAGTAGGATTTTAAGTTGTAAAAGCTTATATTACAGTGAGGATTTAGTAGGATTTTAAATAATGTTGCAGGAAGCTGGCTAGATAGCAATGGCTCCTCCACCTTCGACACAAAGATTTCTTTTGATATGAAATGAATTTTGAAAATCATTGTGAAATGTATTAAACACTCGCCTAGTTGCTAATTCGTTTGTTTAATTTTGGTTCGTTTATTCACTGCTTCACGTTCAGTTAATTTACATATTTTTATGCAAATGTTCACTGTAATGTTGGTAATCCAAGTTAGGCATTGTAAACAAGCCCTAGGCTGATTAATAACGCAAAAACCTCGCTGCAATAATTCAAATTGAATACTAATTTTACAAACATTTGGCGGTTACCGTTTGTCGACAGAACGATCCGGTTTCTGACGGATTGTGCGGTCGGCATCAGGTATTATTATCACAACTCTCCTCCCTTGCACTGCATTCACAATGCAAAACCACCCAAATAAGCAGTGTAAACATTGTAGAGTTCTAACAGCGCTCTAAGCAAACAAGAACTGGCGCGCTGCAATAAGCCACTGACTTCAAAATATTTTAAACGTTTTAAAAGTAAAAAAGAGCAAAATGGCGTATCTTTAATAATTATTTATTTATTCATTCGATGTGTACTAGTAGTATAATTTGGATATAAAAAACATTTTATATTTACCAGAGTTTCTTTTGTTTAATATTTAACTTTCTGTTTATGACATTATTTTTACGTAGGGCCGGTTTGTGATTATGAAATTCACTGACAACCCGTTGATGCTGGAGTTGCCCAAAAATGTTCTTTGTGGTAGACAAGACGGATAATGTGTTTAGATATGACCAGAGGTCGGCTAGAAGAAAGATGCAGAATCGTCAAAGCACACACGCGAGGCGTCTGAAGACACTCTTTCGTTTCATATAAAAGAGCGGGTAACAGTTGTACCTGCGAAAATATGACAAACTGTGAGAAAATACGCGCGAGTTAACAGCTTCCTTTCTTTGGCTGAGAAAAGGAGGCATTCCATCTTCTTTTGAATCTAAACGTGTGCCTTTTCTGCGTATATCCTACTGCAATAATAACCCAGACGGAAAGCTCTGTTCTGATAAACGTAAGACTCGTATAGAGTATATTACCTGGCTACATACACATTTTTATAAACATTTTCATTTTTCAAATGAACACATTTTTTAAAGGATGGCAATGAGGCTGATGATACTCGTCAGATATTTACAGCATCATTGAAACCAAATAGCATGATTATAATTGAAACTAAAGTAAATACAGCAAAAAAATCAGAAAGATAATTAAAGCAAGCGTGTGATTTGCACATATTCATACAAACACACGTACTCCATGTACATAATAATGATGGAAACAAACGGGAAGAGAAATGAAAACTATTGCGGCCGGTCAGGGGAAAATCTTGTCGTAGCGTCAATAAAATTTTGAGCTAACTTACTTACGAGAACATTTTGGCATTACCAGACAAGAGGGGATAATTTTTTATCGTGGATTCAGGGAACTGGTTGGTGAATGGCATAGCGTTAGAAGGATTAAGATTTCAATGCAGTTGCTCCCTATCCGCTGCAAATAACGGGAAACTTATAATTGCTAAATATTAACACATTTAAAGTTTTGTCATGGTTCTACGTATTCATATTACATTGAATTGACTTTGTGATAAAAGTACATGCACTTTACCAGCCGCATTTTATTTATTAAAATTTTAACTGCCACTGTATCAGTAGTTATATAAAAATGTTTTAAAATAAAATTTAGCTGCCGTCGTAATTCAACAATTATTAAAATATACCCCTAACCTAAACCTCTAAAGTACTTTTTCGGTGGTTAATGAAAGACGATAAACCAAATTTTATAATAATATATATCTGAAAAGTGACTTGCAATATCCAAAAGCGGTGACCATCTAAAAGTGATGCACGTGGCAATAAACATCCCGTTAAAAGTCTCGCCTGTAGACCAGACTACGACTCAGCAAAAGTAGTATTTAGGCCTACCAAACAATATTAGCTTTTTCTCTTTTGGCAACGATGACACCTGCAAAAATGTGTAAAATTTATTAGCAAAATACTCGTTGATAACAATAATTATCTAACTGTCTCCAAGTAACTTCCTAACTCCATTTTGAAACACTAAGGGTCGTCACAACTTTCGGAGAGACTATGCAGAATAACTTACGTGGCATGTACGATTACACGAAGATATTTAATTACGATGTTCATTTCTAGCCAAAAAGAGCTCATTCGATCCGGACCTGCCTCTTGCGCTTAACCAATGCTATCAGGGTTACACGTAGATTTTTAAATTTTAATATTTCATTGCAGCAAAGTAAAATTGCTCTGAAAGACTGCACGTACACAAGTAAAGTAGAAAAAGGAATAACCCTTTGATTTTATGACCTGCCGGCATAAGGGGCGTGGCTCAATCATTTTCAGGTGAACATGGCCACTGACAAATAACTCTTTCATGTCTAGTGGAATTTTGACTGTTTTCTATTATATAGATTTGTTTAATACTAGTCTAAGCCAGGGGCAAGCATACGAATACACGGTTCTTGAGTAGCTAGGAACCAGTCATTTGATACTTTGAAGTTGCCATAAACGTTGCAGTAAAATATTATACGTAATATATTCTGGATATGGTGACTACATCTGCATGACTTGCCGTAAAAACCGCATGTATTTATGGCCAAGGTTTTATTATCTGTAATGTTTTTTGTTCAGATACAAACGTTTAGCTTTACTTTAGCATAAGGCGATCATCAGCTTACCTAACGATTTGTATACCAAATCGTGCTTCCCTTTACCCCGACCTTTTAGATCGAAAATCCGTATAAAAGTTATACACTTAGGTATCGATGCACAGAACACTTAGGTATAGAACTATAGTAACCTCATGCAGGTGTAGAGGACCTAATTAAAGTTGTAGGCTTCTTGGTAAAGTGTCGTTTGAAAAAATGTTCCCATTACAGTCCTGGACTTCTGTTGTTTATTACATTTTATAAGTATAAAGGAGCAACAGTCAAAAACTACTCTTCAAGGAATTAGTAGTTATCATCCCACAAAAACAGTGTATCAGTCAACAGTCGTTGAAAGGATTTGCGGACAAAGGACCTATTTTACAAATCACCAGTATCCTACATGACTTGTGTGACAAAATAATATATATGTTACCGGTTTGATTAGTCCTGCGAAATGTTTACATATGCGAATAATATATCAAGCTTATCAAAGCACTGTGCATACGTAAGCAAAAATAAAAAAACACTAAATAATACTAGAAAAGGGTTATAGTTGCCGTGAATACTCTATAACATATAATTTGTATGAGCAAAAGACCAACATCACATTCTAAAGGTTGAAATAACATGTCAATCATGTCCTGTTTCTGGCCGCCATGTTTTATGAGGTTTGTTCCGGGTACCATCCTTACCGTATAATACCGATTATCTAGCAGCAATTATAAATCTGTTTTAGTTTGTAGGCCTAACTGTTTGCGTTAAGAAGAAGAGCACGTCTCACGCGTAGATTGTTTACTTTTCCCACAGCACCGAGTGTAGTTTTCATGCTCAAGTTTAATCGCTCTTATCATTTTCAAATACCAAGTCACCCTGGATCATTCGATAACACCCTCTTAATGTGATTGTTTAGCCGATCAAAGTAGCGAGTTGCTACTGCAAGAATTCCAAACTTACAAGACTCTAGAAGTGTGCACTCATGCTTTTCACCAAAAATTTTGCTTGTTTATTTGTATAGTTTATGAAAATCTGGCAGCGATAAATCACTCGAACTTGTAATCTCTTGTTTAAAGTACCAACAAACTCTGGCAAACAAATTGCATGAATTAGTAGCGACGTTTCCTTCGGCGTTTTGAATTACACCACTTAAACCAGTCAATTCTTTTTCGCTTATAGACATTTTTCTTACATGTATAAATTTTCAAATGTTTTTTGGATAAGTAGTAAAGTCTCTTTTTCACGTGTTCAAAAGCGTAGAATTTCTCATTGTGTACAAGTATATATCATTTTTCGTAAAAATGGCGTATCAGCCGTTGCCTGCTAACGATTAAAATTTCTTCTTGCCATAACAATTTTCCAACTTTAAATTTTGAGACATATATAAACAATTGGCATACATTTTGTAAGAATGCAGAACACTAAAAATTTAGATACCGTTCAAGCAATATTATGGCACCGAAAAATCGTGAATTATACTACAAATTGTATTTTAATAGCAACTGATACTTTTGTAATGAAATTAATCATGTAATCGATAACGGAAATTAACTCAATTCATAATTGCAGAATTTTGCAAAATAGTGAGTTAATAATGACTGTAAGCCCAATTATAATTAAATGGTTCCTCAAAACTAAGTAATTTTAGAAGTTCTCTTTACAAGTATTCTGCACTCGACTAGTGTGGACTTAATGTAAAATAGTTTTCTATCTTTCTTCGCCTTAAATGTTATTTGTAGTTTATACTGCTTTTGTATTAATAAGTATTGTAATGTTAATAAGATTACGTTACAGCAATTGCAGTCGCCAAGAATTGTATAACTTTCATTTTAAAGTCAACCGCTTACTCCGGTTTCAACTGTTTCACATACGTGCGCATGCAAGTCTGCATGATTTTTAGCCCGGGGGCTGCAACAAACGTTCCCACGACCTATTCGTTCTCTAAACCGTGATGCTTTTTTTAAATTTTAACCAAACTGGCAGGTAGACGAAAAACAAATACATGTAAGGTACGCGGAGATGAGTGGATCAGACATGCATGTACCACATGATTTGTGTGATAAATAAAAACGTATAGCTTTTAGATACAAAATGTTGCTAGCTGGGTTGACATTAATGCAAAATGGATGTTATTGAATAATTTATTATTTATTTAGTATTTATTATGCACAAAAATAAATATATACATTTTATACACGAGAAAAAGTAAACAGTAAAATTATATAGCCATGATCAATACGAAAGTTGTGCCTACCACTGTGCTACGGATAACAGCAAGGAACTAAATCCTCAAACAGATCCACTGCCTGTCATCCATCAAATATTAACAAAAATGAAGCAGCAGCAGCAACAGCAACGGCAATGACATCGACAAAGACACAGCAACGAAAACGACAACTGTACAGCCATCTCATGCTAATAAAATACAAGAATGTTTGTTTTGCCTTTGCTGCAAATTATTATTATTATTATTGTTGTTGTTATTGTTATTATTATTATTATTATTATCTTTATTATTATTGCTATTATTATTATTATTATTATTATTATTATTATTATTATTATTATTATTATTATTATTATTATTATTATTATTACTATTATCATCATCATCATCATCATCATCATCATTATTACACAAACATACCTTTTCTACCTTATTACTCAGGTTTGGGTTGCTCAAGTTTGCAATGAAGTACTACTTAAACTGCACGTGGCAATTGCAAACCCTCATTCACTCTGTGGAAGCATCAAGATTGAGAGTCTCCATTCACACTTCAAAAAAACTGAGTGATGTTCAAGCTTTACAGACATTTTTCCTGTTGGAAACTTGTGAAAGAATCTGCAGACTTTTGAAAATGCACTAGCAGCTTGAAATTATTTTTGGAACTGTTTTTACTTCTTGTTCTTATAAAGTACTAAATTTCAATTTCTGATGGCACACCAGCGGAGCATCATGCCGAATTCATTATCATTCGCCTTATTTCTTCAAAATAGCAACAAGACTGAATGGATTCAGATCTAAATCTGCGAGCGTAACGCCGTGACCTTGTTTATAGGTGATTATACCTGGCCGAGTGTGGTTGTAGATTATTATCCAGAATATCTAAAATACCAGAAAAACTGGATTAAACTCGAAGGCCTAGGAAGAGTGTGTCCTTGACCCTTTGACTGAGATCACTGATCACCATAAATTTTATATATCTCCAACTCCAGACATCTACACTGCTCCTGCAAATTTCGTGACTATAAACCTCTGCGCTTACGAGTTAATATAAATTGAAACTCAAAGTTGTAATTTTTACATTTTGGCTCCTCTTTCAGACCCGCACACAATTTCAAGTTGTATAGCCACAGGATTATTGGAACCCTTATCTCAGATGTCTACCACGTAGGTTTTGTGAATTTCAATGGTCAAGCATTTTTGACTCCAAGTCAATTTTTTCATTACAGGTACATTAGAGCATTTATTGGCAAAACAACACAACTTTATTAAAACTTCCAATTCGAAGTTTTAATAAAGTTGTGCTGTTCTGGTTATAAATTTTCTTGTTCCTATTTCGGCCCTTAAAGAAGCCCAGCTTTATAAAAGCCAGGGTAGACAACTACCTCATAGCACCTCAATACTTAAAAAATTACCTCAAAGCCTTTGGCAGAGTTGACGACAATTGAAAAATTCACCGACGTCCAGTGTCCTTGACGCCTCGGTTCAGGTCACCGTTCATCATTTAATTTCAAAAGCTCTACCACTGGTATCTTACCCTGCAAATCTTGCAACTACAGCCTGCTTCGTTTGCAAGTTAACATGAGTTAGAACTGGATGCGCAAATTTTCACGTTCCAGCTCCAATTTCGAACCCTTAAACACAATCAGTTTTTTTTAAATCATACCATTGTCAGTGCCCCTACCCCAACCTGTCTTCCGTGACTCTAGCTCTCTGCGTTAACGTGAATTGCAAAGTGGGAAGCTAGACGCATAATATAATCAGCGTATATGATTACATTTCAGTATAATCGTAATGAAAAATCAGCGCATGTTCTCCTAGATAAAAAATAAGAATAATAGTAGCTTTTTATATCCTAAATTTGATCTGCTTATTTAACAAGTTCTGCTCTTAATCATTAATTTTGATTGATGCCATACATACGTGCACCTGCATGACCCTCTAAAATAACAACATTGCATTAACTTTTAACAAAATCTCTTTTAATTCAAAAGATAATTTAAAACATTTAATTTACATATTAATATTCAATAAAAAACACCGAAGTCTTACTAGTAATACTTCTCTAAATTTGTGTGTCCTATAACAAGCAGCTACCATTAAAATTCTATTGAATAAATCAGAGTAACTTTAACATGTTTGATAAGGAACAAACATCATAGTATTAAACCTGGAATAATTTATAGCTACACAAACATATGCCTTCATAATAACACCCCTATATATCACTTTATGCAACAGAAAGTAAACTGTATCACTGTAAACAGTTATAAATATATCAGATTGTGTGAGATAGACAGTCATATCTGTCATATTAATTCGAACATATGGAAAATGAGTCGCTTAACAATAATTTGAAATCCTCACTTTAATGAAGTAGGATTTTTTTATGAACTATTAATAAACCTCACTATAATTTCACTACAAAACTGGCTACTATAAACAGAGGCATTTGAGGATTTCATGTCCCATTTCGGATGTGCAATCTACACGATTAAAATAAAATAATTAGAAATTACTTTTAATAATTGAAATTACTAGTTTACAACAACTCTTAAAGTAAAGCACTACAGCAAAAGTTAACAACGAAAATGGGATCCAAACTTCTAAGACGTATAATAAACCTAAATTATCTGTTATATTATCTTATTGTTGTATCTTATTACACATTAACATTATAAAGATCTACTGTATAAAGAGCTGCAACAAAGAGGTATAATTTGGTCTAATATTCACCAGGGGCGCCACATGTTTTCTTCTTTTACATTGACTAAACGACAGTTACTCTGCTTTGTATTAACTGTTTGTAACTTTGAAGGAGAACACACAGAAGAGCAAACAGACAAACTTGCACCACTGCTACTAGGGCTAAGATTATTCGTTATTGTCACAGATGTTGTCGTTGGTACTGAAAATAAAAAAGCTGGCGATGACGAAGATGACGATGTCGATGGAGGCGATGATGACGACGATGATGGTGATGCCGACAGGAACGATGATGATGCTGGTGAAGGTGGAAGTATTTCATTTGACTCTGTTCTCTGGGTGTTCTGCCTGATGGGCATTGAAGTTGAGTTCAATTGCGGACTGGGTAACACAAAGGCAATTTCTCCTGTTGGTAAGGTGCTTGGTATCAACTGCACTCCAACGCTGCTATAGAACTGTGGTGTGCCATTGTTATCTGATGTATATTGTACCTTGGGGACGACGTTCACTGTGTACGGAACCTGGGGAGTAAAGTTAACAGTTGGAACACCATTTGGCACATGGACTTGAACAGGACTAACAGCTCCTACGGTTGCATTGTACTGTACATGAGCATCAAGAGCTCGCATATTTGAGGATAGGTGACTAATGAGCTGCGTCCTGACATTGGCATCCAGACCATCAACGCTGGACAAGTATCTCGCCACCTCGGTCGCACAGTGATTGTAGCCCGCTCGATACTTGCTTAACACAGATGGATCCTGGTTTACTGCAACTATAGAAAAAAATCAGGTATAATAATAGAGTCGGCTTGAAATGCAACAGACAACACAAACTATCAGGCTTTCATGGCAGACTCTAAATAACAAACTCCACCGCCATAACAGAAATTATTACTAACCCGTTTTATCCTAACACCAAGTGCTAGGCAGTGAAGCAACAGATATAATTTTTAAGATCTTTGATATGATCCAGCCCTGATATCGAACCCGTAGTCATCCAGGCGAAAATCAGGCGCCCTATCCCGTTCCATACCCTTCGCTTTAGATCATGCCCTCTACAGCAAAATTAATCATGAAGTACTCCGTTTACTATCCTTCGGTATAAAAAGCGTTTTCTAGTTCTATTGATATTCTAAGATTGAAAGAATGATTTATGTCAACCAAACATTTAAAGTCGAAGTTGCAAAAGTCGAAGTATATGGCTTACCTGCCATTTGCTGACGTTGCAAAGACTGGAGGTGTTTAACTGTTAGTTCCAAAATGTCGGCTTTCTCCAACTTAGAATGTCTGGAACTCTATAAAACAGTTTTACATTTCACTGATAATGACAATATAGGATTTTTAAATGGCTATCTTCAGGACTATTATGTTTAAATCAAAACGGTAAAAATGGCATTGATTTATTTGTCAACATCTTTACTAAAAAGACATTAAGAGAATTGGCAAGTTATGCATACAACACTAATTCAGAAGTGGCTGAAAATTCTGTATTAGACAACCTAGCAAAATTCATGTTATCGTCGTACATAACATGGTTAATACTGCGATCTCTAAACCATAAAAACTACATAAAATGCTAAAATTATTAAAGGAAGACCGGATTATTGTTTAGACTCAATCTTATTTTAATTTACTGTCCTTATTTTAATATACATTTCCTTACCTATTAAAGTTAACAATTGTTCCTTATATTTGAATAATTAGCTTAGAAAGTTAATTAACGGCTGCCGAATACAGCTATTGCTTACGTCAGAAACTAATCACAGTTTGTGCAATGGCAGGCGTCTTCCCTTGCGCATTAAGCACATTTGCGTAAGAGTTACTGTAATGTTTAAACGCATGATGTCACGAAAAATGGGCTCTACGTCATATGACACCAGAACTAACACGGCAGTTCATGATCATGCTTATCACGGTACCGCCTTCTATTTGTCGGCCACGCGAATGTGACAAAAAGTAGCTTTGAAAGTTTAACGAAATTTAAGTATCAGAGGTAATTATTATTTAATCTAAGCTTCGATTTAAAAATAGCGATTGCAGTTTTCAATGTTTTAGAGCATTCTTTATTCTGAACTAATGTTTACACAATCATTCGGTTTTCCTTTAAGTCTAAATGTAATATTTGCATAGACCAAAACGCGCAACCCACCCGCAGAACCGTTCCCTGTATGTCCAAGTATGATTTCATGATCCCTTTCTATAGTGGCGTTTTGTAGCTTTTGCAATCATATTTTTCTATTAGTCACGCGTGAACTCACACATTTTGTGCATTACTGCAGGTGCCTGCTTTTCAAAGCCGTTTCAATATAAAAACACTTTGTTTTTGTAAAATTAATTTCTTAGCATCTGTTTCCTCTTAGTTTCTCTACTCTAAATTACATCATTCTCTTCGTGCGTTATGCAGAAGCTCGTCCTTTCAATTATAAACGATCATACTCCAGAATCAGTTCAAAAGCTACTGGTAACTGCATCAAACCAAATCTCTTTTTTCAATTTTCCCTCTCTTGGCCTTTCAACGCCCACGCCATCCGCCAAGAAAAGTGACACTTAAACATGCCGCCATTGCATTATCTCAATGAACGCGAGCACAGAAAAAATCTTCTTATTCCATTGATAATTGCACAACAAAAAGAGGCGACAAAGGCTCGCATACCGGAAGCGGATGTGACAGAAGATGCGAGCGTTGATAAATTGTAACACGCATTGAGCTCAGCATCGTTATTGTCAGCATCTTTCAGGTAACAGGTAAGACGGTTTGCACATAACCTTGCGTCGCGTGCAGTTGTAATGATGATAGCAACATTAAACAACTCGTGACAATAAGATCCCCCGCAATGAAAGATGGCGGCGCCATCCCATTTCCTATTTCGACATTCCATTCTGTACAGATTTCTTATGCTAGGGAGCTACGTGTCTCTTTTCTTTGGTGTTGTCCCATCCATCACTTGATCTTACCGTTACAAATTGACTCGGGTGTCTTCAGGAAAGCTATACATATGTAGTCGTATAACTTGTCGGTTAGTTTTTAAGGCTTTGTGAAGTTAGTATTACCGACATGCTCAACGGTCACAAACAGTCATAAAACTTTTTCTTTAGAGACGGTTAAATTTTCTCAAATCGATTTAGCTTGCCGTGGAGATACCCGTTAATTCAAAGATGCTTACGTTATTACACATCTGCGTTATCACGCTCTTACCCACATATTTGACTTAATACGATAACGAACTAAAATTAAATTCTTACGTCTTTTTTCATAGCGTCGAGAATCAGTGATTTCAATTCTCCTAAACTTTGATTTATTCTCGCTCTTCGCCTCTTCTCCATTATGGGTTTCGAACTCTGAAAATATTTAAGTTATAAATAATTGCTCGTTAGACACAAACAGACTGTTTTAGACGGATACACGGCTGAATTAATGAAAAATCCTGTTTTTATTATTAAAACAAAACGCATGTTTCATTTCACAATCCATTACGGGTTACCTCTCTAGTGTGAATTTTGAAATGCAAAAATTATACAGAATTTTCTCTTTTCTATATTCCTTTTGGAGTTATTCTGTATAATTTTTGCATTTCAAACAATTTCCCGTATTTCTCATATTCGCACTGAAGAGGTAACGGCAATGTGTTGCGAAATATCTGTTTTGTTTTTAAAATAAAACCAGGATTTTTCATCAATGTATCCATGTAATCTGTGATTTACTGACATTTTCAATAATAGATGTCACATCTATTAAAATCGAACAGACTGTTTTGCTAAACACAAATATCTTATCATTCTTAACTCCATCGCAATCATGTTTATTGCCGCAATTACTATTATAGTAACCATTATTATCATCATCATCATCGTCATCATTGTCGTCATCATCGTCACAATTTTTGCCAGTTGATTATCGTATTTGATGCTAGTTTTATCATCATTGTCTTAGTTATTGTCCTAATTTTTATTGTTATCACTATCAACATCGTTATCACCATCATCATCATTCTCACTATCATGATCAAAATCATTATCATTTTATTATCGTCATATCCTTATCATCATATTTCATCACAACTATCATTACCATCGATAGTTTGTTATTGGACAGCTAATAATTATTTAACACGAAATCACAACTGCGACGATTACAATGAATTGTAACGAATGTTTTTAAATCTTACTAGTCAAAATTTTGTCCAAATAAGTAGTACAATAAAATATTAGGCTATAATGGAAATTGATTGGTTTGACAATTTTTGCGATGTTTGCATGGCTTTTCATAAACTTCTGTCAATTGTAGTAATGCATGTATGTTCGCTGCAGGCGCGTATTCAATACTGCATCTCGTCGATCTTTACTAGGCTGCATATATGTAAACCCGACAGGTTGGCCTAAACTTTCTAAACTTGCATGACACAATTGCGCTTGTACTTTCAGTGTATTTTGTTCAACAATCTTCTTTACGGCGTTTTAGATTAGACATTTAGTTCTTGTTTTCGAGTAGCATTCAATTAAAACGACTATTTCAATAAGAAAACTAAGAGATGTTTTATCTTGTGTGCACGTGATTATATGGAAAGAAAACGGGTAAAATATTAAATTTACTATTACTTTAAATCGAATCAAAGAAATTTATTAATATTGTTACCTTTCTATGTTCGCTAGCTTTGATAGGACCAGGAGCTGGCGATAATGTGGAATACTTTTCTTCCGTCATAATGAAAAATTGTTAACACGCTATATACCTAAAACACAAACCACAGTGAAACTGTCTGGCATCGCAACTAGTTTGCCATTCACACTAAATATTTTTTTCGAGTACAGACAACTTTTCTACTAAATTCTTGCTGGTAATCTAAAATTTCAAGTAGCACTCGTAACTCGTGCGGACGCTCATCAGAATAAAGTTTTTTCACCTGACAAGTATCACTAGCCAATCAGGCGTTGCGTTGTGATGACAGTGTCCAATTGCAGCATGCATCGGCTCGCGACCAACCGCATTTAATTGGTCGTTGTCCGGGTGTGAGGGCGGGGTTTTCATGTCACACGTGCCGACCTTAGGTGGGCAGCATGCCAGAGCGATCGTGGGAACTCTCCGCCTCTTTGTACTTTGGTAATCTTTACCTGAGGTGATGGAACTTACCGATGCACGTCCACAAACTTTACAGTGAATGCCATTAATGTGATACTGCACGGGCCGCATCATCTAAATCAAACAAATGATTTTAATCGACAAAATCTTGTGTTTGAAATAGATGTCATACTAAAGCGCATCTATGTATGAAATTGGTGCAAGGTAAACAGAGGAAACCTTATTCTGGATTGGCCCTTGTCCAACTCTGACCGCCTAGCAGTTAAGCTGGAAGATCAACAAAGCATTGAAAATTAATTTAATTGGATATAAAATAATAACGTTACAGTGGCGATCAAGAAAAATGAGTCAGAAATATGTGCAATTGCTTTTACTAGGCCTGCATTTGCAAATGCAAGACGAAAACGTTTTTTCTAGAATAAATATAAGTGAATTCTCAAGCATAAGTAAAGTAACCCAAGATGTAACTTGATCCACGTTCGAGACCTTTCAAAAGCACTAGTTACTTTTGTTTATTTGATAAGAGATATTTAGGTTGTGGGCCTAAGTTATATTACTCTCGAGTCGGATGTATATGCCTTTTATTCTGAAATTTTCGATGGTTTACAGCCTAAGGATTCTAAAATTAAACTAACGCAGTGAGATAATTTTTACGTTGTCAGATGCACAGTAGGGACAAGTGCATATCTGATTCAGGGTCAGAGCAGTACATGAACAAGGTAATTATAATAATTTCGTACAGCATTTATATTTACATATATATCGTCATGAATTTTTATTACAAATGACAAAAATAACTGACAAACCTAGGGAAATGTATGCCAGTGCGTCGCACACTAAATACTTCATGTTTTGTAATTAGATCATTTGTTGTGACCCAACATGACCCAAAAAATGTAACGTTTAAAAATTAAACTTAGATAGGGTTTAGATAATAAGAGAGAGAGTCAGAGAAAAAGCGAGAGAAAGAGAGAGAGAGAGAGAGAGAGAGAGAGAGAGAGAGAGGGGGGAGGGAGGGAGAGGGGGGAGGTTGGGAGAAAAGAAGAAGGGAATAGAGAGAGAAGTTTGCCTTTGATTGTGTTTTAGTTGTAATTTATAAAGCACTATACGAAGGGGAGAGGCGCTAATCGTACTAGGCAGTTTACAGACTAATTATGTTTCACTAAATAGAAAAAAATCAAATTGATACTTTAGTACTGCACTGTAGTTGCTTTCGATAGACGTAAAAAAGCTAAAACTAACAATGTTATCTGCTGTGTCAAGAATGCAAAAAACGCAAAATGACGCAGAACTGTAACGCAGTTTTAACAGAATTAAATTTCTTATCGTCAGTCAAATCGACACTGTTGTAACAATTCTTTCACTCTCTCTTCCTCTTTCTCCCCCATCTCTCTCTCTCTCTCTCTCTCTCTCTCTCTCTCTCTCCTCTCTCTCTCTCGCTCTCTCTCTCTCTCTCTCTCTCTCTCTCTCCTTTCCTCTCTCTCTTTCTCTTTCTCTCTCTCTCTCTCTCTCTCTCTCTCTCTCCACTCTCTTTCTGTCTCTGAATTTCTCTCACTTCATTTCTCCCTATATATTTATATAACGGAATAAATGTGAAATAAAATTATTCGGAGGACCGGAAAGCATGAACACATTATAGTTGAAATAAATACAATGTTAGAGTTTAATCGAGTCCAAGATTCATTTTAACAGCTAAATTGCTTGCAAAAAAACCGTAATCGAAGCATTGAAATATTGTAAAACGTTGTACAAATGACTAGTCTCTCTAGCCTGGGTTAATTTAACTTAGCTTGCAACGTGCATGTGGCGCCATCTTTTGTCAGTAGAAAGAAGAATAACCCAATAACAGAGGTTAATTAAGCAAAATGCGTAACATGGACGATAAAGAACTTTTGTGTATAATAGTGAGAACCAGCAGATGTACTTTTCACAAAATATGCAGATGCACTGTTTTTCGTTAACTAAATTTTAAAAACGTCTGATTCTTATCAAGGCTTATCATTATATGCGGATGTAGTTTCGTTTATTATTTAGTTTTAAGATGATAATGATCTATCTTATCTACCTGACTGCACCAAGGGCCAGTGATTTGATTTTGCATGACCTTAATTTGAGATGAATTTACGCATAAATGAATGAATACGCAAAACGTGTACATAGGACTTACACGTGCGGCAGTTTGAGCGGCTCTCTTTGATGTTATTCAACTGTGTTCTAATGTTACTTCCACGCAGGTAAGTCACAAAAGTTTGGCGGGTATAACACGGAACGTTGTTTTTAGATCATTAGTTCATAGTTGCCTTTCCCTCTTTCCTCTCTTCTCTGTCGGTCTGTCCGTCCGTCCGTTTGTCTGTCTGTCTGTCTGTCTGCTTGCCTGTCTTTCTGTCCGTCCATCCGTCTTTCCGTCCATTTGTCTGTCTCTTTCTCTTTATTTGTTTTTCTCTGTTTCTTCTTCCCCTTCTTTCTCTTGGTGCTAGCTCATACAACGCATTTTAACCACAAAAACTGCATTTTATACCAAACTTTGGCATATCCGTTAAATCTATAGCGTTTAAAGAAAATACAAAGTCTATGGTGCCTCAGACTTAACAAAAATTTTTTAAATTTTATTATTTGCCGCGCTTTGTAAAAATAAGTTTAGTGGCAATGAAAAAATCTTGTTACCACGTGGTAACATTCCCTTTGAATGCATCTCGATGCTATTGTACTAAGATTAGAAATCTTTCACCTGTAAGGCTTATCTCTGATCTTTTTGCACCAAGTCAGATCTGGAGACCTGTTAATTAACCACATTGAAAAGAGCAGAGAAGAGATGGCTATCTGCCATTTTATCTGATCTACCATCTAAGTAGTCTTTGTTCTTCGGTAGTTACGCCACGTTTGGCACCGTCTAGGCACCTCACGTGGGGCGCATGCAACTACATACTGCTACACAGATGTGTGTTATCACCGAGAAAAATCATCATTATCTTAAATCTTACATAATCCTATCTTATTCAAACAGAGATGCAAGAATCAAGATTGTTCTTGATTCTATGGAAGATTTTACACTCTTATAAGAAAGATAAGATTTATCAGTTCCTGGTTTATTGCAACGTTCTGCACACACTTTATTTCAGTGTAGATCTATTCTATTGTTGTACTATATAAGACCCTTGCGTGCTTAAATACCAAAATTTGCTAAATTTTATATTAAGTAAGTCTATCGAAGTCGTTTCGAGTGAGCGCAATTCAAATTTTACCCACTTTTGATCAATTTGGCATTTTGAGCAAAATAATAATTAAGGAGGAAAGTAACTGATTAATGAGTTGCTGATCTACTGCTGATCTATAAGATGTATTGCTGATCCTAAATGTAACTGCATATATCTAAAAATGGAAACCAAATGTTACGCCCTGGAATAGGTACAACTTTAATAAGCTAAAGTCTGCATACTATACGCCTATGGCAAAATTCTTTAAATATAGATATGGTATTCGAGTTTCTACAATCTGTGTAGAAAATGATATTATATATATATCTGTAATCTCGATTGGCTTCTAATATGGGTATTTTATGGAAGTTCTTAAATTTGTTGCAGGAGCAGCATGTTATTTAGCACATTTGTGTGAGTAGCCATGTATTAATCTAAGAGCATAATTTTGCATTTTTTTATTTTTAGAAAGTTTTCATTTTTAATGCTTTGGAATAAAAGCGCAGCCATACAGATAATGTGGTAATATCAGACTTTTGGAAATGAGAATTTTTGTTTTCTTGGTTAAATGGCCTCTGGCTTGGCGTAAGAACGCTGTGCTTAATGCCATCTTGTTATGTATTTGATGAAACTGTTCATCCCAAGTGAGTTTATTATCAACAGTAATGCTTAAAAAGTTTTACAGTTTTTGCTGTTATATGGAATAGTCACCTACTTTTAGTGTTGCACCTGAAGATATAGTCATTTGTTTTGGGTGATATAACCATAAATTCTGTCTTGTCAACATTCATTTATAAACCGAAATAATTAAGTGCTGCATTTATATTTGTCATGTCGTTTTCTAGATTATTTTTCGATGTTAGAAAGTTTACGTGTGCTGTATAGATAGTTGTATCATTAGCATATTGTATTAAGTTGAATTATGTAAAACTAAATGAATTTTATTAACGTATAAAAAAAGAGTAGAGGACCTAATATGGTATCTTGCAGGATGCCTCTCTGTATTGTTACGTTGCTGAGCTTCGCCCTGCTTCGCGTTCAAACTTCCATAGACTCAATGACACAGATATGTGACTTGTATGCTATTTCAAAGTCTCTTTAAAGTAAAACACCACTGCAATTCAAAATGTAATAATCTTACCTGCATAAACTTCACAAATCCTACCTTCTGATTGTCTCAAATTTAAATACTTACCTATTTCACCTATGCTTAGTCTATATAAATGCCGTATTCTGTTCCTTGAATTCAGTGGTAGCTGGAGCTTGAGCGCCAAACAGGACAAGCCTGCACCCGCCCTCTCAGCGCCCAACTGTTTCGGTGCAAATGTGAGGGTTTGGTAACCCCTCGAGGGTAGTTTACTCTTTGTGTGTTTTTTTAGTCAGCTACTCAAGATTCATCAAAAAGTTTCATTCATTATAAACATGACAACAAAATTCAAGTTTTACTCATCTATTCATCAACAAATGAAGCATTTTTGCTGGGTCTTATGCCGCTATTTCAAGGCTGGTGAAAGCTGGAGTCGTTCGGTTTACTAATCTCGTTTTAGGATGTGATGTTCGAATAGAGGCCTTTCGACAACCGAAAGCTCTGGTTCCAACAGTCCAGGGGGTATAACAACTACCCTGGCAGCGAAAACCCAACGGGAGAACAATATTAATCATTTTTGAAGTTATTTTGCGTAAAATGTACATTATAATCTTAGATGTCGTGTTTTAAACTCTTCATAAAACAATGAATCGTCATTGTTTCATAAAAAAGGTAATTTACAGTAGTGATGTTTTTATATGCTCCAAAATTTTTGCCCACTGGAACGAAATTTTAATGTACTTTTAATGTATGTCAGTTATGTAAATATCTTAACTATTTCCACTTTTTATTTGCTGTAAATTGTAAGTTTATGTTTTTATAATTAGTTTTCTCAGTAATTGTTGTATTTTCATGGCTCAAGACTTTGTCTACGAGCTGAAATAAGTATAAAATAAACAAATAGGCTCAGTACTTCTGAAATTATTGAGAAACACAACATTAGATGTCAATATTGTCGACAAATTCATCCAGCTATCAGTTATTGATTAGCGATCGTGAACCGATTGGCTTTTTGTTGTCTTATGTCAACTTGGCTTTTCGTGTTGTAATCACTTAATTGGTGCTAATTTTATCCGAGTCAGTTAAGTGTTAGCAAAGTTATTTACGAATTTGAAAATGTGAAAAATGTTCCCAACACTTTTTGACCGCGGAAGTTTGGAATTCTGTTTTCCGGAGTCACCGCTAGGAGCGCACTATAAATAACTTTAGCATTTCTTGTTAGCGATGCATTATTAGGTTTCAACTTACACGCGGCAATGAGGTACTGGGTTTACTACACACGTTGGATGGTTTCCACTAATAAAACCTAGGTCAGTGAAAAATTAAATCTTTTGTGCCCACTTTTTGTCACGGTTCTTCTACTGGACATATAAAACTGTGTGATATATTTATGTCAATATAGTTTTTTACCCATTTCTTCCTTCCAGAGCCCAGTATTATCAAACAACATGGGCCTTAAAAGGAAAAACACAAAATAGAATAGAATAGTTTATTGTCTCTTTAGATGTAACAACTACAAGTAACAACAACTTGCAAATATAACTTGAGACGGAGTGACAGAGAGACCATAAAGTCTTTGTTGCTCTCAACACATGTTAAGGTGGCTAATGCTGTTATGCTTATTTATAAAGAAAACTTCAAAATGAAAAAAATCATAAAAGTTGCATACTTAACAAAACTTAACTAAAATAAATTTCAAGCAAAATAAAATCAAAACAAATCAAAATAATATCAAGATTAAAAAGCAAATGAAAACGTAATTGCAATAATAAATGCAAGCAATGAAAAACAAAAGGAGCCCAAGCAATAGAACTATTTTAAATGCCAAAATTTCATGCTCGAAACTCGAATTTCTTCATGCAATTTGAATACCTCATATTACACACGTATTCATATTACACACGTAAGAAAGAACGAAACGAAGAAAACGAGCCGTAACAAAAAGGTAAAACGGAAAACAAGGTTGAAAATGTAAAAGAAAACCAGAGAAAAAACAAGAACGTGTGGAGAAAAGAAATGAAAATAAAAATGAAACGCACAAAAATGATAAAAAAGAAAAAGGACAAAGGGATAAAAGACAGGAAGGGAAAGAAAATGTGGTTTTGAAAACACAGAAACGAAAATGAAGAGATGTAAAACAGAAAAATAAATTAAGAAAAGATAACAAGAACAAAAAAAGTAAAAACACTGTTACTAGTAATTTGTAAAATTACTAGCTCGTTAGTTTACAAATTCTTGCTCATTTTGTAAAACTGGTTAAAACGAAACGAATATGACAACGACGACGACGATGATGACGATGACGACTACTGTGACGTCGATGATGATAATCACGAATATGATGATGATGTCACGTTTATGCAAGGGACTATTCTCACACTGAACCCGTTTGCATGAGTGGGGTAGTGTCCAGACGAATTTTTAGAAAATATTTGCGTCCACAGCGAGACCTAACTTTAGAAAGTAAATATCTGTTAAAATAGCTAAAACATAACGTGCCAGAAAGTGGTGGAGCGGCCTAGGTATCTCTACGGGGGCACACATAGACGACCTAGATGTTGTTGTTGATGATGATGACTATGATAATGATGATGATGGTGATGATGATGATGATGATGATATTGATGATAGCAGTGGTTGTCAATTATATACCCTTACTGTAGCAGGACCGGCTCTGACATGGCAATTACGTCCATGACAAATCTTATTCTTTTATTTTTCTTATCGCTAAAGATCGTCGAATTGTATTTTAATCATTTCCAAGTGCTTTCAAGAAATTATTTTCTATTGTATTACAAGTTATAGTAATCTAGCTAGAAATACAGCAGGTCAGTATAGGATGCCACATGTGATTTGACTATTTAATTAGCAGCAAGTACGTGAAATGGAAATGACAATCAAATCTTGTGAATTGGGAGGATAATGTGTCGCTACAACGTTAATGATGGGCTGAATTTTCTAGCAGAATATGGCTCTCTGTTGTCGGCTGCTTGCCCAAGCACGCATGCGCACAGTAGGTAGGTAGGTAGGTAGGTAGGTAGGTAGGTAGGTAGGTAGGTAGGTAGGTAGGTAGGTAGGTAGGTAGGAAGGTAGGTAGGTAGGTAGGTAAGTAGGTAGGTAGGTAGATGGATGGATGGATGGATGGATGGATGGATGGATGGATGGACGGACGGACGGACGGACGAACGGACGGACGGACGGACGGACGGACGGACGGACGGACGGACGGACGGACGGACGGACTGACTGACTGACTGACTGACTGACTGACTGACTGACTGACTGACTGACTGGCTGGCTGGCTGGCTGACTGACTGACTGACTGACTGACTGACTGACTGACTGACTGACTGACTGACTGACTGACTGACTGACTGACTGACTGACTGACTGACTGACTGACTGACTGACTGACTGACTGACTGACTGATGAGTTTTGGATGGATGGATGGATGGATGGATGGATGGATGGATGGATGGATGGATGGATGGATGGATGGATGGATGGATGGATGGATGGATGGATGGATGGATGGATGGATGGATGGATGGATGGATGGATGGATGGATGGATGGATGGATGGATAGATAGATAGATAGATAGATAGATAGATAGATAGATAGATAGATAGATAGATAGATAGATAGATAGATAGATAGATAGATAGATAGATAGATAGATAGATAGATAGATAGATAGATAGATAGATAGATAGATAGATAGATAGATAGATAGATAGATAGATAGATAGATAGATAGATAGATAGATAGACAGACAGACAGACAGACAGACAGACAGACAGACAGACAGACAGACAGACAGACAGACAGACTGACAGACAGATAGATAGACAAAATCTTTGTTTGCCAATTAAAAACTTACGTATTACGAAGTACATTGCACATAAGAAATGTATACAGTGTATAGGAGGCAGTATACTAGTCAATCATATACAACGTAAACGACTTACTGAATATTGGCAACAGCGTCACATCTACAATTAATATTACGAAAAAAGAACTACAATATTATAAAATTACTGGAAATTAACAAAACTTCGAAACATAAGTTATTTACAAAATTACATATTTACAGTAATTAAGAGAATATCAAGATATAATGAGTATGAACAAAATAGTTTAGATCAAAAATGTTCTAAACCTCATCAGAGATTGCATTTAAGACACGCCGGCCCATTATTCCTACATCTACCTTAAGATCTGCTATTAGATTCCATAGAGCACTTGTTTTGACAAACGTACAAATCAAAAGTAGCATCAAAATCCACTAGAAGCTGGCTTCCATGTTTGGCCAATAGCTTTCAAGGCGTACAGTTAACCAGTTTCCCCTGCTAGGTTTGCAAAATCATACACGGGTTCCAATTGTTAGCAGAAACTGAGAAATAGGTATGTTGGAGAAAGTCCTGAACAAAGAGACAAAGTTCACAGTAACAAATCGCCGTGTAAATTATGAAGCACCTCTTGAGATTGCATATTGTGCACGCGCGTGCTTGGAGGAGACAACGGTCGAGAGAAAGCTAAGCTTTTGTCTCCAAAAAAATTGTAGTGTCACTTATGCGCTTCAAAAATTGATCCTATTATCCTAAACAAATTGAAGATTCGATTTCTGTACATAAAAATGCATTCAAGGTAACAGATCAAGGTGATTGATCAAGGTAAAATCATCCAGCACAAAAACATCAGTAAATGATCGAAGGTCTAGGCAGCATTCTTTACGGTTGACTTGGCTATATAGCTAAACGCTTGCAAATGTTTTTAAATGATCGCAAATTGTTTGACAAATCTACACTACAACACGTCACAAACCCATTTTTAAAAAAGATGAATTTTTAATGAGTTATAGATGACACAGTGAGCCAGCAGAGGTACGGTTCCGCCACAACTTCTTCACTAATTAAATAAGTTTTGTAGCTTCTGCTAAAGATGCTGGGCAACCGGCTATCACAGTGTGTATCTAATTACAAATTCATGTCGTTGTTCATTGAAGATTTGCACGAAACAAAATATACTAATTAGAACTCGTAAATAGTTTGTAGCGAATTCCGAACACAGAACAATGTCAGTAAAGAATCTCAAGATGATATATTGAATTGTTAATTTCATAACTTTGATTAACACTATTTTGCTCTATTTACAAGTGAAGTTGTTATGTTATGTCGTTATATATGAAGTGGTAATGTAAATATTACATCATGATGTGTTAACTCATTTGTTTATTGCTTTCATTTACAAATATATACAGGTGACGCGGCAATGGATATCAAACACTAATAATACTTTTCGAGAAAAAACTTTAGATAAAACATTTAGTTTGATACATCGACTCTCCCACCTTTTCTGAGCTAAACACGAAAGAAGCGAGATTTAGGAACCAAAGTAATTTCCCGTTCTCGACAATGATGCCAGATTTTATTCTTGTTCTCGACATGACGCTTTTGTTTGAACCTTTATACTATTTATTTCAACTTTTATAAAACGCGTCACTTGTAGCCTGTTACATGTAGTAGTATGCACTGTTGTTCTCTCGCGTTCTACTAATTTTGAAAACTTGTTTTCAACGGGATATCCTTTTTTATATAATTTTGATTGAGCACACTTAATTGTTGACATGAATTGGCTGTAATTTGCAATATTACTAGTATTACCATCAACGCTTTATCATGTGACAATTGTTCAAAAATTTATAAATATGCAGTCTAGTTACTTTTATTACATTCAACGTGTAATGCATGAGAAAAACACCGTTTTTATTCTTGTACAATTTACTTACAAACTGCCGTATTTATCCAAATCGGGCTGTTAGTTGACTAATTACTCTTAAGCGAAAGTTGGATATCAACCTATCCCACCTGTGCTACATACGCGTTACAATAAGATAATAATTACTCCTACACGATTACACTTTAATTTGGGATACATAGATCAAGCTCTGTGACAAGAGCTCAAAAGTGCCAAATTTTCTCGATAAAGCACTGACCAGGGACATAGTCCAACAAAGAAAGTTCTTGGTCACTAAACCTCGCGCCAATGTCCATTTCACAGTGAGGACGCGTAGCAAATTGACTCATGCAATTCCTCGGGAGGAATTTTGCAGCCAACCAACTAAACACTATACCGCCTCCTGAGGAATTTGGCCGCATGGTAGAAATATTGCATGTTCCATTTTCGTGATGAATCCTCACGGAATTTAGTTTTAAATTTAACTACTCAATTACTTCTTACTAATTTAACGAACAACAATTGAAACATTTCAGCATAAAATTTTAAGTTTTAAGATCTCTTTTAACAGGCTAACAATTTTATGTTTTGTTAATGCAACATCGATGGCTGCACTTGTAAAATAAGAAAAGAAGCGCACGCAAATATTCATTTTATATATGTATATTTTCAGATTTTGAAGTTATTAGTAGAACTTTACTAAAAAACAAACAGGTCTGACATTACATTGACTAACATTATTAATTGTACATATTATTAATTTATTACTAATTATTAAGTTAGACATGATTATACAGTATGAAACTTGCAAAGTAGCTGCAGCGCGGTTTCACTGTGAAATTAACTTTCTTGCTTCATGGGATTTCGAGAAAAAATCGGAAATTTTGTAAAAGTTTTCTGATTTTCTTCCAGCAATAACTTACGTCATTTTCCTTGCGTACTCACTATGAAATGGGCCTAAGTAGGTTAATTTTTCAAAAGTTTTTCTTTCGAAAGGACATTTTAATAGTGATCCACACTAAACCATGATTTATTCTGTTTTTGTGCACTGGAAAACTTATGTTTAACCAGGATGTACAGTGCGCCTTCATGTGTTACGATAAGAAATAATATACTGTTAAGAAAACAATATTCGCTTGATCACTGTTGAGAATTGTGGCCATGTTGTAATTTCACACTAAACAAACTCTAGGTACTGCGTCAGCTGCTTCGTATTCTATTCAAACAATCTTATCTAAAATTAATTTTTTGTACACGTATCAATTGAATTAGGATTAAACTGCGAAAATTACTAATGCCTTTTAAAAACGTAATGAATTTTTAATCACGAGAGTGAACGTCAAGCTCAGCTATAAAACTCCTACGTCAGCGGTATTATTTTACATCAACGTCAAACTTTTTACACAATTCTGTGCTTTTAGCTGATCATATAGATAAAGTTTTTATTATATTATATTGACTATTAATTCGCCTGGTGCATGGGCGGAAATGCATGTAGGATGTACGCATTTAGGTTCTCACCCTTGAAAGAATTACTATTTAAAGAAAATAATAAGTCACTCAGTCTGTTTCTCAGAAGACCTGACCCTTCCTTTAAAGGAAGACAGGATGACTTTTCATATGTGACCCCATTTTCAAATGCAATAAAAAAATAAACATCTTAACACAATTAATACTACAAAAGCGTTTGTGATAATTAAATAATAGATTAAAAACTTGGTTAACGGCGGGCGAGCCCAATTATTGATGACTAGCATAATTTTCAACAACAAAAATATTCTACGAACGAGTTGCACGTGTTTGCGAAAGCAAAAATTGAACAGTGCTACTGTAAAATAGTCAGTGTGCTGTACTAGAACTAGGCAACTTTTAAGACAAAAATTCAAATTTTAAATTTAACGTTGTGCTCACGCACGAGTTTTCGAACGTGTCTAGTTAATACACACTAATACATCATAAGAACGAATGCATCAGGACTGAGAAGTGCAACACCTGTTTTTTGTGCAATGCGTTTCCGAAATGCAGGCTCTAGTGCCCGTCTAGCTAGCGAATGGCGAAATGCATATTCCTTCGCGTAAGTTATGTTTGAAAAAATAGTATGTTTCCTTCAATATTTTAAAGAGTAGATTGTTTTCTTGATCTACAGTTTAAGATTAGGTTCATTTTTGCTTTAAGTCACAAATGGTAAGTAATATTGTATGTATAACATAGAGATTTAGAACAAACAAAAAAAGTTACGCTCATGTTCTTCTGCTCTATGGAACTGTAAGCTGTCGTTGTATGAAGGTTTCCTAGCATTTAACAGCACACATGAACGGCCACCTGATTAATTAAGTTTATAATCAAATGACCTCTTATATTTATAAAGTAGATTAAGTTCAAAACTGATTTCCGGCTCAAGCAACAAATTTAATTAGACTAGAATAAGTATTGTGCAGATTTAATATACAAATAAGAGCATTTAGTGTCATTACAAAATAAATGACGGATTATGCATGCACTACTAAAAACACTGATGGAGGAAACCAATTAACAATTAGTGAACTTTCGAAACCAAACTCCCAAAAGAAAAGTCGGCGCGAGGCCAGAGACCTATTGTTTGGTGTGTTATTTCGATTTACATAAAAATCTCTGCGTTAGAGCAAACAGTCATTAGCAGTTACCATGCTTCACCGGGTTTCAGGACTTAACTGGACCCTCCACATGGTCAAAATGTTAGCTGGCTATTCTGCTACATTGCTACAGCCTTCCAGGCTGACTAGAATGCCTTTAGAAGTAACGAACATAGCAAGTGTCAGATGAAACAACCAGAAAAGATTGCATATAAATGAAAGGAACGAGGTGTGTGACCACCTAGTTAGAAAACTAACCCTGCAAACTAAGCCTGTCGACCTGGCATTATCACAATGGGTAATTTAATTTAATACTGGCGGCGTTAAATTTGTAATCCATGAGTTTCAGGTTCAAATCCCTGATTTTTTTGGTTTTTGGTTTCATTTTATTTTTTTACTTTATGGTTATTACTTATTTCCTTTTTACATTTCATAGAGTCTTTAGTGATTCAACCACGTTGTTAACGAAGATTGCAAGCCACTAAACTTGGTGATATAGTGCATTTAACAACTTTATAGATTAGAAACTGTCACACTCCTTCTCTACTTATCTTGTCTTCTGTTTAGAAAAGTAACTAAACATGCAGCAAATCTTATGAATAGTGTAAAGTTACTTCACATTTTCTATATAGGCTTGTAGTTATACGCCATATAAGTCAATGCAACGTTATAATGGGTTAAACTCACACTGGAAGTGCAATGAATAACTAAGTGAGAAAATATTTGCAAAAATGTAAATTTTCAGAAATTTGACATGTGCGCCAAAAGAAGCAAATAGGGCATTTTGAATTCAAAATTAAAGCCTGGTCAAAATAACGATCCAAGTTATCCACTTGAAATGTTTCAAGAAGGTTGTAGACTTCAGTAAAAAAAAGCGTTAATTAGTTATATTAACTTTATGAATTTTATTATTGGGATGTCAGCTGTGCTACCTTGTTTGTTTTATAATGTGGAAACCACTCCAGTTAGCAAAAATGCTATTAAGTAATTATATCAAATAAGAACAGTCACCTGTAATGATAACTCGTACAACAAATATGATGTCTGAGATTAAAAATGATTAAACGTATTACGTAATTAGTCTTTATCATTACGTTAAGTGCTAATGGTCTAAGTAAAAATGGTCTAATTTATGTTTTGCCGCATACAAAACGTGAATAGCAACTGGGACGTCTGACCTATGGGCCGATTACTTAATTGCCAATAGGCTCACAGGTCTCTTTCTATTATATTTGTGTGGTAATGATCGTTACCATAATATTCACATTGGCGTTCAGGAAAAACCTCATGGGTCTCGCCCTTTGCGTTAAGAATGAATTGTTTGAATTATGCATGAAACCCACTTCTAAATTTACCCTCAGCGCGTTAATATATGACGTAATGTGACGCTTGCGTAATATTACTTGCTCCATCGCACCTGTTCATATCAGCTCAGTATTTACCGCGGCTTCAATTATCAGTATTTAAGCATCGTGAATAGCGTAAAAACTGCAAATTTCAACACTTTTGTGAAGAAAAACAAGCGAAATTTAACCTGTTTTTGCGTGAAATTTTGGTGCCGCTTACAATTATTGTTTTGCTACAGTAGAAATCTCTTTTCTGAAGTACCTTGTGCACAAGAAGTTTTGGACATTTTTTGAGTTCTGCAGTCGATCGATTAAATAGTTTTTGTTTAAGCGAATTGCTAGAGATAAAAGCAGAAACGGCATCAGTACATATAACATAATTGAACACAGTACGTAGACGAAAAGTACACGGTACTTTGGTTTTAGCGATTTCTCTCTTTGCACAATTGTTTATCGCTGAACTACACAATTAAAATTAATCATATTCATGATCAGAACAGTTAGCAGAGTTTTGTTCAATTGAAGATATTGTTTGTTGCACTTCATTCCTATAAGTATTCAGCAACCTACAATGCAATACCAGCTTGGTACTGGCGCACTATGGATTGCATTCATAATGGCCTGCGAACTTTCGTTTGCAAATGGAGTATTCCGACCCATCGGAAGTCTTACAGAGCCACTCGTCTTTCACAAGCGCTATGAGAGGTCTTTTTCTAACTTACAAAAAGAGGTAAGATCATGCAGTGTGTGGGACGTATAAGCTTGATATTGTTCTAATATTTTTACACGCAATGGTGGCACCATAACCGATGCAAGCTAGGCAGTTGCCCAGAGCGCCAAATTTGGAGTCGGACGCCAAAATTTGAGGTCGGGCGCCGGAATTAATTTTCTAGTTTTAAGTATAGCACAGTGGTTCCCAAACTTTCTCGGACCGTTACCCAAATCGGGAAACCCGGTCGTGTCCATTACCCCCCACCTAGTACTACTTCTCCAACTCAAAAAGTAAACACACGTATATGCCACAAGCAAGCAAAATTATTTATGTTTGCTCGTGACATAAATAAATTTCCAGGTGTTGTTGTTGTAGTCAGTCTCTTCAAGAAGAAAACTACGTAAAATGCATTCCGAGCGAAGTTTTAAAAATTTTCAGAGGGGTGCCCGTTACCCCCAAAAAAACCATATTACCCCCGGGGGGTAATTTACCCCTACTTTGGGAACCACTGGTATAGCATAACGACAACACATTATATGTGTAACTCGTTTCGTAAGTGTACAACACTTTGATTAAATGAAATGAACTACTTGCGTTATTTTTCTGTCAAAATATATGATTCCTCAAAGCTAACACGGGGGTGTCCCGCAGATGAACCTATAGGAACGGAAGTCTTCAGGACAGCAATACAAGAAATGATGTGTAAAATGTCCAGCGAACATTGATCAGCAAAAAGAGCAAATTAATGAAGTATGGCCCATTTGCAACCAGACCATAGTTGGGGTAGTGAAGAATGAAACTAGTGAAAAGGATGTACGTGTAAAAGAGAAGTTAGGGTTTCAAAAATCGTTTGGTGAAATGACTGAAGGAAATTCTTGCATGACATGAAAAGTGTGCTGCAGAAACTTTGATTATTGGTGCAGACTCGGGATAATTCTGGACAGTGTGAGGTTATAAATTCAATTTCAAATTTAATCAACACAAATTTTAAATAGGTAATTAGCACGCAGGTGCCATACGTTTATTATATACAAAAAAATTCAATTTTGTGGATGGGATGTGGTGGCGATTGGGTGAGGAGGTGACTGTTTAGAGGGGTCGCTAAAGGTGCTTTTGCCTAGGGCATCAAACTACCTAGAGCCGGCCTTGGGAGGCACACAGGAGCCACAACTTACATGGTAAAACTTCTGTTAGGCACTAATGCACAGCAACGTGGTTCATATTTAATTGGATTTATTAAACTACCTGTTCATTTAAACGTTACAACTACATCCAAAACTTATTACCCTACAAACGGTTACAAAAAATTGATACAAAAAAAAATCATATAGATTTCTGACAAAGTGCGTAATGAAACTATTCCTCTATTTCGTAACAACAACGTTCAAAATAGAAAGGAATTTGCTAACATTTTTGATACAGTACGTTGCTATGAACCAGCCCGCTTAACGTGGGTGGTTGTGGCAGAACAGAAGCCTGGCTAAATATAAAAGTTGACCAGTCAATCAATCTAAGTTGAGACACTGGACCAGCAGTGGTGTCTTAGCAATGTTGAAATGTGTGTACAACCTTCCTCAGAAGGCTCGTTACCTAACTTTGAAGTACTCGCATCGACCACTGAAGCTGTGATTCTAGCTTTTAATTTTAAAAATATAGTGAGCTTGCAAAAAACCGTCCATAAATCGGCACAGTTAAAACTACGTTTTTATGCTTGAAAGTAGAATGTACCAAAAATTTGTTCAAACGTCAATTTTTTGTTTTTTTTATAAAAACAAACGCTAAACATATTGGACTTTAATATTGCAACATGAAATTATCAGGAAAATGTTCAAAAAATACTAAAAATTCTAATTTTATAACCCTGTACCTATTTTTCTCTCTAGAAACTAGTACTGCAATTGCAAAATTTTGTATTTTCAAACTCCGATTGCAACTCATAGAAGCTGTCATTTTGCTACGGGCTTTTTCAGCCGCCAAGCCCAGGTCAAGAAGAGTCATCTACTGGATCTAAACATAACTTCAATGTGTTCTTTGCAAAGTCCGTAGCATTTGTGCGGTTGCTAGGTGTTTTGTAGAAATGCGTCAAAAACAATGGTAAACTTTAACAGCGAGTTTCTCGAGTTCTGTTTTTCAGTTCCTAGCCTGCACCTCAACTTCATTGTGGATTATCTCGGGTTAGGAATAACATAGAGCGTTGAGCTTGGTGTCAAAATGATTCTCATGAAATGGAAATTCGAGATGCGGATAGCTAAAAAGTTTAGTCTGCCGACTTATGGACGATTTTTCTATGCAAGCACAATTACTATAGTCATTGTCGTCAATCAACCTCATCATCGTTTTTCCACAGATGTGGTACTTCCCTTTTTCTGAAAAGCCCTGTCCATAACTTTTCTGATAATCGTGATGATTCTAGTTCTATTACAGCTAAAAGGATTACGGACTGATGACTAATTACATACGTTTTATTAACAATTTTATTGACACTACCAAATTTTGCGTAAGGGGTTTAACAGCGAGTCATTATTGAAGTTTTAATTGCAAGATATTTTGTAATATCCTGCAGACAAACATTTACAGCTTCTGAATATTTTCAAGTCTCACATATGATGCAATTAAAGCAAAACAGTAGCATATTTTCTCCAAATTTCATTTCGATATCAAAAAAATTGTATATTTTATTATCTGTAATAACTACTAATATGTTTATTATGATTAATTATTATCATTCTTATTATTGTTATAGTTATTATTATTTTTGTTATTATTGTTATTATTATTATTATTATTATTATTATTATTATTATTATTATTATTATTATTATTATTATTATTATTATTATTATTATTATTATTATTATTATTATTATTATTATTATTATTATTATTATTATTATTATTATTATTATTATTATTATTATTATTATTATTATTATTATTATTATTATTATTATTATTATTATTATTATTATTATTATTAAACATTAGTTTAAACCATTAATTCACGGTCTGCAAAGTAGATGCTCCGGTGATGCTCCCGATCAGTACAATCTATCAAGAGGAGAAATCTTTCGCACTTGTTTGCAATAGAGAAGATTGCAATATTGCTCTACTGTACCACTAACTTAACAAAAGTATTAAGAATCTAACTAACCATTATACCATTATTAGGTGTTCACAAATTATTGACAAAAAAGGAAATAATAATATCGTTCAACTAGATGGCGCTCCTCAATTTATATTTTCTATGCAATTCATCACATTGCACGCCAAAATCTATCATTCAACCCAGTGTTTGTGGCAAGACCGGTACCTGGTTCATTATCAGACAACGCCTCTAAGATAATCTTCAAATTGGATTAGCTCTGTCGAACTGCGTATGCACAGACCAAGCTGGGTTGTGCTGATAAATCATATATTGATCAGCTATGGCGTCTATTTCTTGCACAATAAATGTCAAAAAACAAGTGTTGGTGCCCATCTAAATATAATATAAACGGTCGTAAGGAAATTGCAACACCAAAAAAACCAACAAATTTAGTTATCCGATGTAATAATACAGTACTTGAGGCTAAATCATGGTAGCGACAGAGAAATGCTATTTGTTTTCAACCCAAACCCCCTGCACTGTAATGGTTCTGTCCGTTACGAAGCTGGGATATAATGGCTCCGGTGGTCTAGTAAAACGAAATTTGGCATAACCGTTGTCGTATCGTGCACTAGAAGACTAGATCTGCTGTATGCCTAAAATATGGCCAAAGCAGAATATAAAAAAGGCTAGGCAGGAAGTTTTATTGGCAAAAGTTTACAATTTCCCGCACACAAGAAATTCGGTCGTGAAACGGATTAGGGTTAGGGTTCGTGTGCTTGAATTGCGTGGGGAATTGTAAACTCCTTCCATTTAATTTTATTCGTGAAGATCTGCAAAACAAGCATTCTAAATAAAGTGAAATTTAGCGAAACTTGTCACTGATATGCGCTGCAGAAAAGCCTATATCAAAGCTCAAGGAGAAAAAGAGCCTAGATGAACATAACACTTTAGATGAATTTAACACAAACCCTTTTGTGTAAAAGTTAATCATTTTCTTGACAGTAAAACGTTCATTAGTCACATAATTCGTTAAACACAGAATAAGTTGCTGTTATAGTTTTCAAATTCAAAGTTACGACTATAATAAGGGTCATCCGTCACAATAGTAACATAAAAGTCTATTTATTCTCAGGAATTTTGATCTCACTAACATCTTCTCGATCTTATATAGATTTCTGTAACTAGTTGAAAGAGAAATGAGAAAGTAAAAGTAGCACAATTAATTATATAAGTTGCTATAATTAAACAAACAATAAATAAGCCCGAGTCATCCACTCATTTAATAACCAGGCTCGATTCTGCCTAACTTTCTTGTCAATCACATGTGCTATCACTCACCTATTCTGCTGCGTTATGGTAATTACGTAATTGTAGAATCTAAGAGTTTTAAAAATGTGCCTGTTGGTTCATTGAATTAAAGAAATTTATATATTTTGGTGATTTTAAACAATTACTGATTTTCGATTATTTCACGCTACTCATTTTTTAACTATCATCAACATTAGATATTTGTATTTTATATCTAATATGTGTATTTCGCTTACCTGTACTTTTGTGTTTTGTACAGTTGGCGTTGAAGCAGATTTACGCTAGAATGAAGCACTACATTGCACTTGAGTTAACCAGGCGTCAAATGCTACGAAAATCACAAGAATTGTTTCCTGCATTCAATGGTGCAGAAAAATTAAACAAAGAATCCAAGTCTAATGAAAGGCGTATTGGGCAAGATGTCACAAACGAAGAATATAGTAAGTAAAACGTATTATATTGTAACAATGTATTGTGACCGCTGTAAATCCTTAAAGGCTTATATAACAACAACGACAACAGACATTGAAGTTTTTAACGCATTATTATGATTACACAAAGAAGTCATGGTTATTATTGAGCAAAACAGACTTATAAATAGGAATAACTTACCTTTTTCTCGTGAATTTCGAACTCGTGCATTGCCGTAAAGATCGTCAAGTTTCGGGAATGACGTACGTTGTACAGAAAGCGTCTTTGGTTACCGATGTTTGTTTACCGGTCTTTGGTGACCTCGTGACTGTATTCATAACGTCATTCGTCTCGTGCAACGAAAAATCGCGGTTCCTCAAATTTAATACTGCTAACAACGAAGTGATAAAAATAAAAAACAAGTTTTACTGTAAGTTTATACATGTAATAGAATAATTTGAATATTCGCAATGAGAATAGGATTTTAAGTTGTAAAAACTTATATTATAGTTAGGGTTTAGTTTGACCTTAATTTTTGACAATGCTGTCTAAAGCTGTTGTAGGAGATACACCGCTAAAGACACGGTTTTCGTCAAACGCACAATGTCTGGCTCTACCTTCGTTTATGGAATTTCTTAAGATGCACAGAACTGGACGCCTGTCAGGTACCATCCTATGCATGTGGACCTTGTGAGCCCCGAAAGTGAGCCAAAAATAGACTGGAATGAATATTGCAAACTACCAAACTTAAGAACAGTATTGGCACTCCATAAGGTTCACGTTTTTTTGGCTGGCTCAAACTTTGGTGTTAGCACTTGAAAACAATTTTAGCTGGACATTGACCGTGCAAGACAAATGACAACAGGCTTAAACTTTGACAGACCCCCTTTAATAAGGCCATTTGACACTTCAAGTAGTTTAGTCAAAACAAAATATTAAAGGTAGAGAAAAGAACAACTTCAATTGAGTTACATCCCGCACAACATGCCTGACGTATATACCTGGTTATAAGCCATTCACCTTTTTTGTGGCGCTTAGTCCAGGCTGAATACAGAAGCTACCACAAAAATGATTTCAAATGAATAGTTATGTCCCACACATCAATCACATTTTGCCTGATGGCATGTAACGCTTTGCTCAGTCAGTTCTGCTAATAGACCATTAAGCTATTAATGCCCTTCACGTGGTTTTGCTCAGGCCATTCTTTTTCCGACAGTCCTTGGTGATCTCGCCATAACGTCTGGGACATCAGACGCTTACAAATCATTCCAATCGATGTCACCAATACACCTCTATCCAAGAATCTAACCAGAACATCACGGAAGGCACAGGAGGTGTTAGCCTCCTCATGTCTACCTTGAAAATCTTGTGGATGCTCGTCATTCGTCCCGCATTCTGAGCATTAAGTGTGATGGATGGTGCACTTGCACCCATGGGACACAAATCACACAGTTAGCTTCTTGTAAAGTTTGGCGTAACGTGGCGATGACGTTATGTTAATACATGCAGAAACAGGTCAGTACATCGAAGAAATCCATGAATTTAAAAACAAGAAGTAAAGATTACTACATTATGACCGCAATTGCTCCCTGCAAGCACTTCTGGTGCAAACATTTAGCAAATGAGTGAGTATATATGGCGTGGTATGAATGTGTGCATCCACTAGCAATAAAATTACGTGCAATTCGTCAAAAGGTTTATAAACAAGTCAATTGCGCAAGAATGAAAGATCGCATGACAAGTGCAAGTGGTCCTCTAATTGATGTGAAGCATACAGGTCTATCGCTTCGTCTCCGTTGTGACGTAACACACTGACGACAAGAAAGGGGGTACCTGAAGTAGATTTCAGAAAAAGCGCCTTAAAAATTATATTACTATACTGCAATTTTATACATATATCGTATTGGCGTTGAAAGGAATTTTTTGTTTGTTTTCATTTTAAATCTCCAGCGATACTGTTCTCACGGCGCCATTACATGACGTCACCTACGCACAACGTAAATCAGGGGAAGAAAAGGAAATGTTAAATTATGTGCCAAAAAACTTTTCACGCAAAGTTATATTACTTAGCATTCGCTTACCTGCAGGAAAGACCTGTGTAACTATAAATAATAAGTTAAAATGTTCGTGCCACTTAGTAAAATGTCGCTGGCTCACCCTCCAGGGTGCGCCACTCACTAATCAAAAAACGTATTTTTAATCTTATTGACAAGATACAGCAATTTAAAATTTTACTTAGTTAGTAACATGTGTGCTACGAATGCTTTGATTATTTTTTCAACTTTACTCAATGTTATCTAAACTTGTTTCAAACGACCTACTGTCAAAATGGCTGCGCCTAACGGTCATCGCGAAAGTTTAAATTTACAAGTTTTATACAGCGCTAACGTCGTATGCAAACCCTGTATGCAAAAGGGCAGTACGTAAGTTGTACAAATTTCAAGACGATTTTTTAAGCTTGATATAAGTGGGGGTTTTCTTGTCAAAAACTCTTTAGTAAACAATATGACAACTATAATGTTTAATTAGCAAATTAGACATTTTCTGTTTGTGCTTTTCATACACAAAATTTACGATCAGGAATTGTTTTTACAAGAAATTAAAACTCCAAGTAGCCAAAAAATGTCTTTGCAAAAAATTTAAGCAGAATTTAAGCAACAAACTTTCAAAGTATTACAAAATGCATTGACATGAGTGCCTAGTCAGGTCGTTATTATAAAGAAATTAAGCTAGTAAGCATAGCTTTTAGACAAAATGGCAACAAAAATATTTACTAAAGACTCTCTTGCCTTTGAATATACGAACATATCATACCCGCGACGTATTTTTCTACACATCCGCTTTATCCACTTTTTGCATTTTTTCAATTGTCTGTTAGGCTACGGAAATGGAATAAATTTGATTGTTCCATTTCGTAGGCGATTCTTATATCGGCTGCCCGAGTTTACATAAGGCCCAATGGCATCTTTTAAGCGTTACATTAACTATTTCAAAAATGTTAACCGGCTTGACGATTTTGCTGACTAGCTTATTCCCGTTCCTACAACCTGTGCAAAGCTACTTAGATGTGGGTGCTCAGGCTGTGATTTTTACATGCAGTTTAACCTTGAAGGCTGGAATCATTTACACCTATTTACTCGGGCTTCAATCTGAAGTTATAAATTTCATCGTCACCTCTGTTCAGGTGACCATTTGACGTTTGCGATCATTAAAGCAGCGTTATATGATCGGTCTAACCTCGTTAGGTTAATTTGTTCTTTTTATAGTTAATCAAATAGTTGCTTTATCTAACTTGTAAAGCCATAATTTGAACTAAACTGTGTATTTTATTGACAGCAAACGGTTTAATCAGCAATTCAGAGACGTAAGCGTTGTGCATTTCTTCCTGTAAAAGATGAAATTAAACTGCATGGGCCTATATTTTCCATTAATTCGTTTGCAATTTCATTCGACAATATAGACAATCGTCAATCAGTAATAAAATCTAGAATCAGGCGGGTAACTCTCCCGCGAACTAATGAAAAATGGGGGCATGTTTCATAACAGTATAACATATACCGGCACTAATGTCGCGCCTGATGCTCCGAAAGAAAAGGTGCACGTAGAAATGTACGGTGTGTGGAAAATAGCGAAAGCTGATTGGGTAGTCAGCAGAACTTGAGTGAGGATGATTGACGTTTTGCTTGACGTTAATTAATCCAGGATGATGGATTAGTAGAAGTTGATCACACCTGGTAGTCACAGCTTATATTATTCATCTCCGTCCCATTATTTTTTAAAAACTAAACTTACCGTAATTATTAAATTTTGCTACTACAGTTCACATCTCAACCTTTCCTGACTGAGTTGTTGTTAGTGTCTTTAGTGTTTTAGTTTATATTTAAAGGAATCGGACTACCCATTTCCACACTAGCACATATACAGTGGCATTTCTTTTCCCCTTATTATTTTACCATATTCGCTTTAAAACACGATAAAACCGTTTGCTCATTTCCCTGCTGACGTATTGAACTGCATTATGTGTCGTCTAATCATAGAACGATTTTAAACATGAGACTTATCATAAATTTACGTTAGGTACGTGATGACGATTTAGATATTGCTAAATTTATGAACTTTTTTGCCCACGCACAAAGAAAGGAAGCCTGGTGTTGTTATATACAATAACGGATGTGCTGAAATAATTCACAGTTGAGAATGATTATTTATTGAGAAACTGTATGTTCAATCATAAACCCATTTGATTATAAAATATATTGCTGGCTCGTGTTCACGACCTACAGTAATAGATGAAGAAACTAGATGTTTGTATGTATCGAATATTATACAGTTTACTAGGTTAAATTCTTTTCTGAAAGCTAAATAAAACCAACGCTACAATTTACTTTAATCATGTTATAAAAAGTAGTTGACATAGTAAAGTTGAGCAAAGATTCGGTGATCTAGTTTTAGCAAAGGTGTCCACTGTGATTGAAATTTTAAATTCCTTTGAAGAAGTCTGCATGTTGTAGCATAAGTACCATGATTTTATATCCGAGTAAGAATAACTTTGTAAATGTATTTTTACGTCACTTCTTCACATACGCAATGTTGCTAAAGCTAATTGATAAAAACTTATATGTTAAGCCCCCACGCACTGTCACGTAATTAAAATACAGGAAGAGAGTTTAATTAAAGCACGGGAAGTTAACAACAAAGCGTGTCATTGTTTTGAGGTTATAATTACTAAAATAATGTCCGGTTATTTTCATCATATTTTCATAAAAAAACTTGTAGTGAGTTTCAAATTGCAAGATATTAAAAAAAGGTCAAACCTTTAACCTTCAGTCTTTGTTTTTCTGTTTAAGTGAAACTTCACCTGCAAGTATCTCTTTCGTAACTCTTACTCAAATTATCTTTCGTTTGTTTTAAAGGGATTCAAAAGGAGCATTGAATACATAGTACCGTTAACTTCTACTGAAATACATACTACTCTTGCATTAATAAAGCACAAGCACCTTATATAGGCTGTCACTTGCAGAACTACGTAGAGCTCGCTTCAACTCTTCCTTTACTGCTCTTTTTTCTCCTCTCCTCTCTTCTCTTCTCCTCTCCTCGTCTTTTCCGTCACTTCCTCTTTTGTCTTTTTCTTTCATCTCGTCTATTGTCAATTCTTTCCCGTTTTTCTCCTCTTCTCTCCTCCCTTCTCTCTTCTCTTTCTTCTCTCCAGCTCAAGCATTCAAATCTGGATATTTTAAACCGTATAAGAAGTGAAGATATGACGTCATTAAAACAATTAAATTAGCTAATCGCTAATACAAACTGAAACTGAATGATGAATTGAATTAGACTAATCAGTCAATGTCAGTTTCCAAACCAAAGCTCGAGGCTTTCGATTTCAGCTATTTCCTCGTTTAAAAGGTCTATACTGGAGTTTGCAAGTCCAGTTTGGAATGACTATTACCTGAAAGACAATGATGTGCTGGAATCTGTTCAGAGAAGATTTACGCGCAGGGTTGCAGGTATGGAGAATCTTACTTATCCACAGCGATTGCAAGAACTCCACATATCATCACTAGAAGAAAGGCGCCTACATGCTGGTACATACCATCATTCTCGGAAATGTCATTCTAAGTTTTAACGGCTTTTTCAGTTGGGCGACCTAAGCCATACAAGAGGAAGAAACTTCAAACTTTTTGACGAACATGCCAGACGCAAGCGTCGCCAAGGTAGTTTTTCAGTTAAAATAGTACCAGTTTGGAACTACCCTGACATTATCGATACCAATTCTATTAATGCTTTCCACCACCGCCCTTACAAATGCAAATCTTAAACACTTTTTAAAGGGCAGGAGTCTGCTAGTTGCAGTAATACTGCTTTCTTCTTCCCTGTGGATCGGACTAGTTGTCGCCAATGAGGTTTTTTGCTTTGATGTGAACAACGATCCCTGAAGACAACATAAGTAAACATAAGTAAGTATGTTTTTATACAAAATGATTCCCGTATAGGCTTTGGCAGGACTAAAAGCTGTATAACATCTTACAAAAGCGAGTCAAAAGGCAATTGACCATGTAAGGCTCCAGGGCTAGGTGCTATTTCATCGACGGCTATCGGGGGCTATGCAGACAGCTAGCGTCTGTTTTTGCAAACATTTTCAAAGAGTCATTGAAATAATGCCATAGAATTGTTTCGAAAAGCAATTATCATGCCAGTACTAAGAGTGCCTAATATCTCTTCTTAAATGATTGTCAACGTGTGGCACTGACGTGTGTAATCATGAAACGTTACCAAAGACTTCACACATTAAATCTCTAGGAAAATGTGTTGCCGGATATCCGAATACCGCATAATGCATACTGCTTTTTTATTTCTTGCAAATAGATACTGTAGTATATCTGCAATGTAATACTTTTGCAAATAGTTGTTTGAATGCAGCAGGGAAATTAGCTAAAACTTCAAAACTGGGTGCTATGTTTTTTGTTTAAGTATAGACCAGTTTTTACAGTTAATTTTTGCCTATAATTTAGGTAACCGCACACAACTAGTAATTATAATACTAAATAAAAGTACAGTTGTATGCAAAAAGCGATGAATTTTATATTCAATCCGGAGTAAGGCAGGATGGAGCACTGTCTCCAGTTCTCTACTGTATATACATTGACGATCTTATAAAATAATTATGTAAAGCAGAGTATGGTTGTTACGTTGAACAACATTTGAAGCTGTGTATTGTGTGCAGATGATGTTACTTGCTGGTTCATACAGGCAGCTTAGAGAAATGCTAAAGATATGTGAAATATATGGTAAACACTGGAGTATTACTTTTAATCCAAAGAAGACGATGTTGTTATATTTTGGAAAAAGCTCTCCGAGATGTGGGAGCATTTTGTTTTGTGGTATGTTATTAAAGTAGGCAAATATTGTAAAATTTTTAGAATGTGATATTACAACTGATAAAATTTTGCAGTTGACATTACAAGGCTAAAGCCTAAATTTTGTCGACAAACGCAACTCAATAGGACAAAAACATTAATTAGTTCTTATTGTCTTCCTATGTCGTTGTACAGGTGTGAAATTGGTGGCATTTTCACTATAGATGCGAATGTAATTAGAGTAAATAGAAACTGTGCGCATAGAAAAATATCTGACATTAAACAAAACGAAAGTGCAAAAATTCTTAAGTATTACTGGGATACCACGCAAAATTTTCGATGGACAGTCGTAAATTGGGATTTTTAAGAAAAATTCAGTTATACCAAAAATGTTGTATTTTATGAATGACTCAGATGTTGATTTAAGATTTCTGGTTGGTTGTACTTTTTGCTTTAATTTTAATGTGAAAAGAAAAATTAGAAAAGCATTTTATGAATGTGTAAACAACTCCATGTAGATGATGCCGATGTATATAATGGATTTCATCATCCTTTGTTTTTTAATTGACAAAAACAATTTTTATTGTATTAATTATTTGTACTAAAGCTACATTGCTTTCTAAAACAATTTAGATGGATAAAAGAATAATTAATTAATTATGGGGCTTGAAAAGGTCTACGAAATGGTATAAAGTTAATATATTTAGCACATTTTCCAAAAAATATACAAACATTTAAAAAGTGGGCATTTTTGCATAATCGTTAGAGAAATCCACTTTACATTTTTTAATTCGTAGCATCTAAGCGTTAAAAAAATTGATACGAGAAGTTGTATAGAAACTTCAAAAATTATAAAAACTTTGATCTGATTTGTTTACCTGTTGCCTAACATCTTTTTACCTGTTATCCGTTTTATTTTGCTTTTTCACACCCCTTCCTTTATTTTGTCTTTTTTACATTTGTCCAGCTTAGCATTGTCTTTCTTATTTTGTCTTTCGCACGCTCTCTGGAGAATATGCTGTTCTATTCTGATGGTAATAATCACCGAGAATAAAAAACCTTGTTTCATTTTGTAATTGCGTGTCGTGAGTACGAATTTTTCACGCCTGAACGTGTCATAAATTTTATGTCATCACAGAAAACATACACGAAAAAACAACTTAGGAAGAGTTTTCCCATATTAATTGTTCCTGCATTTTATTGTTTTTAGGGCCATGCCACTGGAAGATTTGTACAATTGGACAAAAGGCAACACGGTTCTATCGAGGACGATAGAAACTGAGATCTCAGATCACAGATGATCAGAACTTCAGTTACACTCCTTTCATTATAATTTGCTTACTTGTGTCCTACAAAATAAAATGCCATCCAGAAACTAATTATGATAATTTGGAGGTACCTGTCATATTGGCTGCTAATCATTTGCAATATTTACACGTAGCACTGCAGTCGTCTAAAAGTTATAGCACAATAACCTTTAAAATGAAATCACATACATGATTTATGCTTATGCACGAGTAACATATGTTCAAGTTACGTAATTTTTAATTTTATTCTGCCTATGTGAGTTCACGATTGTAAAGGTCAGATTAAAAAGTTTTTAAGCAAGTTTCATGTCGCACGTATTTCATGAAAACGGAAGAGTTTTAAGAAACTTAACACCGTCTTCGAAGCCATATATTGACTGGCTTCACTGACAAACGACCCTGGCAGCCCTCGAACAAAATCAAACCAAAGAGAAGCATACCTGAAGTAGTGCTGAGCACCACCTGTAAACAAGAGATCGGCGTTGCTAACCAATTTAACAATTTTTGTACGACTATCACTAGACACTCTTTAACCACCTCGCTTTCTATGTGGGTGAATATGTGAGTATAGCTGTCTAATAACATAAAATGACTGAACATGTGGGAAAGTGCTTCCTTTCAATTTCTAAATGTAATTCGTGTGTACAGTGTATTCTCAACGACAATAAAATGAGTTGAACAAACCGAGTTGAGCTACTAAAAATATTAACCTGTGTCGCCTTTGATGTAACAATTTGCGCAATAAACACATGCACATTTTCGTTAAATTTCTTTTTCATTTCATACTGCTTTTTAATTTCATAGATCAGATCCAGTCACATATACAAACTTGTATTATTAGATTCACACTGAAATTTAGATTCAAAATCCTTTTGAACGGTTTTTTATCGCTCTGTAAGCAGCTGCGCTGGGCCATGACCACTAAATATTCGTTCCTTAAAAAGTGTAGAACTGCATTAAATCTGTGTTGCAGCATAACTCACGATGCTTAATGCCTTCTACTATTGTGAATAATTGGGACTCGTTTCCCGTTTACTGTTTGAACTACAAAAACCTCACTCGTCAGCGCCTACTAGTCCTATGGCCTTTCCTTCTTGTTTATTTGCTTACTACTGCTTGCATAAAAAGGTATTTCCCAAAATATTTTGAAAAATCTCTCTCTTCAGCCTCTACTGGCTGTATACGCTCATATAACATCGAACTACCATTATCGTCACCGACAACGAACTTCTATTCCACAGAAATCGTGAAAGTAAAAGTGTAAATATGTTAGCGACGCAAACCGTTTATGTAGAGCAATCTGATTTCAATAATTAGTGTCTTTGTCACCATAATACTTCCAGGTTTGACTCGATGGCCATTTTTTTACTCAATAAAGCTCTTGTCTTTCAGCTGACAAAGGCATGATAAATTCTGAATAGGTAGATTGGTTGTTAAGTGAATGCGACAAGTGTGATTTAACAAACTGTGATTTTTTTTCTCTGTGTGCATACCAGCATTAGATCAAGCAAACTGATTAATTTTAGACTCACTTGTTTCTTTAACATTTGTAGTAGTAGACAATTTGTTCTATAAATTACCATGTGCAGCTGAACACAATGATTAATTACATTCTTTCATTTGGAGACATTTCCCGTTCCTTATTTATCCCGCTTGTTCTACTAAATCTCACCTGGTAAATGTTGCTATAGTTACCTGGCGAATTCGATAAGAAAATCCCTCGAATTTGTATTTAATTTTTGAAGATTTGTTATAATGATGCGGGATACGAACAGAAAAACAAGCAGTTATTAACTCAGACAAAATGGCGGTCACACAATAAGCATCTTTTCTTGCTACGCTTCTTTTGTTTAGATTAATATTGAATATTTCTGTATTTAATGAAACTGGCGAACAAAAATATCTGCCAACAGTCTTATGGCACGTTCAGACTAGAGACTTTTCTCTCGAGAGTTCTCTCTGAGAGTTCTCGCAGTGAATAGAGCTTCTCGGCAAGAAACTTGCAAGAGAACTCTCTGCAACTCTCAGAGACTGCTGAGAGAACTGCTGATAACTTGCTGGGTGACTTTGCTAAGCCGTTCTGGAAAAACACGGAAATATTGATTTCTTGTTAAGTAGCACTTAAGGTTTGCAAATTGTTCGTAATAACACTGCATAGACTCTTGTTACTGTGACGAATTAACACAACTCTCACTACTTGAAGGAAATTAATGGGTTCGCAGCCTATAACCTATCTTTCATTATAAAATAATTATTGTGTTTAACACTTTGCTCGTCAATGTAGCCATGGAGCCTATTAGTATTAACCTCTAATGATCTTCTATTCCCAGCTGTGCTGTTTACGCCAGAGTTGTACATTATAAGATTATTAATAATGTAGGTGGATGGTGACTAAATGCCGTGCATGCGTTGGACTCTTTTTCTCGTTTCTCGTATAAGTTTGTATCCAAAATTTTTGCAAACATTTGAAAAATAACAGACAATTTAACAAACAGCAACATTTACCACATTTCGAATTTTCAGATGTTTTTTGGCCGATATGTGTATTTTACATTTTACACAGACACACACACACACACACACACACACACACACACACACACACACACACACACACACACACACACACACACACACACACACACACACACACACACACACACACACACGCACACACACACACACACGCACACATTCTAAAAAATCACAATTCTTTTATTACTTCGTTTTTGAGAATTCTACTTTTATTAACGTACTGCATACATCCACATATAACCCATCAACAACAACTATAATGTACAAAACATATTTCCTAATATCTCCATCTATTGGGCTCACTTGGTTTAATTCCAGACGCCAATACCTTGAAAGGTATCCAGGTAACTGAACCCAACTTATCAATTGAGGTTGGTGCTTTCACTTTTGGCTCCTTGTAAATCCTTGGAAACCTGCAATGCTGAGGGCAGCTTGAAAGAGCTTGTCGTCGAAAAGACTCGGAATATTCTGATTCAGCTATGAAAAGTCCGGAAGCGAAACGACCTGGCAGGATGAAGTCGACGCTTTTGTTTTTGTTTTTGTTTTGTCTTATACCAAGTCCCTAAAAATAAAAATTAATTCACAAATTTTCAATAATTCTCTTCTGTCGTGTGTCGTGTGTACAGGGCGGTACATAAACTTGCTTGGGGGTACAAAAACAACCAGTAATAGTATTAATAATTGCAAGTTGCGCAAGGTTGCCTCACTGAATTTTCGGAACATTATTATTATTATTATTATTATTATTAATGTTGTTATTATTATTATTATTATTATTATTATTATTATTATTATTATTATTATTATTATTATTATTATTATTATTATTATTATTATTATTATTATTATTATTATTATTATTATTATTATTATTATTATTATTATTATTATTATTATAATTATTATCATCATCATCATCACCATAATCATCTTCATCAACATTGTCATTACCACCATCACCATCATCTTCACCACCATCACCATCATCATCATCTTCATCATCATTGTCATCACCACCATCACCATCATCATCACCACCATCACCATCATCATCATCATCATCATCATCATCATCATCATCATTGTCATCACCACTATCATCATCATCACCACCACCATCACCATCATCATCATCATCATCATTATCATCATCATGATCATCATCATTATCAAGAACGTTTATGAAATATACATTATTTTGTAAATTATAATTGCTACTCGCTATTGTTTGGCCAACATTTTGATATAATAAATTATTCTATACTGTTCTGTACTATTGGTCGTTGTTTCTGTATCATTCTAGCAAATGTTATTCACCACCCTGTACATAGAAAAATAATCATTTGATTAAAATTATGTTTACCTGATCAAAATAAGAGCCATCACATTCTAACGCACGGCAGTTATCAGATTCAGTAAATGGATGTTCATTACGAAAATGCCTCTGAAATAATAGTAAAAAATTTAATTTCTAAATTGGTTGAGAATTTGTGCGCCCCCTATTTTAGGCATTATACTTTATATATTCAAACAAAAAATAAAATACACTAGTCCTGATGTAGACCTATAACAATTAGGTGAAACGAGTAAAACACGTGGTTATTTTTAATATAATATTACACGTGTATACTTGTAATACTATACGTTAAACTATCATGTTATTGTTATCCGAAAACAGCTGGCAAACTAGCAGCAGCAGCAGCAACCCACGTAAAGCGAAATGAAACTGAACGAACTAAGCTTCATCTCGACATGAAGCACAGTCATCTAATGTCTACAGAACAGATGAGAAATGTAGACCCCAAGCCCTCAACACACACATTTCAAACTGTTCATTGAGTATTTTTGCAATCAGTAAATAAAAAATTATGATTAACACGTATCCACGTGTACTTATGATCCACTACAGAACAGACTGAAAGAAATAGGACCTAAATAAATATATATAAGACTATCTGACTTGTAGTGCTATGCCAACTTGCCACCAACCATCTCCCATCTGCCCTGCATGTGTACAATAAAATGCTCAAGGTATATAGTAAACTGAATCAACCTACTTTCATTTTTTGATTGAATTTATCTGGTGGTCGGGGAAGCAGCTTTTCTTCAAGGTCCAATTGCATCATTACCGAAGATGTTAAAAACTCTCTTTTAGGGTATTGAAGCTCTCCCCTGATGTTAACAGGCTTAAACTAATGAAAAAGAATTTGATTATTTACTGTACTAGACTATAAAATGTAAAATTTGAACGGTAGCAAAAAGGTAATCAAGCAAAAGAATACATAATTAATTTCACAGCCGACATATTTTTGTTCATAAATTAAATTATCCAGGCTTATACGTGACATAGGTAGTGATGAAATTGAAACGTACAAAATTACACACAGCATCCGTATACAGCCCACCTAATTCACCTAACTTGTTTAAAAAGTGGTTAGTGATGTACAAAACAGCACTCGATTTTTTCAAATTGCGCGGTAAACGGGGTACCATCACAGTTGAAGACTGATAACGATCATAGAAAGTTGCTACTTGATTTTACAAATGGCTGCAACGGAGAACATCAAATTATGTCACCGGTCGAAGATACTTTTAAATCTGTAGCAGCAAGATAGACATCATGGCGCCTCAAGATTTTCTCGCACTGAATGTCAGGAAGCAAGCTGATAAAGAGACAGAAGTTTTTACATGAGCACCATTAATGGGCGATTATTCGGTTATAAGTAACTTCCAATAGAGGAAAAACAAACTAACAGCAGTCGTCAAGTGGTCGATTTCAGTGGCAGTAGCTGGTGCAAATTGTCAAATGCTTTGAAGCAACACATACAAGATGATTTCCATAATGTCTTACCAAAAAATAAGGAGAATAATGCAAATACGGTATGAGCTTTCCTGCTAAAAACATTTTCTCTGCTTGTAATGGGGAAACATTCATCAGAAAAGAACCAAAACCAAGAAAAATACTACGCTGTTTCATAGACACGAGTTACGGGAATTTTCACAACGTGAGACTAAGCAAAAGCAACCACAAATTCCAACTCTGTTGGACCAGTTCAAAAGTTTCCAACCGAAGAAGGAGATATTAATTGCCTGCAAAAATGTGGGGTTGAACCAATTGTGCGAGATGCCTGTTTAGAAGTTACAGTAAATGATAACAGTACCACAAATGATGAAGCGGACGCTAGGCATTACCATTAATAAAACATTCACTGCATGATTCGAATAACAACAACGATGAAATCAGCTGCTCGCGGATTAAAAAATTTTAGCTAAGAAAGTCCTGCTTAACTTACCCATATGCCATCTCTCGTCTTAGATGGCGTATGCTGCTTACCTCTCCTCATACCCTGCATTTCTCTAGAGTGTAAAGAAAAGCGGAAACACGATTCGCACAGTAAAGAACACCAAAAATGAAAAATGAAATTTAGAACAGCCACAATAGTTTTTTGCTTATCGAACTGTAAACATTCCAAAATCGCTTCGCAAACTAGTTCCAAAATTCCAAAATAGTAACTGAAATCTTACTGTCATTATATTGCCAATTACTTATATGTAGCATTAGTGCAATAAAATAAATTGAACAGAATTGAAAAAATAATTATTTGTCCATAATTGTAATTATGTGTCCATTTGTCCATAATTTGTCCATAAATAATTCACCAGACGATTGACGGGTGAATTACTACACTGAGTACTTGTATTGTATATGTATGTGTGTGTGTGTGTGTGTGTGTGTGTGTGTGCGCGCGCGTGCGTGCGTGCGTGCGTGTGTGTGTGTGTGTTTATATAGGTACATATATAATATATGTGTATACATATATAATATATTTATTTTGCATATAATTTTAGGTCCTGAAAGTTAAATGTGAGAATGGTTTTCATGTATATATTGGCCCAAACATGGAATTTATTGTCGACCGATTTTGAACAAAACCGTTCATTATCAAGGCATCTAAAACAAGGAAATTCGACAGAATTAAGATCTGATTTTTTTTATTTAATATTTTATTTCAAACTTTACGAAGTTAATCTGCACATCACAAATTAATACAAATAATACAATAAATTGTGGCACAAATTAGAAAAAAAACCGAAGTACAATTAAGTAGTTAACAGCCAAAATTTATGATGTATGATATAATATAATAGATAATTTAACCATTCACCTTACAGACTACATTTCTTGATTAGTACGAAACTATTTAAAACTCCACAAACAAAGCATTATGTTAGTAGTAATAGAACTTAATTATTTTGCTTTATTTAATTACATTTCATATAGAAATGGGTTAAAATTAGTTCTTATTGAAAGGTTACGAAACGTTTGTTGCATAAGCTGGTCTGATAAATACGTACATTAATTTCAATATTTTAAAATTGCTAAACTTAGAAATTTTCTGCTTATAGATTTATACAGTGCATTTGCATTAACAATTTTCCTTATAAATGCTTTATAAATGCTCATAATAGTTTTGTTCTTTTACAAAACAACATTTGTGCAAACTGCCTTAAATTATGTTTCTTACTCTAATTTTCATTTCACACTGTTCAAACTTACATTTATAGATTCCCTTACAAAAATGTACTATTGCCCATATGAACAGTTTATGTTATAAAGTTACTTTTCTGTGACATCCGTTTTTGCAGTTATCTCTCATAGATGACAGCACTCACATGGCTTCACGGCTGGCTTACGATGTCTAAAATCTTGACTCCATGACTCGGAAAGCTACAGGCCCATGTGGCTATTAGCGCATAAAAGTCTCACGGTCTTTTATTTAAACGCCTTAATTGCTTTGCGATTGAAGGCAGCAGTTGGGCAGACTAATGTGCTAGAGAATGTCAGAAACGTTGCACACACATCATCCGATAATACGTTTTGTGGCACATCAGAAGTTGCAAAGTTATTAGTCTCTTACACCAAGTTTAAAAATGCGGCTTTTAAATTCAGCTTTCCGCCCTGCTCAAATAAAAATATTACATAAAGCCGGGAATGGTAGTCGAACGCGAAAAATTCCAAAATGTTTAAATTCCACTATTTAAGCGTGATACGAATTTTTGCTATTTTTCAAAGCACCAAGTGATACTCGGAACTGTCTTCAAGGCACGTGGCTGATCTGAAAAATAATTTAATAAACCGGAATTGTTTTTTTCAAACGGCAAATGTAAACCGTTTTGAAAATGTTTTCAAAAAGATTTGGGTTTTTCAAAAAATTAAACTCAGTAGCCTTTTACCTCTTAAAAACGTTTTAAAATCAAACCTATCAGTGACTTTTTCAAAACTTTTTTCTCTAAAATCATTTGAACGACGTGCTACAAAAATGCATATAACGTGTCTTCTGTTTGTTTTTAAACGGTTTGTCCGATAACGGTGTGAATATCTGAAAACGGTTTGATGAAAACATTTTTTTCTCAAAACGATTTGAAATCGCTCTGCCGTGTGAATTTTGCCTTGTGTTGAGGGGACACTAGTGAGGAAAGCACGATAGGGCTAACTGTGATGCCGGTTTTAAGCCAATTAGACAGATTTGTTCAAATTAGGCCCAGCGCCAAGAGCCCCCCCCCCCCGCGCACACGCTCGATCGGAGGACGCTATAATGAATTAGTGACGCTATGAATGTCCAGGGTGCTCGAAGTTTCTTGATACTATGAAGGCAAGTGAAACCTATTCAATCTGTCCTCGTATATCTATGTTTCAATATTTTTTTTGCTGATCGTTTGTTTATTTATTTTGTAATTTCAGTCTATAGTCGCCATTTGCCTTCTTAAAATAAGGTAATTGACGAGCCCTATATGCATTAGTTAGATTATCACTCTACTTTAATTTTACAGCTTGTGTGGATGATATTCAAACATTCCACACAGAAAGAGTGCTATTAATGAGATTATATAACGTAACGCTTGGAATATAAAGTTGTATTGTTTGATAAGCATATCCAGATGGTTTACACTGTTCTGCAGCATTTGTGAGCTGCGGGGTAGAGGGCCCCCTCACAATTTCCTAAGTGGGCCCTGCAATTACTAGCACCGGCCCTAAGAACCGCCATACATTACTGGCCCGTTATTCAGTAAGATAAAAAGCGCAGGAGAAAATAATGTAGCCACGCACTGATCCTGTCTAAGTATGCCATTGATCACGTGACCGTTATCTGGCAAGCCCAGGCATGGCTTCTTATCTACATTCCGGCAGTTAGGTTGAACGGCAATAATAGACCGCATGATTTAATATTAGACTCAATATCATCTTGCTCTCAGCGATAAACCTTCGCTTCCCTGCTTCAATAGATAGAAAACAATTATGGAGCTTTAGCTTTAAACGCAAGACTAACTAAGCGTCGGGTTTAGCATGAAAATGCATGGTCACTTCACCTGCCTTTTTACTCCCCTCTCTGCCCCCTGCCCCCTCTCTCTTTGTCTCTCTCTCTCTCTCTCTCTCTCTCTCTCTCTCTCTCTCTCTCTCTCTCTCTCTCTCTCTCTCTCTCTCTCTCTCTCTCTCTCTCTCTCTCTCTCTCTCTCTCTCTCTCTCTCTCTCTCTCTCTCTCTCTCTCTCTCTCTCTCTCTCTCTCTCTCTCTCTGTCTCTCTCTCTCTCTGTCTCTCTCTCTCTCTCTCTCTCTCTCTCTCTCTCTCTCTCTCTCTCTCTCTCTCTCTCTCTCTCTCTCTCTCTCTCTCTCTCTCTCTCTCTCTCTCTCTCTCTCTCTCTCTCTCTCTCTCTCTCTCTCTCTCTCTCTCTCTCTCTCTCTGAAAATAGAGGTTTTTTAATAAAGATATTAAATAAATAAATAAATAAATCTCTCTGTGTCTCCACACAAAAATAACCCAAACTTGGCCATTAATTTATGATGAGATCATTGTGCTCCATACTATTTGAACCCTAAATGAAATAGTCTATATCTGACAATGGCCTCTTAAGCATTTTAAACTTATGCCGGATGCAGATTTTGAAAGCTAGAAAAAAGGTAAAACAATTCGAAACTGACAAAAACTGAACTGGAATGGCAGCAATAGCATGGAGGATCTTGCTAACTTTCATACGAATGATAGCTGAGGTCTCGTATTATTGTTAGGTATTTCTTACACTAAATGGTCTAATAGACTTTTGATCGTTTCATACCAGTTTTATGAATGAAACTGGAAACGATGCGTGCGCAAAATCCTGTCTTACGATCTGCCTATAGAAGATATGACCGAGAGTTCTTCGCGTTAAAGTAACGGCTTTCGTTGAGTGAGAGAATCTGGAATGTGCGCGTATGCTGGACTGGCTTTTACTTGTTATTCCAAATTCGTAATAGTGAATGAAAGCTAGAAATCCTGTCATAAGAAAGTCGAAAAAGTAAAACCACCTAACTCATTTTCGATGGTATTTTACGCATGTTATATTTTTTATTACCATGAAATGATGGTGTGGCGGTTTGAAAAAAGAACTCGCAGAACGAGACAGCTCGAGTGAGTCTATGAAACCATTGTGTGAATATAATGCATAGTTTTGCACAGAATACACAGCGAAGAGACGTTCTGGTGTAGGAAGCTGGCAGAGAAAAAAATCAATTTGAGATTTTTAAAGGTGGGGAAAAGTTTGATACATTTGCAAAAAAATGAAAACTAAAATAGTGTAAAAATTATAGCCTTTATTGTTTATTGAAGTAAAGCTACCTAAAATAATCCAAAAACATATGTTTACTATTTGAAGACATAAAAAGAAATCACGTTGGCGACCAAGACGCTAAAAGCTACTATAGATACTACCTATGTCGAGAAAAATCGGGCCAGTTAAGGATAAGATTTGAAAACAAGATAGTAATATATATGAAAATGTATATTGTAAGCGTAAGAAATTATTATAAACGGTTATATAATAACGAAGAAGGGAGTGAAATCTTGTCAGGTCTAAATAGGAACGTAAATAGCATAGCGAAGCAGTCTAGGAGAAATAAGTGTAATTGGCAGAAAAATTTAGTGGAGCAAAGTCAATAACAAACTTTTTCTCGAAGATTCTCAGACTAACGGTACACCAGCAAACAAAGGGAATGACGCTGTCTCATCTGCAAAGCCTTCTGCCTACAAATTCTGCGAAACTTCATGATCTCTTGGAGAAGGTCAGAGCCACAAAGCGAGTTGTGCTCTTCATTGTCTTCTTGTCCTTACTTCTTGATAACATGTTGCTTACCGTTGTGGGTAAGTGAATCTTTTACTACGTATTTTAAACAACAGTAGCTGTTAATTGCAGGCTGTTGAAATACCGCATTGTCTTTTGCTGCACATTCGATATATGCGAGAAGTATGAGTGTTCTTTATTGCGTAATGAAAATGTGCTAGAAGAGAGGGTTTGCTCTTTACTGCACTATTGATATATGTAGGTAAATGCTTGTTTCCCATTGCAAAAATGAAAAATCAAGAAAGGTAAACTTGCTCTTTCTTGTATAGAGGAGGCACACAAGTAAGTGTGAGTTTTTTCATGCGTTGTGGAACTAAGTGTGAATTTGTTGTTTCCTGTATCCAAGTAAATTTGAGTTTGTCTTCTTCTACATAGTGGAAATGTGACAGCAAGAGTGAGTTTGCTCTTTCCTGCATTGTGAAAGCATGCAAGCAAGAGCGAGTTTGTTCTTTCCTGCATTGTGAAAACGTGCAAGCAAGAGTGAGTTTCTTCTTTCCTGCATTGTGAAAGCATGCAAGCAAGAGTGAGTTTGTTCTTTCCTGCATTGTGAAAACATGCAAGCAAGAGTGAGTTTGTTCTTTCCTGCATTGTGAAAACATGCAAGCAAGAGTGAGTTTGTTCTTTCCTGCATTGTGAAAACATGCATGCAAGAGTGAGTTTCTTCTTTCCTGCATTGTGAAAGCATGCAAGCAAGAGTGAGTTTCTTCTTTCCTGCATTGTGAAAACATGCAAGCAAGAGTGAGTTTCTTCTTTCCTGCATTGTGAAAGCATGCACGCAAGAGTGAGTTTGTTCTTTCCTGCATTGTGAAAACATGCAAGCAAGAGTGAGTTTCCTCTTTCCTGCATTGTGAAAACATGCAAGCAAGAGTCAGTTTGTTCTTTCCTGCATGGTGAAAATGTGCAAGCAAGAGGGGTTTGTTCTTTCCTGTTTAGTGAAAATGTGCAAGCAAGAGTGAATTTGTTCTTTCCTGTTTAGTAGAAATGTGTAAGTAAGAGTGAGCTTGTTCTTTCCTGACTATAGTGGAAATACTGCAAGTAAATCTGAATTCTTTCCCTGCATAGTGGAACTACGGAAATAAGTTTAAATTTGTTCTTTTGGCACAGTTGAAATATTGCAAGTAAGTGTGAGTTTGTTCTTTTTTAAATAGTAAATGTATGCAAGTAAGTGTGATTTTAGTGTTCATTTGCACAGTTGAAATACCCAACTTTATCGTTCAAAGTATAGTTCAAATATGTGAATAAGGGTGAATTTGTTCTTCATTGCATGACTGAAATATCCAAGACCGTGTGAGTTTGTTCGGTAGTGCATTGTTGAGATGTTCAATTAAATGTAAGTTTGTTCTTTACAACAGTTTTAGGGCATAACGCAATAGCGCTTCAAAATGAATAAAAAAAGCATACTCGCAGTCCATTCATGCAAAAAGTGTATATACCTCACTCAGAAATGTGAGTTGATGTGTGATACGGAAACTTAGATAGAACCTATCAGTGTATTTAAGTGTACTAGTGATTGTCTAGCCGAAACCAGCTATTTTCACTTGCAAAATATTGAAAGGTTTAATTTCAATATTAATTTGTTGATTGACGATTTTACAAGGTATTTGCAACATTTTAATACGTGGCTTAAATAGCAATGAGTTTGTGTAATTTGTGCATATTATGCCAATTGTAACAAAAATAAAATACCGAGTAATGTATTTTATTCGATTTCATTCTAGTTTTTTTAGTATTCTAGTTTTCTAATAATCTAGTGTTTTCTTTTCTAGTTCACAGCGTAATGACTATGATTACATTATTTTCAGTTCCAATAATACCAGATTACTTGTACGTGTTAGAACATCATCAAGAATATGGCTACACAAATGGTTTGTCGCGTCTTCCAGTACCTCTTGGCAACAATACTTCTGAACAAACGTCTCTTAACAAATCCGCTGGTCCAGTTGTGGATGACATTGGCAGTGAGAACAGTCAAATCGGGTGGCTGTTTTCTTCAAAAGCTCTGGTCCAGCTAATAGCTAATGTTATTGTGGGACCACTTACGAACAGGCAAGTATGTTATGGTGTACACAGCACGTTTTTCTCTGTCTGTGTATCTGCACTGGTTGTAATCCCCATTCGTGTACCCGTCAGCTTCCCTGTTCTTTTGTCTGTTCATCTGTCTATTAACCTGCCTACTGTTTGAAACTAACGTGGTGTTTGTTAGATCGTAACCAATAATAGGGCAATGAAGCAAACAATGATCGCCGCTCTGAATACCTATTTCTTTGTATTTTGGCTGACATGCTAAATCTTGCGTATTATTGGGTTACGTCGCATCTACGTATAAATGTCAAGTTAACTGCTTGATGAAAGAAGCCATTCGGCTGAAATTGGATTCCACGGTCTGGTGCACTCAATGAAGACCTCGCATCACCCACCTCGTTTGGCGGAGAGAGGTTTATTAAAAATTAATTCAGTAACGCTATTTAGTCACTGTGGGTACATGATACGTTTGTGTTTAGTCAGAAACATTCGTTAAAAGAACTGATATATTCGCAACATGTTAGAGCGCCACCGCGCCCAAACGACATTGCATTTTGTAGCGAGTGGCTCGGGAAATTAAATTTTTCTTATGCAATAACTATCTGATAAGCAGAATCTTTAGATCGACACTCAGTGGAGAACAAAATTTGGTACTTGATTTCTTTACATGTAATTTCATATTTGAAATATTTATTCAAGCGATGTAAGTAGGCGTCCTAAGATGAGTGTAACGCTACTATATAAAAATAAGCAGATCTTTATTCTCTTTATTTTAACTCAAACAAATCATCTGGTACAGGTTCAGAATATTAGAATATAAGTCTGCTCTGCATCCTGTATGAAATTATTTTGTGTTTTTGCGGTTTAGCATGATTCATTTTGTGTATTTTGTGTACTTTCTTATGACAAGAATACACATACACCCCCTGTCCTGTGCGCGCACAAAGCAAGTAGAAGAGAAAACAATTTTCCTCTTTTCGTCTGTCTACTGTATTTTTGAAGTTTTAAGTTTTTTATTTACTATTGAACTTATCACAAACTTAATTAAACGAACAAGAACGAATGTCTTAGTCTGGTTTACCCCGCAACCATTTACACTATTTTATTTTTTGTACTTTTAATTTCAGAATCGGATACACAGTGCCAATGTTCTGTGGAATTTTGATAATAACGTTCTCCACTATAAGTAAGGAAAATTTCCTTTTTTCTCGCATTTGGAAACTCACATTCTACAAATGACAGTTCTTGAAAAAACATTTATCGTCTAAAAATTTTAAATAATATAATGTAAAAGCAACTCCAAATAAACTCATTTAATTAATAAATTGAGATTCAGTGTCACTTTATCAAAATTATAGATTATAATCTATATTATAGATGCACAGATTACAGATGCAAATTTTATATTGTATCTCAAATCATCATCAGGCAAAGAATCTTGTAATCACAGCAGAACTATATATATATATATATATATATACGACTATATTGTCAAAGTTGTCAAACAAAACTTGATGAAATATGGCACCCGGCAACACTATTTTGCTGAGGAAATCTCCTTCTGAATGCGCTTCGTAGTTTCAACATACACTGCAGTTGATTTTGTTTAGGTTTCGGCTTACGTACCTTATTATTATTTGGAACAAAGAGATTTATAAAAATGTTTTACGACAAATGTATGTCCACAAAGTAAAACAAGTTTTATTAAGACTTAAAAATGTACTTTTTCTTGCACATTTTTATTTACCTCACAGATATAGCATAATTATTAAATTTTTCTTGCTTGTTATTTCATTGCTTCTTCAACATAGTAATTAAACACTTCAACATTAACTTTTGTAATTAGCATTGATTCAGAAACTGATGTCCCACAATTGCTAAATATATAACACAATATGTAACGAGTAAAGATTGACAATGTATGGTTTTGTACTTCAGTATTCTCCGTAGCTGAGACGTATGGATGGTTATTCTTTGCCAGAAGTATCCATGGTATTGGTTCGGCATGTACAGCTACAGCTGGTATTTTTCGAGTCTTTATCAACATAAGTTTTGCATCTTTTAAGTCCAAAACATCTGTTAGTCAGGGCACAGAGAAATGACAAAATGTCTGCTAAATAAAACAAGAGATTTGCAAATGATGAGCGACGGTGCCAGAGTTATAATGCTGCATAAAGAATTGGCATAAAGACATAATAAAGCACCTCGTTTCTAACCATTTCTGAACACTTTCAATTCGTGTAATATTACAAAATTGCTAGGCACTTTTAAGTGAAGTTCTATAAGGAAGTAACGAAAATTTTGCAATACAATTTTGAAAACTGCAATACAAGGATTTGAGAAAATGTCAAGTTGTCTTCAGAAACTGAATACTGCGTATAAGATTACGTCAGCACTTTCAATTTAGGTTTGGGAATGCTCGCTGCAGTATACAAAGATGATAAAGACAGAAGTCAAGCTATTGGAATTGCTCTGAGCGGAATTGCAGCTGGTGTTCTAGGTAAGAGTCCAACGTGAGTGATTTGCTGAGATAAGGGTGCACACTTTGGGTGTTCGATAAATCTATAAAATCACCAGTTCCTAGTAATCGTACGACTCTGACAAACTGGCACACATTGGTTATCATGGCGTTGTGTATACTGCTTGTTTGCACTATGTATTTTTTAATAAGAAATATGACATAGTGAATCGTATATATATATAATCGTTTATATCCAATGGAATTAATACAATTAGTGTAGTATTACAGTTATTACAGCAATACATATAGTTGATTCTAGCATGTAGCTATATAATCGTGTATATAAGGTACATATAAGGTATATATAAAGTATATATAAGGTATAGCATGAATCGTATATATAAGGTACATTTCCTGGAGCATAATTTTTCATAAATCTAGCACAGTGTAAGTCGGAATCCGGCATTAGGGATAGGATTTACTTTATTTAGGCTTGCAGTTGTAGAATCTCCTTGTCCATGATAATCCTTGAAGAGGAGACACTGAGCCAACAAAGCCACGTTGGCCAACATGACAGATTAAACCGCACCAAAACAATTTACCGACCAGTCACTCATTCGTTTTGCTTACTTAACAGGCATGGTGTTGCTTAACTTCCAAAGTCGCTAACTGCACACCGTAACAGTGACCACTGCGCTATATCCTCGCATTAATGTCCCGAAAATAATTTACGAAAAAAATTTCAAGCGTGAGAAAAGATTGCGACTTTAAACCATTATTGTGCATTTAAAACATTATAAAAGTTACGTTAATTTGTATTTTCTTGACATTTTTATATTTCGTGTGTTCCACTGTTTCATGTCAACAGTTTCCGGGAAAACCCACGTCATCACTTAACATCAATTTTAAGATAACATTGACTTAACGTTAATACTGAGTCATAATATAACAAGTTAATGTTAACATAAACTAATCATTAATTTAACAGCAACATTAAAAGTGACACTTCAGGTCAATTTTAACTGAAAGTAATTTAAAGAGTCTGTGATTTTATGCCAATCTAGTGCATTTTCAGATACACCCTCATAAAGGTCCATACATGAGGAAATTACACTGTACTGTTATGCAAATCTTATAGTACTGTACGTTTAATTTATATTAAAAAACCCTAGGAGTCCGTTTTTCTTGTTAAAGCCTCAGCTGTCTGTAGAAATTCAGAATTCTTAAACACGACAAAAATTTCTTTTTCCCAGGCTGTTTACTTAGAGTGAGAAAAATAATAATCCAAGCATTATAATTTATTGTATTCGTATTGTGTTGTATTGTATTGTATTGTATTGTATTGTATTGTATTGTATTGTATTGTATTGTATTGTATTGTATTGTATTGTATTGTATTGTATTGTATTGTATTGTATAGAACTGTATTATATTGTATTGCATTGTATTGTATTGTATTGTATTGTATTGTATTGTATTGTATTGTATTGTATTGTATTGTATTGTATTGTATTGTATTGTATTGTATTGCATTGCATTGCATTGTATTGCATTGCATTGCATTGCATTGCATTGCATTGCATTGAAGTGTTGCTGTTTTTAAACTTAAAATTAAAACACTTTTATTCTTAGACGCATCTTAACTTTTTGTTATTTTAGTTTGTGTCTATGTAACGTAGTAAAGTTAGTTTTTTAAGAATTGACGTAATTGTGTTGTTTAAAATAAGTTCGTAGATTTTTTTGTGGATTTTAAATGTTTGTATGCCAAAGAGCATTTTTATATGAACTTCAGGCAATAAAAATTATTATCATTATTATTATTATTATTATGTTTTGTTTGTTTCAGTTGGGTATCCATTTGGCAGCTTGATGTACGACTTTGTCTCACAAACGTCGCCATTTATTTTCATTATTGCGTTTGCTCTCATAGACATAGGTAACTCATTAGTAATGTTATACTATTATAACAGACGTGCTCGTGTCATGCTCTCGTGCCGATGTCACAAAGCTTTTATTCAAAAAAGATAACACCACTCCCTTCAAAGTACTCACCTATTTTGCAAAGAAATGTTGGTAATGTTAAAAGTCGCAAAAAAAGTTTGATGGATTTCTATCATCTGGAATGTAACATTTCAGACAAACTCTCAATATCTTGCGTCTCCGTGGTGAATATTACAGATTTTAACTAGAAACACCAGTAGTCATGCTATGATCACTTATGTTTCTTCATCGAAGTTTTCTTCCTTTCCTAGGACCAAAATAGGCCTTCTTAGCCGAAACTGTCCTTCTGCGTTAGCAGATATGTATGTTTTAGAAATATGGAAATAAACGCATATGAAAAAATAGCAAGTAAATTCGTCAACTAACGTTCAACTGTATTCAGAGTGACACTATTACAAAACTTTTTACGCTTAGCCTGTTTACCTGCTACGTATTTTTCTTTCAGCATTGCAAGTAACAATTCTTCAGCCGACAGTCGAAACCAGCGCACGTTCAGAGGGGGCGCCAATGTTACTCCTGCTGAGAGATCCTTACATCTTAGTTTCAGCTGGTATAGTAGTTGATTTAGTATTCAAGTTAACTGGACGTATATTTTAAAAAATCTTTCACGCTGAATTTAGAAAGAAGTTTTTTTGAAGCCGTGGTATAAGTTAATACTGAGCTGAACAGGTGAATGTGCATTACACTTATTCCTTACCAGACCAACCAACAGGTAATGTTATGACCACCACTTTAAACCAAAAACCGATAACATTACCTGCGATTGGTTAAGCAGTGGTTTCCTGTAGAAAAAGCTAACAGGTGACATCGTCAGTTGTCTTTGTTCCGTCGCCGGATGCACTTCTCCTGTTTGCCTGCCGAGTGTCGTTGGTCCTGTCAAATTTGAACCTTTCATCTTTAAGCTCTGGTTGTCTTGTTTCTTTCTTCAATTTTCTTGGGTGCCTTTATGCAGCACTTACTCGCATCACCGAAAGCGGACCGTGAGGCTGTCTACCGGGTCGAACCCCACCACAACAGGTATGTTTTTGAAGTAAGGAAATAAATCCATAGGAAAACATAGCAAGTAAATTTGTCAACTAACGTCTATTAATTATTGCAGCAGTTGTTTGGTGTTCTACATCAGCGATGGCCATCCTAGAACCTACTTTGCCGATATGGTTGATGAAGACAATACATCCAGCAAAATGGCAGTTAGGTATCTAATAATGCATACGCGTTCTTCGCACACCGTAAAGTGGCGTTTACCTGGCATCCGGAATGCGTTGAGCGTTTTGCGTTATCCACCTGCGGAATAGCTGCGCAGAAAAAGTCAATAGAAAATAGCTGCAGAAAACATTAACGCATAACACAGGTCTGAGAAACGGGTACATTGCGTTGTGCGTTATGCGTTATCCACCTGCGGAATAGCTGCGCAGAAAAAGTCAATAGGAAATAGCTACAGAAAAAATTAACGCCGCATCCGCATAACGCATACGCATTCCGAATGCTAGGTAAGCGCCATTTAATACCAAAATAGGCGAAAGTGATTTATAGAATATTTAAAAAGTGACAATTCTGCAACTTTTTAAAATTTTAATTGCCAAATTTTAATGGAATCAAACTATTGTTAGTTTTTTATTCACTTGCATAAGCCCCCCCCCCATTGGTGCTTCTGCACTGAAATCTGACAAGCAGTTGCAATGTATTGTTTCTACCTAGAGTCTACCTACTATCTAGCATCTAGGACGCATTTTGGATTTGGTTATATTGCAGGAACAGTATTTTTACCGGACAGTATAGGATATTTATTGGGAACCAATCTCTTCGGAGTTGTGGCTTTCAAGTTAGGCCGCTGGATTTGCGCCCTGTCGGCGCTGCTTCTCATTGGTGCCTGTATAATCATGGTACAAATTATGTATATATATATATATATAGATAGATAGATGGATGGATGGATGGATGGATGGATGGATGGATGGATGGATGGATGGATGGATGGATGGATGGATGGATGGATGGATGGATGGATGGAAGGATGGAAGGATGGATGGATGATGGACGGACGGACGGACGGACGGACGGACGGACGGACGGACAGACAGACAGACAGACAGACAGACAGACAGACAGATAGATAGATAGATAGATAGATAGACAGACAGACAGACAGACAGACAGACAGACAGACAGACAGACAGACAGACAGACAGATAGATAGATAGATAGATAGTTGACTGTGTATATGATGCTACATATGATGCTATATGATGACTGTAGTTTCTATAATGGAACTTGTAACATTCTGTCGGAAATTGAAAAATCTCCACAAAGATTGTGAAAATGTTTCAATTACTATTATTGTCTGTGACGTTTAACGAATACGCAATCAGAAAGTTAAAATGTTTTCAACAAATTGCTGAAATTCATATAAAGATGACGAAACTACCGAAATCGGTGCATTTTCAAAGTTCATAGCGAACCTGTTTAACATTTAAGTAAGTGTATGTTCGTGGTTATATTTTATGTGCTTATGCTATCCTTAACAAAACGACTATGGAAATTAAAATCGTAGTGATTCTAAATTTTCTTTCACAAAGCCAAAAATTTTGCTTTCTATAACGAAATTCAAACTAGTAAACAGAGGTACAGAAAGTGTCTTTGATTGGTGACCTCGTGACTGTACTCACAACGTCATTCATCTCGCGCAACGAAAAATGGCGGTTTTTCAAATTTAATAACGAAGCTCTAACAACGAAGTGATAAAAAATCAAAAGAAACAAGTTTTACAGTAAGTTTATAATAAAATAAACACTTAGGCCAACATTGCACTTTGCATACGTACGTTACATCGTTTATTGTAAAACGTGTTTTCTGAATTAAATTTTCTAGATCCCGTTTGCAACGCAGATTGCTCATCTTATAATTCCCCATTTTGGAGTTGGATTAGGCATAGGTATGTTATTATGTGGTATGTCTGTAAACGTAAACGAAAGCTATGCGTCTGTAAACGTAAATATAGGATGCTTAGGCAAATTAGATATATGTAATACAGTAATAAGTATTGATCTTATATATCTTGATATATGTAATACAGATGATACAGTAATAAAATAATGTGACTTGTTCAGCAAAAACTTGTTATCAATAAAAGCTCTTACACAGTACGTTTTCTGCGTTTCTAAAATGTGTATTTTACAAGAGAGTTTGCCGTAAAATTTTGTCCCAGTGACTTGAAAAAATGAAGTTTCTTTTGACAAAAAATAAACATTTTTATTTGTTCAGGAATAGTTGATTCGTCCATCATGCCGCTATTGGGTCACATTGTTGACATGAGATACGTCAGTGTCTATGGAAGTGTGTACGCTATAGGACAACTTGCTGTCAGTTTAGCATACTCCGTAGGTAACTATTATAAAGAGGTGATTAGTTATAATATACCCTGGCACACGATGAAATGATTACCATGTTAGCTGGAAATTATGGGAATTTCATTACTATCACTATATTGTCGTCTCCGAATTTTCCGAAGCCATCAGAACAATGTGAAACTGTCCTCCGCTCAAGTTCTTCCCGACATGAGACCACGACTGACGCCAAAATCGAGTGAAATGGTTGTTGAAACTGTACCGATGATACATCAGTTAGTAATTTTTACCGTTTAGGTAGTTCCAGTGGAAAATCTGTATTGTTCGCGTGGACATTTTTAAACTGTTGTTGCAAAATTTGTAAGCTAACTTTCCGCACACCCACACAAGGGAAATATTCCTACTTCTAACTCATAATTCACTTTTGCATTTTTTTAGTTTTTAGTATACCGTAAGCAGATCAAAAATCGTTAGTCAAAGTCCTTCATGATCAAATATTACAAATACAACGGCAAAGGAATTTGTTCATTTCTTAACTTCTTAACTCAAATAAGATTTGCAAACAGCATAAGCCTACAATTCTATAGCCTTATAATGTTTGTGCTTTTACAGGACCAGCAATAGCTGGAGAATTGAACAAAGCTGTTGGTTTCCCGTGGTAAGTTTATACCTCGCATATTTGTTTACAGAAGGCTAATGTTATACACTCAATACTTTTAGTGCCTCTGTAATACGTATAATAAGATTTTGTTTATTGTGTATGTTTATGTATATATATATACCATTTTAATGACAAATAAAGAATTAATATATATATATATATATATATATATATATATAAAAAAAATGGTTCACTCATTATAATAAAATCGAGTAAGCCTCAACGTAATGTTAAGATAACAACACTGTTCAACACAAATGCGTCCAGTGCATACTAAAAAACCAAAGTGCAAAACTATATACAATAAATGAACATATTTACAAACACCATATTAAAATATTTTTACAAAACAATATTACAAAAGTACATTAAATTTTACATGACATATTTTACACTATATATACATTTGACATGACACAATTAACAGAAACATGCTTTACATTACATAAATTTCACTCATTACATTTACACTATTTATACATTTGACATTACAAAACTTGTGCACGTAAAATTAATTTAATATATGTATTAATAAAGATTAATAAATTACTGCTTTCACATGCTTGAACTTTTAATGCTTGGTTCATTGTAGATTGACATATCTTTTTTTCTAAAGGCTCAATACTTCACTTGAAATAAGGGTTGGCTATGCTGGTAGAATGTCGGAATCTATTGCGATTAGCTTCCTTACCAGGCAGGGAGATTTCAATGAGTTTTTGTACCCTCTTGAGTTGACTAAAAATCCGCTTTGCGACTATCAGTTATTTTCACGAACTCCTGAACATATGTTATTCGATTGCCCACTTGTACGTCACACAAAAAAAATCGTTTTAAATTTATACTAGAAAATCAAACAATTTGCTCAATATTCGTTCAGCAAAATAAAAACTTGATTGGAATTTTTATTAACGTAATTATTGATGATTATATTGTGCACACCATATCCACAAATGTTAAACCTATTTAATATTACAGTTTAACGAAGTATAGTTTGTTTGAACTATTTTGACATATTATTAAATTGGTATAGTAATTAACTTTGAAATTTTGGCCTGTAAATCTATTTACGTATATATTTATAAAATGAAATATTTATCATCATCATCATCATCGTCATCAAATGCATGCATTTGTTAAACCAAAATTTGTTCGTCGATGCAAACGAAAAAATTTACATAACTTTAGTTTATGCTCTTACGTACAACATTCACACGCTTTTACGTACGGAGAAACACATAGGTCAAACATTAAATGACGTCATAGCCTACATGTTCAGCTATGAATTATCATATAGATATGGACGTTTATGGAAGGCATGAATAGTGTCTACAATCAGGGGCTGATTAACAATTAAGATAAGCCTTCGAAGTCACCATCATATACTGAGTAAGGGACAAATTTAGCGGAGTCACTTCTTTTTTTCAATATAAATAAACCATAGAAAGCATAGCAGTAGCGTTTCGTCCACTCTTGTTAATTAATTCACTTGCATGTTAGAGATCATAGTATTTATAAAAACAATTAGGTAATATCTTTCTGTTTTATTCCAGGGTAATACGTGGAATTGGTATACTGAATATTTGCGTAGCACCAGTGTGTTTGTTCTTGAAAAAATTACCTGTCAGTGATGAAAATTTGGTAAGTTTACGACTTCGTATGATTCATGAAATGTTTTTTATTCCTTTAACTTACATCGGTCACGTGTTTTTATTCTTAAATAAACAATTTTAAGTACTTTTTAAACATATGTCTTTCAAATCTTTGCTTTCATAGCTAACACTATTCTTTCCAGTCTATATTGATGAATGAATGCCCCGTCGCGTACACAACGGAAACGCAGCAACCGATCTACGTCACTACCGGTTTCCACAAGCATCTTATCGAGGAAGATTCTGACTGATTATGGTTGCCACCATTGAGAACGGTTGTTCCAGAACAAGAAAAACTGATGGAGACTTTACTGCAACATTTTCGCGCTGTACAGGTTCACGCGTTATACTATCGTCATTTGAAAATTATAAACAGGATTTTAGGGATGTTCTTCTTACTTGCAGAGACACCATTCACCTGAGTTTCATACACGCATCTCACTATTTTATTTCTTTATGTCAGAACACTAGTTCTGAGCTGAACTCATATTTTATTGTATTTAGTCACTTTATGGTCTTAAAACGACTTAATGTTAACGTAAAAAGCAAGCTATTATACTATAACAAATATTTGCCAATAAAGTATTTTTCGCTCGTCCTTTTTAAAATTTTTTGTCGCATTCGTGTTTTATTTCTAAATAAGCACACATATACCTTTGAGCAACTAAGGTATTACTGTGTTGCTTATAAACTAAGCTAAGGGCTTAATGCGGACTTAGTTACCAGGATTAAAATATGGTTTTCATAAAAAATAGGCCTACGTCACATAGCACCTCTTAGCAGATTCAAAACTTTTATTCTTCCTCTCGATGCATGTATTAGCACTGATTCCATATTCTGCCTAGACTTCATAATTGCCATTTTATTTGCTGCCCCCCCCCCCCCCCCCATATTTTTTCATAACGCTGATGACACGGGCTCGATGGTACCATTTTATTGCTTCACTAATATTCGGCACTGTCGCTTGTTCGCGCCTTATTCCGTAAGATGGCGCCACAGTGCTATCCCTATCGAAATCAATCACTGCAGCTAAAGAATAAAAAGTTCTTTGGAAACGCTGCACTGCAATGTTTACATACATCAGGTTAGAAAAGTCACTGGCGTCCTAATTACCAATAATAGAGAAAGATTTCGTTCTGAAAAAGCGAGTTCGTATGCTTGAAAAATGTTAAATTCTCCCATTTTGCAAAAACTACCATGTGGCAGTAGTTCACTCTGTGGTCGCTAGGAGGCGCCATGTCACATGTTTTGAATTTTCTCAACACAGTGTGAAACAAATTCAATTTAAAATTCTAAGTAAATGGGTACAACATCTTTGAACGAACTCGAAAATTATTACGAGCAAATACTGAAACGAATTTCAAATGAGATTGCGGAAACACTAATGATATTTACCTTATCCTGAAAAATGACATTGCGTCTATTGAGCTGAAAATATCTAAAATTACACAAAACATAGCTACAAAAACAAGGAACGTAATCTATTATTTCAAACTACCGTTTACTGCATTATTTGGTTTAGTAGATAAAATCTGTGATGCAATATAAAATGATGAATATTGTTGGCATCCTTCTGCCTCGGACAACAATGGAATGTGCGTCAAGAGAGTTAGCTATTGATCACATCTTTGAAGCTGCAGCGTCGACTGTGGCTGAGCAGTCCGATCCCTGAACGTCTCCAGGGCGCACGCCTGGGCAAGGTGTATGGAGATCCTGATTTGGAAGGTTTATTCCTCTACACATGGCCGTTGGGTCACTTGACCTCCTCCGCCCTCTAGCCGTTGGCTGCTTGTACAGCTCCTCCGCCTAGTGTCGAGATACAGTGTGGGCATCCCACAAGCCTACAGCACTTGGTATTTCTAGGCGGTCACCTATCCAAGCATTAACCAGGCTCTACGTTGCTTAACTTCGGTAATCAGACATCAACGCGATTTGGCCGTAGTTAAATTATGAATATATGTTCAGGGTTAATTGTTGAACCTTCGAAGACATTCGACACCATTTCATGCGGTTAGAAAAATTCCAGTATTATGGTAGTAAGGGAATATGCCATTGCTGGATATAAGATTTCTTATTTGATACAAAAACTCTGTGTGGTATATCATAACGCGAGATCTGATTCTTAATGCACTGTGTAGAATGCCACAATGTTCAATATTAGACCCATTAATGTTTTTCTTACATACAATGATTTAGCACATATTTAAAAAAATGTTTCTTGTTATCTTTGCTGATCAGGCGGACATAAATCTGTCACACAAAAATATGAAAAATTTAAGTGACACTATGAATATTGAGTTGGCAAAAGTATCAAAGTGGTTCAAAACAAGCTCTCCTTATATGCACAGAAAACCCATTTCAATATAGTCAGAGCAAGGAATAAAAATATATTAAAAATGATGCCAACATAGCACTTGATGGAATCATTGTCTTTCAAGCGAAAGATAAAATTTTCTTGCGAATAATGCTGCACGAATAATGCTTATCATAAATAAGTCATATTAATTATATATTCAGAAAAGTAAGCGAACTAAAGTGAGCATTGGCGCAATGAAAAAAAGCTAGTCTGATTTTAAATTAAATTGTTGTATCACGCTCTCTAGCCTACCCTCATTTTGACTACTGCTCAATCGTGTGGGGCATCGATACGATAAAATGAACAAATTAGTAAAAATACAGAAGAAATTTCTAAGAATAATGAGAACAATGACTTTTTCGCATGAAAGGGCTCCTACAAAAGAGTTATTTAAAGGCACTAAAACTCTCACGATTTTAAATGCTGTTTAAGTGAGAACAGCTTGTTTTATACACAGTTGTACAAATAAATTACTACCAAATATGTTATTCGAATGGAGATCGACATGCTTGCAAAACAAGACAGCAAAATGATTATCATATTCCTAAATGTAGAACTAATGTAAATTTGCAATTTATTAGATATCAAGGCGCTGTTGTCTGAAATAATTTATCGTCGTCTGTTAAAAATTCTCTGTCACTTGAATAGCAACTAAAGTTTAACTTTAGTTTTAAAAGTTGCTCTTAAAGTGACAGACAATTCTTGACAGACGACGATAAATTATTCCAGACAACAGCGCCTTGTACGTAATAAATTGCAAATTTACATTAGTTCTACATTTGCAATTTGCCAAGTAAGTGTATTTTAGGACAACAAAGTATTTTATGTATTTCAAGAGTATATTTCTTATGTTCCTCAAGTACTCACTGGGCACGTATGAAAATCTCTGTAATTTGTATTTTTGGTGGACAAATAAGTCTTAGGATTTCATAAGTGACCATTAGTCATTTTTAAAATTCATGATGTCCTAAATTGTTTTATTGTAAAAAAGTGAGAAAATTGCCTAATGGAACTTGATCGCGTGCGTCTTGATTTGTTCGATTTAAATGTCTCGATTTTTTTGTTTGCAGATGCAATTGGTTTAGGTTTAAACATCATTTATTGAAGATGTAACATATGACTAGATTTGAAACAGACAGTTTTACAACTGATATACGTTCTCCCCTAATTAGAGCGAAACGCTAGGCAGATGCAGAACAATGGTGACCACAATATACAAAAAATGTTGCAATAAATATGAACATTATTATGTAGCAAGAGCAACATAGTTAATACTATTTAAAGCGCTTAGTGTTTGAAAATGTAAAAGACTGCACTAAAGGAAAAATTCAAATGCCCACAGAATTATCTAGGGTATGGTTGAAATCCACTTGATCTCTCTCTCACTCTCCCTCTTCTTCTTCAGCAGTGAAATGTTTTATCAGAGTGTCAACTTTACAACTAGTCATGAACGCAATAATTCTAGATAGCATAGTGCATGATCAATGCGCTTGCCTAACAAATGAATGTTATGTTTGTACTCTTCTCTTGTTTTTTTTTAATGGAACAACTTTTTGCACTAATTTGCTACAAAAGAGAATACCGATGAGTAAATTCTTGAGTGTTACGTTTGGAAACGGTAAAAACTGGGTAATTGTATGTTTTGCATGCAGTCGCTAACTGATCTGCGGGACTTCATGCTCATCCATCTTCATACGCGCACAATGCTAATAAACTGATCAACATTTCGTTTACTTGTAGAAAAATCTTGTTTTCCATGCAAGTTTTTTTTTGTTTAATCTCGACTTCAAATGTAATTTTCTTATTATAAATAAAAAAGTAGTATGGCAAAATGGTTAATTTAAACAGGAAAACGCACGTCAACGTTTAGATTTTTTATTGTCACAAGTCTGATACGTTACAGTTCCTTTTACAGAAATGAACTACAAATGCAACTGATTACTATTAAGCACTACAAAAACATAAATCCAAAAAATATTAATATTCGTATATACAAAATGTCATGAATGTTCAATACACAGACAAATCAGAAGATAGCATCTACGCTTAAATAACAAATTGCTATTATGATGCATTAATAGAAACATGGAGGTCCTTTTCAAATTAACAGTTAAGTAAAATTAATGAAGTGATACAGTAAATCAGTATTATTTATTTTTTACTTCATTATTCATGTTTCTACATTGCTTATTATTTCAGAAAATTCGACTACCTATACATGATTTTAGTGACTCTATAATAATCGAGCAAATGATTACAATAAATGAACAAAATGAACAATTCAATGTAATTTTTAACACTAAAATCACTGACAACTAGAATAACGTACATCCCCCCGTCAGCTTGTTCTACGTCTGATTTTGCAACTGGTTTTGCCTTATTGCATCAAGGGCCGCTCTGCAAATATTCTTCTCTGCATTTTAACATCTTCAGCTGTAAGTAAATAAAACAAAATTAGTATCTCAAACAAAGATATTTGGAACAACAAACTACATAGACTGTTCAAGTTTTTTTTACAATTATTATCATTAATAAATATACTGTCGCAAGAAAAGTCAAAAAGTGCAAAAATTCTTTTTTTAGATTTCAAGTTAGATGAACTATATTAAACTGTTACCTATTAAAAGTTGCCAAGCAAAAAACAACTTAATACAACGATTATTGCATTTTTGAAAACAAATTTCAACGAAAAAAAATTTGAAAATGCTTACCAGAAAAAATGGCAGCCCGTGCAGATTTCATTCTCACGGTGGTGACTTTCACAGTCAATTGTTGACATGTCCATCTCGTGGAATTGACCTGTTACTTGCTTCAATGTATTGCACCACACTTCGTTTTGACTTCACGACGGTGACGTCGTTGGTGATCAGGAACTGTTCTTGACTGCATCTTCCCGTTACCATGGACGCCAAACTGCCTTGTTTTCTTCCTTCATAACTGGACTAATTTGTGTTTGCTCTGGGATGAAACATGTGATCGGACGAGTGTTCTCTTGTTGCTGCAGAGGTGATGGTTTCAACTTTGATGCTGCTACAACTGATAAGTGATTCATCATACGAAAATGAAGAGACGAATCTACTCCTCCAATGTAATGTGACACCGCTGTTGCACATTCAGAGAATCCAGCTCTGTATCTGTCGTTATTTCCCAATGATTGACCACCTCGTACGCTCTTCATGTATTTGACGGTCATCTCCAGTATATCAGCCTTCTCCAGTTTGGAATAAAGGGATGGATCCTTGTTCATTCCTTGAAGTACCAGCAGTTTTAGCTCGTCCAAACATGTATTGATTCTATCCCGCCGTTTCTTCTCTATGATAGGTTTAAGAATCTTTCTCTGAGACTTCTTGTCCATATGCATGGTTCCATAATAAAGTCCAGTGTTAATAGCAGGCATATTGATATATTAAGTGACTATAGTATATCTCGAGCAAGCGAACTGTTAGCACGTGTAGCGGATCGCTAAGTGATGGAACGCACTTCCATGCTAAGGAATTTATACAGGGCAGACGCCAGGTGTGCCATACGCTCAACTCGTGTGAAAGATTAGAGTAGCGGAGTTCTCACGGATGGCTCGACCAATCACCTGCAACCGCCATTGTCTGACACCACCAGTCTGTAAAATGTAAATAAATTCAGACTCGTGCGACTTTCCTGTAGCGAGAGGTTCCCACGCTCAGGTAGTTAAGCATGATACTATCTACGCATTGTCCACGTGCAAGAACCATGACAGAGACTCGTGTCTTCAGTATCCCACGCCACATACCTCAGCACACAGCTGCATGTATATCTAGGGCTGCTTTCAAATATACTTATAACTTCAGACTACTTCGATTGCCATTAGAAATTTGGAACCGGAAAAAATGAGTTTAATCAACACAACTGACACCTTAAATGAGGATTTTTGTACTGCACTGATTAGTAACGTTTTGTGCAATGTTAGTCATTTTAGTACCCCCGTCATGCATCCGCCATCCCGCCAGATTTCTTTACACCTGACATAGTTTCCCACGTTCCTCCACTCAGTACGTTTCTTTAGTTCCTTGTCACCTGTCACTGAATGCTTAATATGCTTTTTAATTACGTTGTTTTAAAATGTTGCACACAAACGTTTCATATCACTGATTAGCAACCTGCCTGGGTCTATGCCTGCTTGACTGCCTAGAGCAAAATAACAATGATTATGACGACGGTGACGACAGCGGCAGCACCCATTTTCATAACATGATAACAACAACAATGACGGGAATGAGTTTACTTTGTTTCTACCGGAAACAATAATATCACAAAGAAAGGTGTTTGCGAGATAAACATCTTAATTAGCGTAAATCAAGCGTAGTTATGAATATGTGTAAAATATTTGTCTACTTATGCACGGCATTTTCAACAAAAATAACAATACCTGAGTGTGTGCCGAAAAAGTCACAGTTAACAGTTTGCAAATTATTTTCCGTGATAATTTTTAAAAAAAATTAATAAATTTTCATTAAGATGCAGTGCAATTATAAGAAAATTTTCAGTTAAATATAATGTCCCAAAATTACCCATTGAAATCTTAATTACCCGCGAAAATTTCTGACTCAAAATTAATCAAAAATCTCTGCCATCCTTTGGGAGGATGCTGGGTACTTCGGACCCAGTGCAAAGTATACAGCACAGGGCCTGTTTCAAGTATGCCATATACAGGCTCCCCCCATTTGTTTTCTAAGGCAGCCATTTTGTTTTAGTAAATTGTTAACAAGTCCATTGAAACTAAAAGGACCTATAAGAGAACGCCTGCACTTTTCATTACTATTATTACTACCTATTGTTATTAATAAATATTAAATCTAGCCATTATAAAAGCTTTAGAATTTTTAATTGAGAATAAGATATTTAAAGCTAATTAGAAAGTTCAGCAAAAGTCAGTGTTCAATCTAAAGATTGTAAATATTCAAAAACAGTAACAATAATCAATCATAAATCTGACAATTCTAATGCAATAATAAGGAACCTAAAACATAAACACCTATATTAACCAAATGCTGGTGTGCATAAACAATAAAAAGCTTTATATGAGGATTTTTCATTAAAAACAAATCTGTTACTTGTTCACTGACAAGTTCTCTTAAATTCCCGGTCCCTACGGGTTGCACCCCCCCCCCCCACCCCTAAGGGCTTCACAGCAAAAATAAAATAATAAATCTTATCAGGTTGAATCATACTGAAACTGTGAGCGATCTAACATTGGAAATGCCGAATTTGGTTGGTCAGGCGTAATAGGGGATGAACTGCGTTGGCCTAGCAGTCTAAGACGTCTGCGTTGTAAGCAGTAGGTTCTTGGTTCAAATCTAGGCTGCATTCCATCTTTTTCACATTTTCTGCCTTTCAGGTGCGCTGTCAAAATTGAATTAATTGTAGGTCTGTACCGTTATTAGTAACAATTTTGTAATTAAGATTCTAATAAGTTATAGCATGAAATATGAAATATTCGCATACCTCTATTATTTACAAGTCTTACTAAGAACTTTATTTCTTATTTAATATTGATCGGAATTGAAATAGATAGTGTTGATTTGTTGTTAGACTGCGTAAGCTAGTAGCAATCATTTGTGATGCAACAAATAAACATTCCTTCTTCCTAAGCCCCGGGACAAGTCAACACGATGGCTAGCACGCGATCCGGCAGATGGTCTTTGAACCGTGAGAACTCAGGTATCATCCCAGTTCTCACAACTTTCACACACCTGTCCAAAGACGGCTGCAGCATAGTAATAATCACGCGTCCGGCTCGAGTCACATGGCTCAGATTGCGGATGCAGTTATGCTAGCCCAGCCTACACTTGTCAATGCAAACATATTTGTAAACATTAGTAAGTTAAAGGAAGTTATTCATAAAGCTAATTTTTATGCATAGTAAAACAGTAATGCTGGTCAATTTTCAGATTTTTGTTGACATGATTAAAAACTTAACATACATAATTCATTTGATGCTTTTTATTTTATTTCTTTTCATTTCAAATGATGATTTGATTTGATTTGTTTTATTTGAATAGATCTGGCTGGATTTCATTGGCTCGGAGTTGATTCATTTGGCTTGAATATGATTTTATTTGATTTGTTTCTAGTCAATTAAAATAAATTTTATTTTATTGACTAATTTATCTGAACTTTACTTTCACCATTGGTTTAATCGTTTGCTAGTCCCAAAACCGTTCTTAAAACTACTTAATTTTATTTTATTTTGGGGGCTGCAAATAGGGTACAAATATTATAAATGATTTATTGGTATAGATATATCAATCGTAGCAATGATGAAATAATTTAAAATTATCCTTCGAATGAAGACGAATGGGATGGGATAATATGGAATGTGATGAGATAGAATGGAATGCGATGGGATGGGGTGGGTAGGGCAGGCAGGAGTTTCCTGGAAAGTATCACTTAAAACAATAAAAACAACTCGTTTTGGAATTTCAAAAATAAAACAATAATATACTGAATTCAATGACGTCAAAGCAAACTAGAAATAAAATTGTGGTTACTACAATCACAGAATAGTGGGTTTTAATAAACTCAAACTCAATAATACCTAAAATTTAATAGATATTTAATAATAAATTTTATCAATTATTATGTGAAATTTTATTTTATTTTGTTTTATTTTTTCTAAGTTTTATTCGGGAGTTACAACGCGAACTGCAAACAAACATTGATATAATATATAGATACGTAGACCCTGGTTCAGTGGGTTGCACCGTCTGCAATGATATGTATCTTAAATAAGACACAACGAGCTAGCTAAGCTAAGAAAATACTAGTGATTTTGCAGTAAAGAAGCTGAGCAAAGAAACTGTTAGTCAGTTTGTTAGATGTTCAGGTCTTAATAAGATAAGATTTCCAGAATTATTTGCTAAGTAATGGGTGGGTTGCAAAACAGATTTTTTCTCGGGACAAATTCAAGCTTTGGACCATATACATTAATTTATACAGATACACAGCTTAGTCAGAATATTTTTCACAGTAATAGGTGTATTATTAAACGACTTTTGGTAAAAGATCAAAAGGGATAGTTTGGGTATAATCTTTTTCCCATGGACACTGGTCAACTCTAGATAGTCTAGCATGCCAGATGCATTAAATAACATTTGACAGAGAACTAAAACATAAATACAGCTGAAAAGATTTTGCAGTAATAAAACTTTATTTCAGTTTGCGTTTGTGCCCAAATTATTATTTACTATTTTGATTGCTTTGCAACTATTTGTGGAAGTCAAGCAATTACTCAATGAGACGGTGATACAAAGATGAGCTACATCCGTGTAATGACTTATTAACGCACCATACTTGTTTCATTTGCTCATTTTATCGTTTGTTTATTAGTTTGTTTGCTCTTTTAATTATGTAGTCATTATAATTCGTTCCTTTTTTTCATTCCTTCATTCATTCATTCATTTGTATGCTTATTTTATTTAATTAGTTGTTTATCTATTTATTTATTATTCAAATACTTGCTTGACTTTTTATTTATATATTTATGTATGTTTTAATCTGGTGATTCATTCATTCATATTAATTTCATTGCATTTACAGCCAAGGCGTCAAATGGTTTACCCTACCTGGATTTCTTCATTTTATTAACTGCGCGAGCACTTAATTTGGAAAGCAACGTTTTCTCTGATTAAGTGTTTTTTCTTGTTGTCCATTCAAATTTGCACAGATACTCTTTTTTAAAGTCAATCGAGCTGGGTTTTTTATCTGCTGTAGACGTATCTTTTTAATGCCCTCTGTGTCTTTTAATCACTCAAGAAAACGTTGCTTGCCAAATTAACTGCTCGCGCAGTTAATAAAATGAAGAAATCTAGATGAGTTAATCCATTCAACGCCTTGGAGTTAATGCAATGAAATTAATATGAGTGAATGAATCAATAGATTAAAACATACATGAATATATGAATAAAAAGTCAAGCAAGTATGTGAATTATTACTTGGTAATAAAATAGGCAAATAAATAAACAAATGAATAAATAAATAAATAAACAAATGAATAAATAAATAAATAACAAATGAATGAATGCAAGTAAATACACATACAAAAATTGATTTTGATTTGATTAAGTTGAATACTTAAAACATGACCTGTGCTCTGCACTATTATTAATTTGCAGTCAACGTGATCTATCCAATAAAAAGATTAAGATTTTGACACACGGGTCTGAGTTTAGGCATTATTTATTCTACCTTGTACCTTAACAAAGAACGACAGCTCTCATTGGTCGACTGATCGTGGGAATTCAGTTCGGAGGAAAGTTCGCACGAGTCGGACGTCCACCTGCCACCTGCCCGCACCTGCCCAGACCAGTTCATTATACTAGAGGGGTGGCGGTATGAATTTGACAACAATCATAAAAACTTACGCTTAAGTTATTGCGAATAATCAGTGTGTAAAAAATACTAATTAAGATAAAAACAGATATCATAAAACATTCGCTTTGCTAGGCATACTTACGTTAATACCATTAAAGTCTGCTGCTAATACAACTAAAAGGTTATTATTATGTGTCTAAGCCAAACTACTTCATCCCTCAAAGTGCAATAAGGTGCTTCCAAACACAACGGATAAAAGGACTTGGCATGGCGCTGGGCATTTCACTTGCACGTTGCAAAATTCTTTAACAGAAGTCTCAAGGATCACCCAACTGCCAGTTTTCATCATGGTTTTTAAAATTTACCTAGACAACGTGAAAAATCAAATTAAGGTGTTTCTTAGAAAGGTGAGTCACGGCTTTGATTAGTTGTTTTCTAAACAGTAGTTAATGGAATTATAAAGAAACGATGCTCATAATTAAATTGTAGTTATATTTCTGTACTTAAAAATGCAAATATACTGTTGTAATGCGCAAAAAATTGCAAAGTTCTGCATATGCTTACTTTCTCTCATTAAAAACACAGAGAAATGTATTGCTTAGATTTAATACTGCAGCATACGTACAAAATGTTAATGATAATTTCTACGTGTAGGTTGTAAAAACAACAGAGAAGAAACGAAAAGACCAAGAGATGCACCAAAGTCTGCAGGAGTTGAAGAGATTGGTGCTGGAAGATTTGGGAAAAGACCCAGCTATTTATCCAAGGTTGAGCCAATCTGACATTGTGGAAATGGTGCTGAATTACGTACAAAATAGCATGAATAGCGAAATTCAGAACGGTAAGTTATTTAAATTATATCTTTAAATTGTGCAATAGTACTCTTCGATTGAGCTTTCTTCATTCAAGCTATACAACTAAGTTTAGAAGACGAAATTAGAAGAAATTATAGTTTTTATCGACACTTTCGCCCATGGTAAGCCAGTAATTTGTCACCTAGATTTAAAACACCACCAGTCTTGAGAGTGAAATTGAAGATACCTATGAAAAAACACAAAACTTTTAAAACATTACAATGTTTTTCATTGTTAACAGAGCTAAAATAAACTATGCTATACAGATAGATAAATGGGCCTATTTCAATTTTAACGCCACTATTTGTAGATCCATTATTCTATATTAATGGATACGTATTTGTACGTATACTGCAGTATGCAACTATTGAATTATAAAATCTAAGCAATCCATTTCTCTGTGTTTTTAATGAGAGAAAGTAGTCATATGCAGAACTTTGCAATTTGTTGCGCATTGCAGAAACTAGTCACACGATGAACTTTGTAATTTGTTAAACGTAGCAGAAAGTAGTCATGTGCAGAACTTTGCAATTTATTGCTCATTGCAACAATCTATTTGTATTTTTAAGTTAGTTAGCAGCATCTTATTGTACAGTATATGAGATAAAGAAATTACAGTCGTCAGTAACGTCATACATTAAACTCTTTGTTAGCCAAACTTTCATCTCATTACAAAGGACAGTAGCCCTTGGGTAACTGCGCAGGCCTGAGTGTGTAGCAGACTAATCTACTGTCTATTCTTAGCTCTAAGAAACAGGTTTTCACAAGTTTCCCCATGCTAGACTGTCCAATTTTCTTATGGTGCGTTTATTGTTTACAGAATGTATTCACCATGTCTGCTGTTGCTGCACTGACATTAACGAAAGCGCCTACTGGTGAAGTTTGCTTCTAACGTGCGTGGCGCCACCATGGAGCTACTAACCCTGATTCAGGACAGGACACCCACGTCCCTCGCATTGCCTCTGTGACATGTTAGAAGTCGATGACTGAATGGTCAATGATCCAATACTTGGACAATGTGCGAAAACGATGATAACACCACCCTGAAGGTTCACTGCGACACTGACATCAGATAAACTCAGCATCACTAAAAACTTGGTAGGTAACTTCATCGTTCGTTTATATTCTTTTATACAATAATATTTTAGCAAAGTTTTTGTAATAGAAAAGTTTGCTTTAAAGATGTAGAACTTGCCTCTTTGAGAGATCACTAAGCTGCTGACTGGCTAGCTTGCTTGATTGGTTAACTTTCTAGCTTGAATATAATAATAATAATGTTGATAATTGTTGTCACTTTCAATACAATCTTAAAAATATTTCGAAGCAATTAATTTTACAGTTCTGTGGGCCAATGTGGAAACCTTGTGACAAATTTGAATTGTATGAAGTTGGATTTCATGAAAAAGTGCCACGTAACCACTTTCAGAAGTGTGTATAATACATGTTATGTGTGAATTTTAGATTGGTTACATAACTTAATGTATTTTTTACAGATTTTTGTGATGGTTGAATTAGGCTTGGAACCAAGCAGTGAGCAGCTAACATCATGGACTCAGCTGTACCTCATTAGAACTAGTTCAATGTGTGAAAAGCAATTACTTCTGATACTTTTCTGCAGTATAATATGAATTTTGTATCTTCTAATTAAATACAATGATTTCAATGGCATATAGCGATAACATTTTGAAATTTAAAAATAATGTTATCAGATAGTGATTTTTTAGTATGTTTAACTGTGTGTACATATATCAATAGTAACTTTTAGTATGCTTAACTGCCTATACCTATATCTCTACTTTTTATATACTGAAAAATAAAAAATTGCATTGTACAGTAGAAATACAATATTTCTTGTACTTTCTGTGTATTTTACTGTTTTACGACAATAACAAATGGAAAATTAAGCATGAAAGAAAATAACTTATTTTGTTTAAATAAATTAAACAAATGCTGATTACATAATTATGTATGTAGATAGATAGATAGATAGAGGCCAATTGATTTTGGATTATCATTGCTGTTTCAAAAAATCAAAACATATTATTGAAAATCTCTTTATTGGTACTATCAAATTAATATTCTACAGACAGACACATATTTAGAAAATTATCATAAAACAATTTACAATAGAGGTGCAAAACTGGATCTTTTCACGAGGAAGTAAAATTGGCATAGCCTAACACTTAAAAAAGGTCTACAAATATAAAGATAGGCTATAACAATAAAGTGCTTATAGTCAGTTATTTTATAATCGATGTTAAATCCCTACTTCAATGTAGCAAGTAACTTTAAAGCGAATAATAATGACACGCTCACGACACGTTTCATGGCTTGCAGAAGAATTAAATATTACAACTGAAGCGATTGTCATTTGTTCACTGGGAACATTTTTTGTAAAGGCTATTTTATCTAGCAAAAGATGTCGCCACTTTCTACTGACAATCTTGGGGTAGGGGTATAGCACGGTCATGATGCGTGGCTAAGAAGACTGAGCATTGTGGCCGAGTGTGTCTAGTAAATGGATAGATCACCTGTAAAATCAGCTTCGTCTGCCGCACTGCGCTTGACTATTTACCATACTGAGGCAGTATATTTAAAATCATCTGAATCCAAGACATATTTCATGCAGGTGCTATTTTACAAATGCATTTGCTTTTCATCAATTATTTTAGCACAATAATATTTATTTTAATTATAGAGCTAATTAATCGCTTTATTCCATTGTCCCTTCAAAGCAAACTTGCTTGTAAATATAGCAAATAATCAAACCTATCACACATTCTTAGTTTGACATTAATTTCATAATCTTGTGGTAGGACCGGCACTCAATCTCATTATCAATTGCCGATCAAGGATCACCCCTAAAATGCGACATTGAGGCAGTAGAGGTGTCTTAACCAAGTTCAGTTATTCGCTCTCATTCTCTACTAGACTAACAACCTAGCCCGAAGGCAGCGTGGCAAATAAAATGCCTAGAATGATCAATAAGCCTGGCAGTCACCTATCCATTTACTGATCAATTCCGATGTTGTTTAACTTTTATCCCAGCAGGACACGCCATTGCCACGCCGCTGTTCTCTCGATTCAGAATGAAAATGCATAGCCCAGTTTCCATTGTATTTACAAAATTGACAAAATGGCAAAAATAAATGACAAAATATAGCGCAGAATGTCAAATACGCCATATAAGGATTACATATTTCTCATTTTATTACATATTGCTCACTATTACTGAAACATGAAAACAGTTAAAATGTAGTATATTCTATAGCAAATTATGGAAGGCAAAATTTGGTAATTCAAAATAAGAGAATTTACATTTTCGAACTAAAGTGAGGATTTAAAACTTTACTTAAAATCAACAATTCATCTTTCAGCTTCCATTTATATTGTAAAAATTCTTTATTGCTGAAAAGACATTTGGGATTTTCAAAAGAACAACCAGGCAAGAAATAATTAGTTACTAAATTGTAGTAGCTTTATAGTAGCTAATAGTAACAACATTATTGTAATTAATTATTTAAGCTATTTATTTTAAGTGGATTAACATACAGTAATATTGCTATATGTTAATCTACTTAAAATTAATAAAGTTTACATAATTAGTTACTATAACGTTTCACTATATGACAAAAGCATGCAAGTAGATACAAGTAGTAAGGAGTAGTAGCATGCTTCAACAAACAAGATCACAATAGTTATCGGCGATTAACGATCTGATTTTTGTGTTGTTGTAACTGACATTGTTTAAAGCTACTTCCCACTATAACAATTATGTATTCTCATATTGTTTGCTAGGAGTCACTTATAGGCACGTAGATTTGCGTGATGTATAAAATATTCATTCCGTCAATCGGAGTCTGAACTACTAGAACTACTACTGCCGCTTCCACTGCCTTTAGATTCTTCCCCTTCCTTCTTTTTCTTTTTCTTTTTCTTTTCGCCGTCTCCTTTTTCCTCTTTCTTCTTTTTATCTTTGCCGCTTTTCTCCTTGACTTCTTTTTTGTCCTTGTCCTTTTCTTTGCCCTTGTCCTTTTCTTTGCCCTTGTCCTTTTCTTTGTCCTTGGTTTTCTCCTTTTCTTTATCGTCTTCCTTTTTCTTGAAAAGACTAGAAATATAAAAATTCGTGAAACTACTGGCTGTTTTGTTTTGTTGTGTATACGTACATTGCGCATATGGGTTTTTGGCAGTATTCACAAACAATATTACCTCGACTTTGCCCCTTACGACAAGAGCCTGTGTGACCACACAGCGTTAAGCATGTATGAGCCTATAATAATTGAAAGCTTTTGTTGATATCATGGACGCATAGGATTTAGTGTAGTAGAAAGAAGTAAAAAAGAATCTGAAATCATTACTAGCTTTACCCTTGCGACGCTCTTGCAAGTTTGCAACTATGGGGCTAGGTGACCGGTAGTTCATTTCACGGTAGCCATACATGTAAACTTAAAGGCTATACATGTACAGGTGGTTGGAGCCTGATCCTTTAGCCATGAAAGCCAGCAGTTTTATCGTTTTATTTTATGTAATAATTATATGGATATTCGGTACGTCCCTCCCCCCTCTCTCTGGAATATGGTTTTCAAAAATGAAGCGATGGCATTATTGAAGCTATTAGAATTATTTCTATTTTGAACATTTTTGGCCAATGCCTTAAAGAAATTTACTTTACTGGTAAACAGAACATGATAAAAACATTTAAGCAGTAATGACATAAAATGAGTAATGGTGTAGTAAAAGATTTAATATAGTAATAATGTAAAAATAAAAAGTAAAAGAAAGAACTTGTGATAAGCTGCAAAACTAACTTACGACGACATCACGTGGTCTTTGCTTGTATCAACAATGATATAATATCTACTAATAAATTAGCACAGTACGTCGTGCTTAAATAAAATCACAATAAAATAGTTCACAAACAACACATAAATTTTTTGGTAATACAGCTCTTAGGTTATTATGTTCATCTATGACTAACAACATGCACACATCAAACTATTCGTTTGTGTGTATAGGTTTGTGCTGGCCTAGTAACTACGACCGTATCCACACATTTGGATGCCCATATTTTACGTTTCAATACCGCTAAGGATCATACCAAGCAAGAATTGCAAATGGTACGGAGCTTGGTGGCTCTGAATGCTAAACCTGTAATAACTGAACATGTACTCATTGAAAACACATTGGAAAGAAATTCACTCAGCTTATTTTGAAACTGTCACCTACGCTTATTTCGCCCTAGAAATACAGGTTTTGCAGAGCTGCATGGTTAAGCTTGACTATCTGAATTTACACAGCAAACGCCCAAACTGGGAAATGCAAACGTAAGGAAAGGACAAGTCACTTAGAATGTTGGATTTATTTTACTGTTGTCACTAAAATTTAGAAAAATACAACAAATAAATTTGAAAAAAGCTGTCTATAAACCACAAATTTAAAATATACTACCGCTGAATAGAAATTTTCAGGAGTAGTGATAGCCGCTACTCACTTGAAAATTATGACCTAACTGTTGGACTTCGTGACGTTTGATAAAGGCATCGTGGATTTTCTTAAGCGCGCGCTGCTTAAACTAATTCAAATTTCTGCAGCTTACTAAATGATCATGCAAAAATATCACAAAATTAGCTATATAAGTTTTCGTAAAAACTTACCATACCTTTGACGGAAATTAACAGTGCGCTGCTCTTCTTCAGTAAATGAACGACATCATTTGTACGTTCATTTGTGGAAGAATGGGCGTTCAAAATGGGAGCTTCCAAGCGTTAAAACGATAAGGATTAAAGTGCTTTTGCTAATTGTACGATTCACTTATCACACGTTTATTACTAACGTTTATCGCCAACATTGAAATAAGCCTAACTTCCTAGAATGCTTAACCTTTCTCTGTCCTATACAACTGGAGTGGGATCCGCGTGGAGGGTATAATTCATAAACACTGTTGCTTAACGGATTCAAAATTCAAAGATTCTGGAGAGTTTTTTCTACAATTTGCATCAACTCATCAATCATTACTAATCAAAATAAATGCACAATGTATTATAGGCCTACAGCTCAATTGTGCAATGCATAGTTATTCCAAATTAATTAGCATTAATTAGTTGGAGCACACTATACGATGCATACACGTCGTCTTAAAACTTTGCTTGTGCTTTTACCAAATGATACTATCGTAATGTATTATCGAGGTTACGTAATTATTTCACATACCAGCTATTGAAACAGGAAGGCATCATAACCCAAAAAAGCTTCCTTTTAATCAACGAGTATGCATATATTGCAAAGAGTAAGATATTGAAAATGAGCAACATTTTCTAAACTGCGATAAATATAAAATTGACAGATAGCTTTCACTAAAATCTCAAGCATATGTCCTGATTTACTAATTTGAACAATATTGACAAATATTTGTTTTTGGTAAGGAGCAAGGATCTAGAAATAGTAACAATTGTTTGTAACCTAAAAAAAATGTTTTGTAAATAGAAGGAAGCTACAGAACTTTGTATTTAAAAAATTGGATTGTTAATTTTGTTATAAATTTTAGTGTGTTGGATGTGTACGTGAACTTGGGTTTATGACATATATCAGTGTTTTATGTATTTTTTTGTTTGGTAATGTGCTACGTGCCATCTTGTACATATATTTGTTTTGACTGATACTTTGTAATTAATGACTATAATAATTATATGAATACTTGGCACCCTCTCTCTCTCTCTCTCTCTCTCTCTCTCTCTCTCTCTCTCTCTCTCTCTCTCTCTCTCTCTCTCTCTCTCTCTCTCTCTCTCTCTCTCTCTCTCTCTCTCTCTCTCTCTCTCTCTCTCTCTCTCTCTCTCTCTCTCTCTCTCTCTCTCTCTCTCTCTCTCTCTCTCTCTCTGGAATATAGTTTTCAAAATGAAGCCACGGTATTATTGATGGTACTACAATTATTTTTATTTTGAATATGGGATGCGGTATATACTGGTCATCTTAAAAGCTTAGCTTGAACTTTTACCAAATGCTGTTCTAGTATATTTGAACAAATGGCCATCTGCGTAAATGTACCTTGTGGACGCAGTGAATATGATAAAACCAATCCTTTATTACAGACACATAAAAAACATTTATAGTTTAAACAGCACAACCTTAATAAAACTTTCACATTAAAAAGTTAAAACTTAAATCATGCCAAACGTTTCGACTAGCTGGTAAAGAGGGAGGTAAAGAGGGACGAAAAAGAAGGATGGTAATGGAAAGGCAAAGGATAAGCAATGCTACTCGGACAAAGATGCATCCTATAGCTAATAAAATTTATAAATGCGAAGCAATGTGCTACACTACGTCCTTGTTAGTGCATCTGTTTATAGAAAACGCGATTAATAATCATCTAGATTTCGGCGCTGCCATTAAGTAAGCGTTGCCGTTGACTGCATATAAGTTTTCCCTTGCAGAATGTAAACAATCATGCTAATACACGCATCAGTACCATAAAAAAGGCAATATCAATACAGTAAAGAAATGCAATCATACTAATCACTAGTTTTTTTTACTTTTATGGGATCGATACAAAATCAAGCATAAAATGTTTTTTTGGACTTTCTTAGTAAAAATTCATAGTAAATACTAAGACGTTGACTGTAGTTGACCCTCTGCACTCGCTGACGTTTTAAAAAGGTTTACTTTTTGTATCCATTCTGTATGCAAAATGAATCGTTAATGCTCGCGATTTTTCTAATGCCACATTTTTTTAAAACTAATCTATTCAGGGAAATTATATTACAACGGAAAGCCACGTTTTCAAAAGAAAAATCCTGATAGTAGTTCAGTGTAAAATTATGGATTTAATTTAGCTTGAGTGCAGAGCCTGACAAAAAGAGAGATACGCTCATAGTGCGGCGAAAATAGCAGTAAGAAAACATCGTTATAGCGGTAAGAAAACATCGTTATAGCAGTAAGAAAACATTATACATTCTTATTTACGGCTACACGCATCCTTTTTTAATCTACAGGTGGAGCCACGAGTACTCTATGAGCTTAAAAAGCGAAACATTGAAACAAACCAAAGGGAAGGAATTGATTACTAATGCTTATGACGTGCAATACTGGTCCAACACTTTAAGTTAATAAAAAAATAATTATACTAATTAATTTAATTTTATAAAATAGAATAATTGAAAATTTCTATAACTTAATTTGTAGGTCTTTATAATTTGCTTAGCCATGTAGATTCTATAAGCCCAGTCGCATTGCCTCAAAAATTGTTCTTAGATTTACAAGAGATCAGTGTAGAAGGTGGGAAGGAATGATGACCTATCCTCGTGCACTGCTAAAACGAAATTTAACAGAGTTTAAGTATATCGCAACTTTAACCTTTTTATGTGCTCGCTGATCCATGCAACACTTGTAAAACATTAAACTAAGGTCGGGATTCGTGTAAAATTTCAAAGAAAGAACAAGCGACGATTTTATCACAATTTTAGCAGTTTCATGTAGTAGCCTATCATAAAGATCAACAGGCATCAATAAGCGATTGATTAAAATCGATAATCATCTGCCATAATTAAACAAAATTCAAGTTAACTCAACATGCAGATTAAATTAAATTAATACCATTAATTTGGCTTTGGCTTCATACTTGTTTATTCAGAAAAGTTTATTTTTTAAGATGTTTGCTTTCTGTAACATTCCAAGGAGTGAACTCCTTACATTTAAGCGCCTATTGTTTTGTGTGTGTGTTCGTAGGTTAAAATTAAAAAACATACCGACATTTGATCGTTTTGATGTGTAATTGTGAAGCCTGCTCACTTTATTATAATTTTAATTGACCGTCACAAGAAAATTTGTAAACTATATTGAATAAACCACAGTGACCAAGTAACCATCATAAACAATATTCAATGTTCGTGAAATCGTGACGTAGTGAACAGGAAGTGCCATTTCAGTGATATTTTCAACGTTACTTTTCAAAAATGGAAGCATCAGAACTCACATTGCTTCGCCCAGGAAAATTTGTTAGCTTATTTTACCAGGGTCGGCGAAATCAAATCTTAAGTAAACCACGCGTAATATGTTTATTCGTAATCATGAGCACAAAACCAAACCAAAAACTAAAAAAAACACGTAATGAGCGGGAGAGAAACATTTCTAAAAATACAGGTAAATAAGAAGTTAAATTCATTACTGTGAGATGTACGACAGCCAACAGTAACAATCTCTTTCAAGAAATTTATATTAGCCTATATTAAATGATGGATAATGAGAGGAACCTATTTATAACAGAACCAAGGAAAATGGAAAACTTCTTAACACAGCTCTAGCAGTTTTTGTATTATTATTATTATTATTATTATTATTGTTATTGTTATTGTTATTGTTATTGTTATTGTTATTGTTATTGTTATTGTTATTGTTATTGTTATTATTATTAGTAGTAGTAGTAGTAGTAGTAGTAGTAGTAGTAGTAGAGTGTTTTCATAAAATCACCATAAAAATTAAATATACCAATTTACTGAACTTGCTATTCGCTTTGGAATTCTAATAAAATTGAACAATTTCTAATTCTAAATCCCGAAAATAAAGAACAAGAGCACCGAGATTTTTATTTATTTTATTTAAAAGGTATTATCGTTTACTATTCATAATGAGGTCGAACTGCTAAGGTTGAGACAGATCTATACGAGCTGATAAAAATTTATGATTGTTATGTTAAACTAAATATCTTTGATAGAGTTTTTGATTCAGCTGTATACAGGTATTTTCACACAGCTTGTATGGCAATGCAAACGCCTATACAGTTTATGATATGCAAGAAAGCTTCACAACCTTGCCACGAGTTTCGGTTATGCTCTGTTCGATTCGAACAAACACTTCGTTTATTTACCTGTCACAGATTGTAGTTCCTGAGCGTGGGAACCTCTCACTACAGGAAAGTCGCACGAGTCTGAATTTATTTACATTTTACAGACTGGTGGAGACAGATAATAGCACGGCCAGGTGATTGGTCGAACGATCCGTGAGAAGTTGGCTATTCTAATCTTTCACACGAGTTGAGCGTATGGCACACCTGGCGTCTGCCATTATAAATTCCTCAGTATGGAAGTGCGTTCCATCACTTAGCAATCCATTACACGTGCTAACGTATCGTTTGCTTGGAACTTGTTTATTTGGTAGATCAATATGCCTGCTATTAACACTGGACTTTATTATGGAACCATGCATATGGACAAGAAATATCAGAGGAAGATTCTTAAACCTATCATAGAGAAGAAACGGCGGGATAGAATCAATACATGTTTGGACGAGCTAAAACTGCTGGTACTTCAAGGAATGAACAAGGATCCATCACTTTATTCCAAACTGGAGAAGGCTGATATACTGGAGATGACCGTCAAATACATGAAGAGCGTACGAGGTGGTCAATCATTGGGAAATAACGACAGATACAGAGCTGGATTCTCTGAATGTGCAACAGCGGTGTCACATTACATTGGAGGAGTAGATTCGTCTCTTCATTTTCGTATGATGAATCACTTATCAGTTGTAGCAGCATCAAAGTTGAAACCATCACCTCTGCAGCAACAAGAGAACACTCGTCCGATCACCTGTTTCATCCCAGATCAAACGCAAATTAGTCCAGTTATGAAGGAAGAAAACAAGGCAGTTTGGCGTCCATGGTAACGGGAAGATGCAGTCAAGAACAGTTCCTGATCGTCAATGACACCAAAGACGTAAGTCCTGATGTAAAATGGTGCGTTCAAAGACCGGTTACAGAAGGTCAGCATCAATGGAAGCGCCAAAGACCAGTATCGGAAGGTCAGCATCAATGGAAGCGTCAATGACCAGTTACGGAAGGTCAGCATCACCACGCCATCAGCCATCAATGAAGGTGACATGAAAAGTCTGGGCTGACATTTTTTCTGGTAAGCATTGTCTCTTCTTACTTGTTAAAAAGGAAAAAGATAATGTAGAAAAAACTCACTTTTTGTGAGTTATGCTTTTGTAACAACTGGACACACAAAGCCCAAAATGTTTTGGAAAAACACTGAAAATGTCCATGTCTAAAAATGCTTTTAAATTTAAATTATACAGCATTTTGCTCAAGTTTCCAATTTGTTTAACTTAGTATTATATTAAAGCAATAGTGTACTGCAATATATTTCTTTTACTTGCAGTTGAAGAAGTTGATTTTGGAATCGAGAAATGGTGGCGTTGATCAGTTGCAAAATGAAATGAAGAAGCCAGAAAGATCGTAAATCAGCTATCAATCCACCCTAGATGTCATCCAAACAAGCAGCATTGTCCTCCAGACTGCTCCTTATTTTGCGAAAACTTATTGTCACCAAAATCAAAACAATTGTATAAAATAATATTGTTTTCCTCTCTTATAATTATCGTCTTGTTTAATTAGCTTTTTGTGATTAGAATGTCAGCGTCAAGATAAGTGCAATAATTTCCAAATTCTAATAGTGAAATCATTGTATAGGACTTTACATTTTGGATTCAAATTTCTGCATTGATTTTAATGTTTTTTTTTCACTTTGGATTATACTGTGTACAAGTCACATATCAAAGTTTATTACACAACCAGCTTACAACTTGCTATTATTTGTTGTTCACGGTTCGTGATTGTGAAATTTTATTTAATTAAAATATATAATATTAATATTATTTTCCAATAAACGGTCGTTTAAAGTAGCAGCAAGTACCTCTTTTAAAGTATTTGTTATGAGTGGTTTACGGGAGGCAAGAGAAAGGGGAATGAAAGGAACAGACAGGGCGAGAGAGTGTGTGCGCGTGTGTATGTGTGTGTGTGCGTGCGTGCATGTGTGTGAGGCAGAGAAAAAGGAATAATTTTTGTTTTAAAATTACATCTATACTACTACGATCATCACTCATCATTGAGCTAAACTTTTTCAATACACTTGTTAGATAAACTTAAACCCGGGTTCAAAAATAAATTAATAGAGAAAATAGATTACAGAATTAATCCAAATTATTAACACAGTTACACATGCGTAAGTAGTGAACCAGCATTAGTAGAAAATGACTAACGAATTTGTTGAACCGTTAAGAGAATTAAAACCATGATCGTTTACAAATCAATGTTTTGGTTTATTTCCGCTGCGGATCCAGGATTTAGAGGGTGTTATTGAGCAAGACCTTTGTTGTGTCACCCTGCGCATCCTCAATAACACCCTAGTAATACGACATGAGGCGCCCTTCAGGGTTGTCAAAAATCGGCCATGCACATCGGAGGAGGTTCAGGTAGACAGACTCACCTGAACGCTGGAATGCTCGCGTCGCAGGTATATTTATAGCGTGGGAACGTAGACTTACGCCACGCGAATTCACTCAGTTCACCTTATAGGTCAATTATCTGTCTCATACCTGAACGCATTTCAGTGTGTTTGTTGATTTGCACACCTGTTTATGCGGCGGTATCATCTGGCTGATGAATATTAAACAATTTTTGCATATAATTTGTAGAAAATTGTAATTGCAATTCTAAAACTTGCTGTGTACTGGAGTCTGGAACTTTGAAAATGGAATAAATTTTGTAACATAACTTAATATAATATAATTATGACATTTAGCTATTGCACATACCGTTTATTAATATTATTGTGTTGTATAAGGATTATACCCCATGTGCGGGATTCTGTGTAGTTTTTTGCATTGTAATGAACTGTAAAACTGCAGTGCGCTGATCGTCAATAAATCATTTATAATTTATTTTAGTAGGCCTACATTTGCAATATCAGACCAAATGCCATCAAGTTACCTGGTAGGCTAAGTGAATTACAAAAAAACTACAAAAAATTGTGGTATGATGCGCCTAGATTTTAATTATGTCACAAAATATGGCATGTACCATTGACTGTCTGTTCATGCATCTCGCATTCTAGGTATTTGCAAATCAACATAATTTAATGTGTTTTTAGAACGTCAAAACGTGTACTGAATACACGTCTAAGAATTTTTCCAAGCCTAAGTGTTTCACTCAAGTTTATTCTTCACTGAGTAAAGGTACTAATTATCTACTAGACACTAGTAAATGAAGGGTTTGTCAAACAAGGAATTAGGCTGCACGTATTACCGTATGAATATTTAAGCATTTAAACGAAAAGTATAATACTGGAGGCCCAATAAGCCTGTATACATCTGAAACATCTCAAATAATATGAGGTTAGTCTAATAGGTTAAGTAGCAGTAGTCGCTCTACAATTGCACAAAAAAATTCGCGCAGTATAATGATTAAACTCGATTAAACTTCTTATCCTTTAAAAGTGCGTGAAAGCCAGAGATTGTTTTCTCAACAAGCCAAAAAATCTTGTCCATACCGTGTGAATCATGTGACGTTTTTCTCTTTATTTTTATTGATTTTCTTTAACTCGCAATTTCATGTTTTACGAACGGTGTGATCAATATCAGTGCGCTTATAGCCTCAGGTATTAAATTAGTATTTTTGCAATTAGAGTAGTCTTACTTGTAGTCCAGTCCTTTTTGTAGTCTAATCCTGTTTTAATACTATGCGAACTATACGTGCAAAAACGCCAAAAAATTGTAGCGAAAAAATTAATGCAAGCCGAGCCGTCGAGGTATCTTCTGAACGATTTTATCAAGTTTATAGACGAATGAGTTATTAATTTAATTAATTACTAAAATTATCACTTTAATTAAGACGCTTAAAATTCCTCAATCATTTCTGAAAGAGATCTCAGTCACAAAAATCACAAAGAATAATTGCATTTTCAAAATTCTAAGAATGCAGTCTACAGAAACTTACGATAATTCTGTACGTTAATCATAAATAACATTGATATTTTAATTTTGGTATGGATGATGAAATTTTGCAATATGATTCAACAAAGACAAATGCAATGATCAAGTTGCACTGAATAAAAACAACAACTGCAACAGATAAAAATATATAAGAACTAATGCGTTGCGCTATAAAACGATGTAAAAGTACCACATGCTATAACGTACATGTAATACAAAAAGCTCATAAGCGCATACATGTACGTTTGCACGGATAACTATAAAAGAATCAGAATTTTTTAAATGAACGCAGTTTATTTGTGTGTAATAGTTAGCCATGTGGGTTGCTAGCTGAAATGGATAAAGCGCGTGGCTTGATACCACGAGGTTCTGAGCTCGAATGCTGGTGTATTCACAGTTTTTCAGAGTCTTCCTCATTCTTAGTTGAACTGTTAAGAATAGGAAAGGAACAAAAATGTAAAACGCGAAAGTGTAAACCATTATTGCATCTCATTAGAATCAGGTTTGTAAATCAGGTTTTAATAGTTTTAGTTGTGTATGAAAGCCCCTATCAGCAGGATAGAAATTTGAATGCTATAGAGCCAAGACTAAAGAATAATGTTTATAACATCAGTCAAACACAACAAAAGTTCTTCTTAATGAATCTAAATTAAATTAGTTGCAGGATTATAACGTTTCTATTAATATGCAGTGAAGATGTGTTCTTCAGGGTTGCGACAAAATCAACAATCCAAAAACCTACTTTTTGTTTCACAGCAAATATTTCAGCTTTTTGAAATTTTTTGGATTAATGATCATTAAACTATCGATTAATGATAATAAAATAACGCCAAAAGAGGAAAGTTATTTAATTGTAATGAACCCTGGCCAAGATGGGTCCTGTGTCAGTTAGGGTCCAAAATCAGATTACCCGAGCGGCATTTGCAAACTTTGTTCACTTATATCTGTGAACAATTTTACAAACACTTATTGAACTTCTGAATAAACAAAGAATAAATTACTGATTACGAATTCGATTGGACATTTTATGGTGCTAACTTTATAAAAACCCGATAAATCGTCGCGAAGTTATTCTGCAAACACAACATGGGACTCTGAATTTGGGACCCGCAAGATGCACACAGGCGTCATCTTGGACAGCCGCTAGCGCTCTTTGGACATTTATGGTTAATATTTAATTTGTGGTATAATATGTTGTATAAGTCATAAGTTATATTTCTCAGGGTCTGTAATTTTAGTGGGTAAACTGGATGTTTTATTTAGCGTCCAACTCGAGTTTTAGCGTCATCTCCGTTTTGCCTCCTCAGCGGAATGGTGTTGATTCAACTATGCTTTCTTTTCCAATACCTACGAGCTGATTGACTATCGATTTTATCGACTTGTCGTCATGTGTTGGTATTAAAAAATAGTTTGCGTACATGGCGCTTGCCATCAAAGTACGAGTCTTACGGGGGGATACGCGTTAAAAACGTCAATAGAAAGCTATACCGATAACAGTTTAGGCCTGGTAAGAACGAACTATAGTTATGAAATGGTAGGCTGGATTACAGTATAGGGGTTTTCAGCAAAATGCCAGATGTAGCGATAGTAGTGTACAGGATGGTTGGTTTTTTAATTAAAAATAGAAAGGCAGTAATCAAATTACATATAATATTAATTGTTTTAACTGCTACTTATACACCTTCAAACAAACTCGAACAAATAATTAGAATCAGTTGCAACGACTGTACGGTTTTGAACAAAGGTCCCATGGTCTATACTTCGTGGGAACTTCATAGCTCACCGGAGCACACGAGCGAAGCATTATTTTCCTTCACCAATATTGAAAAGTATCCCTGGCATAACCCGGTTCCCAAGTGCTCACCGCCCTCCACCGAACATAAAAGTAAGAAAACAAGCAACCCTGGGAGTAGTTCACATGATGGACAAGCGGCTGGCCCGTGGGAACGGTAAGTAGAAATCCTTCACATGGCGCTGGGAGTGCGCGTAGCACCTGCCACACAACATAACTGCACTATAAATACATCTCATGGCTGCCAAATTCCATCAGACCAAATTTGAGAAATTCCTATACACACGAACATCGTCATTAATAGTGCTAAACCGCTTAAAATACTCAAATGTAGTGTTAAATGCATTTTGAAGGCAAAACTGAGTCGGTTAAAATATTTTTATTTGCCATTGTCTTGTTATTAATAATTCCACAGAAAACAATTATTATTTAGACTTGAGTTTTATCTTGTGTGGTGAATTTGTTGACAATGTATCCAAAATCGGATCGAACTGAACGACAAGACATTGCTAAACTTTCTAAAGAAGAAAGAAGAAAGGTGAGGCAACTGATTAAAATTTATATAATGTTAATATATTATTGAGTAAAATGTTTAACGCTAACAAAAATACTAAAAACTTAAATAATTATGATGTACTACAATTTTGAGACGTTTTAAATGGTTTTTGATTGATGCGAAACAAAGTTATAAAATTGATCAAGATAATTAATGAACAAAGTATAATAAACTTTATAACACAAAATACTGATTTAATCTACTACAAAACGTTTATTGGCTAAGAAAAATATAATCTTGAATGCAATATAATAGTTTTACAGTCTAATTTTGAGTGAGTAATGTCCATCTCATAGCTGTAGTTGTTAGCACGTAAAAAACTTTTTGTTATTTCAACTTTACTAAGCATTTTGAAATATTTGTACTTATCCTACCTGTATGCCCAAATTAATAATAACATTGCACTTCACTACTCCTTGTAATTACAGTCTTTAACCCAACAATGAGAATTTGCATTTAAAAGCAATATAATTAATAATCAAACAACGTACAGAAGAAAAAACAGACAGACAGGCAAGCAAATTAAAATGTTGGTTATTTTGCAGATTTTTAAGCCTGTCGTGGAGAAAAAAAGGCGGGACAGGATAAATGCTTGTCTGGAAGAGCTCAAGGAGCTATTGCGACAACAAGGGATCCGGAAAGATGTAAGAAAATTTTGTTACAGCAGTCAGTAAGATTAAGTTAAAATAGCTTTGCAGAAATATCATAATAATAATAATAATAATCTATTGTTTGTAGAGCGCATCACACCGGAGATCTCGATACGCTTTACAATTTATAAATGCATACAATCGTAACAAAATAAATCATTCTTAAAATCGCAAAATCATATAAATTGAAAATAGTACCAAGCTTAAAAATTTTTAAAAGTCATCGTAAAATTGAATAATGTACAAATAGAACTATAATTCATAATGCTGAATGAAAAGTTGTGCTTTTAAGTGTTTTAAAAGTTTTTAATGTTGGTAGTTGACGTATAGTTAATGGTAAGCCAGTCCACAATCGTGGAGCAGTAACTGCAAAAGAGCGACGGCCATACGTTTCTTGCTTTTATCTGGGTTCTTTTAATCGTAAAGGATCAGCTACTGCGCGCGTACGACTTGGCAACATCAGCATGCGTAGCACTATGCAGAAATAAAAATATCATAGTATCATAGTATTCATACTAATCATAGTATCATAGTATTCATACTAATCATAGTATCATAGTAATCATACTAATCATAGTATTCATACATCTTTCATAGATGTTGTATTCCTTTCAATAGCTGTGCTTTTTACGGTGCGCATTGCTTAAATTTTTTGCTTAGGATTGAGCGCATTGCTCTTTGCTAAGCATTATCAAAATTCAAAATTTTCGAGTCGTTCGATGCTACTCAATAATCTCCCGCCTGCGCAAAAAGCTGTTCACTTTGGCTAAGCTCAAATGCAAATCGGCACAAAGAAATATATTCTACCTTCACGCAAATACTTCTTTTCAATTTTCTACGTTTTCATAATACCCTAAGCCACAAAGCTCTCCTAAACACCTGTTTATTCATTGTAACATGCTACTTGATGTCATAATGTCACATGATACACATGAAACTAACAACAGACTTCACAATTGCTTAAACTACACGTGGCAAAGGCTAATTTTAGTTCCTTTTGGGATTTATTGTATCTTATAGACGAAAGAAAAACTTTTTCGCTAAAAACGGCAGTCGCTGGTCAGCGCTTTTCAAAGATTAGGAGCGGGTGTTAGGCTACAGGTGGCATATAACAAATACATTTGCGCGCTCAATGCAATGACAGATTTTCCTTGAGGTGTACATAGCGTGAGACGTCCTGACGAAATTTTACCTGGTGAAAAAAGTATTTCACGCTATTTGTATAAATTTGCTTAACGTGGTTTCCGATGTCGAAAAAAATTAACAATAAAGGGACTACTGCATTACATCCATCGAAATCATCCCTTGTAACATTTAAAAATTAAATAAAACATCAGAATCCATTTTTATGTCATTAACAAATTTTTCTTGCTTTGTTCTTCAAACGAAGAGCTAATTTTCGCATTTGCTAGCTCGCGTTTCTTAATAAAACTCATTGACACTTTATCGCACACTCTGATTTAGTTTAAAAATAAAATTTTTACTGGTTTATTAACTGATGGGATATATCAGTCTGACAATGCATAATGTTCAGTTAGTAATCTTTGATTTTTTCAGGGAATGTGTTATTCAAAAGTCGAAAAAGCCGATATTTTGGAGATGGCAGTCGATTACCTCCACATGCTACGGACTCAGCAGGGACACGGTAAGTGCTGCCACCTATTAGCAGAAATAGTGTGCTTTCAGCCGTGTTGCGGTTCAAGAAATGTTGAACCCACTAAACTTTAAAAGTTAGTACAAGTAAATGCGTGCGTGTTTCATGCATTTTTTCTAATATGTTCTTTTTTAATCTACTTTTCTAATTATTATCGATTTTTATCGAATTGAATCAAAAATCACTGAACTTAAAATTATTAGAGAAGTGATCCATTTCCCCATTAATGCGAGTAGAATGGCTGTCCTAGCTTTTATTTATTCATACCGGATTTTTTCACACAAGGGGTTCAAGCATCGATTTTCCTGACATAACACATAAAGCTGAATCAGCAATAGAGCAGATTCCTTAGCCAGCAGAATTAACCGTGACAGCGTTTTAAGCCAAAGTCCCATTTGTTCAAATTGCGCCCTGCGCCAAGGATTTAGTTAACAATGCCCGTAAATAGTCGCATCACGTGACAGAAGTTCTTCAAAACTAAACCCGAATAAAACATACCTACGGTATAAGTACTTATTTTGACTTGGAATAAAACATTAGAAACTTTCATATGGACTTTCAACTTTTAGTGCATCATTGTGGCTAATGGAGACACCTCAAATCCTAAACGCTTTTTGGCTAACTGGCATCCCACACGAACCATAAAATATCACATTCAAATTTTGCACGGCAGAGGGCACCACTAATGGTTTTCTAACTGGAGCCTAGTGGCATCCCAAACAAAACATAAAACATGAAACTTGAAATTTTGTAGGGTAGAAGGCACCACTAATAATTTTCTGACTGGGGCCCTGTACTTCCTATTGCTGGCCCTGAAAGTTTTTAGGTTAGGAGCGAGATGAAGGCATTCAAGGATGTGTATCAATACTGTTTGAATTAGACGACCCTCGTCTAATTTGACACTTCTTTACGTATTATGGCAATTTTTTACACTGGGATTTTTTACGTATTATGGCAATTTTAATGCTGAAAAAAAAGGTGAATTGAATTGAAATTGAATTATTAATCATTCTACTTATGATATCATTATCACAAAGAATTACTTCTGCCTGTCACCTATAAAACTGCGATCAACGCTTTTTAAGCATATAGCTTATGATATAGTTACATACAAATTATTTAAAACTTGATAACATACCGACAGGTGTGTTGGTCAGACAAAGCAGTGAAAAAATTATTTTTCAAATTTTCATCTCTGTTCTCACTAATTATTTTTACTATTTTTTACGGCTATGTTTGTCTTACATTTCAGCATTAACAGCTCATCCTGAGTTACTGTTGAAGTATCAAGCAGGATACACAGAGTGCGCTGCTGCAGTGCTGCATTTCATGCGTAACACAGGTATGAACTCTGGCATGCAGGACCGAGTGATGAAACATTTATCATCTGTCATTTACAGAACTGCCTACCAACAACAGGTACCTTCAATAGCAACAACGCCTATGTCAATGTTGTCACCAGCATCAACAACCGTGCTACAGTCACCGGAGATAACACCTTCTCAAAGATTACCGCTATCTCTTATTTCGTCATCGTCTTCATCATCAACGTCGGCGGCAAGACCTCCTTCACTGTCGCCGGCGCATTCAACGGCAACGACACCACCCCCGGTTTTGTCACCACAAGTTCGGCCCACTGGCTCAGCGTCACAAATACCAGAATCAACTACTCGAGAAGAAAACAGCTCGGTGCAACAAAGTGAACCTACTTGTTCTATGAGAGCCGGACCACCAGTATTGTTACGTAAACCGGTGCCAATTTTTCCGGAAATAGTCATTAATCCTTACGCAGAATTTTATAAAAGGATGTTTCCCGTATGGCGACCTTGGTAAAAAACTGCAAAGGTGTGAATGTTTTACATTTGTGCATTCCAAAAATACAAAACCAAAAAACTCGAAATAATGGTGGACAATGAGACTATATTATTTTTGCAGATTATCATTACGCAAGACGAAAATACAAATTATGTAAATAAAAATTCATTATTTTTCCATACATTGTAAGTAGTAAGTGCAGTTTTGCACTTAAAGTTAAAATCGCTGCTTATTCAGAGAAAAAGATCAGTATATAGTGGCAACAACTAGACATATATTTCTAGAAACCACGAAAACGCATGTATATTGATAATCATAATATACTTTGCGATCATGTAACAACATTCCTATGAGTTAATCATTTTATTATTAAATTTGAAATTTCAAGTCTTATTAAAGGACAATCCAGTCCTTTTCATGATTATAATTCCATTATAGTAATATCAAAGACAGCAGTTATACTTGTGATATAAAAATACTGTTCATCATTCCAATTTGTCTCAATAACAGCAATCAAAATTGGCACCTTTATGAAAGCTCTTAGTTCTGTGATATTTTGATAACTTGATTGAAAATACTTAATGTGTAAATAATAATATTATATGATAATGTGCCTATATATAAATAAATGCTATTATCGTGAACAAAATCGTTGTTCCTAAATTTATCAAATACAATTAATCAAACACATTATTAAAAAAAATACTATCATTATCTACGAAAGCAAATGCTAAAACAGTACACGATCAAATAGTATAAGTATAAAGTTTATAAAAACAAATATGAGTTATGCATAAAAAATATAAAATATTTTATGGTGGTTTAAACAAAAGTACGAGTGTGGGATGTGCAGTTAACTTCAAACTGCAGTTCCAATTTTAAAAAAAAATGTCACATCATCATTTTTCCACGGCTTACAATATACAGGGTTGTTCAGAAAAAAGTTTTATCCAAGCTAACTAGTGGCCCCTCCACCTGTAAAGACTTTTACAAAAGAGGCCCACATTATCATACAGGCAGCTTCCTCCTCTTTCCAAAGAGCTATAAATTTCCCACCAAGTGCAGCTAGGATATTTTTCTACACAGAGATCTTCTAGGAACGGCAGATAAAAACCATCAAAAATGGCATTTTTTTCTCACTGCCAGAAAACCATATAGAAAAATGTAGAAACGACCCAATGGCGCATGATTGGGTCTCGGAGGGAAATTTACTGATCTTTGGAAAGAGTAAAAATCGGGTTGCACGATGATGTAGATATATTTTACAAATGCCTCTACCAGGATTAAGGGTCATTAGTTAATTTGGCAGAACACTTTTAGATGATACTGTTCTAAGAAACCCGGAAAATGTTCAACAAATGGTTTACTCTTCCTTTAATATATCATTGTTGTTACTATAAACACAGTTATGTTCACAGACACATTTTCCATAGGACTGCTTGATAAAAATGGAGATGAAAAATTCTTCGCAAGTTTTTTTGCGATTAAAAAAGTGCAAAATAAGCAGACATTTATTGGGATCAGAAGCCATCTGATCGTGAATTATATGACTGTGTATAGGTAAAGCGTTTTTGTTAAACTGTCCTATAGCTTACCTGAACAACTTTACACACTTATGGTCCAGTGTAAGGCTGTCAGGCAAGCATGATTTACACTCACGATTCTACTTACTGAGATTATTAAACAGACATCATTTAGGTGATGAGCTTAGCTTATAAATGTATAAAAATATAATTTATCATTATTAAAATTTTTTATTAGATTTATGACTAATGCATGAGTTTTACAAACTAGAATCGTCACAAATCAACAGATCAAAAATGCCAAATTCACAAGAAATCTATATGCATAACGACAGCAAAAATGGCAGGTTTAACATTTTTATGAAAATATCAGCAATCAGTAAAAAAACAAAAAAATTTATATTTGCATTTAATTGTGAATTTGTGGCATAAAGCTATTAATAGCATATCAAAGCTCGCTAAGAGATATTATTCCGTATGCATAAATATTCCTTATTATCTTCATCTCATCTTATATTCAAAATAGTTAGAAGTAATTTAGTAATCACTTTGAGATAATTAACCTTTTATTATCGTTTAGAAAAATATTTTGAGAAGCATCAGGGTTTTCCCCCAATCAAATACGGCATCTACAATAAATCATGAAATTAAGTTCAATATTTGCTTGTAGATGGCAGCACCAACTTTATATGCTTGCTCCAATTGCTGTTTAGCAGGAATTCATCTGATTTTAGTGTATTTTATTCCTATATGCAACCACCTGGTTTTTAATTAGGTATTCTAAAAATGTGCTTTCTCATTATTTTTCAACATGCGTCATCAGTAAATGTGTTTTCTGAAACAATAACAGCACTTCCTGTATATGCCCATACTAAACCAAAAGCGTTAGTGTGACAATGAAAGAACCAATGAAAGCACAAAAATTGTTGGTCTTAACAACATTCAGGTATGTATTGGGGTATCCGGCCTTACCAACCCTGTCACACTGATAGAAGACCTCACTGCAACCTTAGAAAATGGCCAAGTCTCCATCAGATCACAGCTAGGTTTTCTAAACATTAATAACAATGCAGCTGAGACGGTTAGGAATGCACCATTTTGTTTGAAAATCTACATGGCTGCAGAAAAATTTAAAGGACAAAAACTCACAATTATCACCACATGATCATGGAAGGAATAGGTTGCCATAGAAATGCAATACAGACATGGTCCAGATGGCACAGTCATGTAATTTACGAGCGTAGTATCATTGCACTTGCATCAGGTTATAATTCAAACTTTTGTCTGCATGTGCATTGTACTTTTAGTAAAATGTGACAATGTCCAGTGACAGCATGACTGAAGTGGTTTTTCTGTTTTGCCAGCATAGAAAAAGCATTTCACGATCTAAAAAATTATCAGGAGACCCAAGTGCGTCTTCATGGCTGGCATACGGTATGGTGGCTGCATTACACACACATGAACACAAAAAATAGTTCTGTAGAATGATGGGACCAGATCTCGTCTGATAGTTTCATTTTTTACTTAATAAGCCCAACATAAAAATTTAAACAGTTTCAGTGGACTTCTGTGCTGCCAAAACCTTTTCTAACTGGATTATTATTTTAGTCAGTCAATAATGATATTTTTGAAAATAAGACCAGCTTAGATTTTGTGTCTAATTTTGTCCAATATTAGAAGAAATACTGGTGGTAACAAAATTGACAAACTGCTTTGTAATTTAGTTTTAATTTTTACTTTTATGGGTACATAAAGATTATTGAAAACTATTTCATTTAGGACCCAAAACCAAAAAAAGCATATTAAGTATTGATGACTGCTAGCTGCCACGATGTTCAGTGATATGATGCTCCCGAACAAAAAATTAAAATATTTGTAAAAGCAGGCATGTTGTCAAATAATTTTCCTGATATAACAATTCTTAGATTGTTTGTACTAAAGTATACAGTAAATTACATGTAACTCGAACACCTCGGGACCGGAAAATTTTTTTGAGTTGTTGTGTACAGTGTTCTGCTAGGCTAATACAAGAAATCTTTGCTGTTTTGCTGTAACTAGCAGTTAAAATCGTAATGCGGTGTGCACACATTCATGCATGGAAGGCTGTTCAACATAGGCATGGTAAGTTTGATCAGATTCTGAAACGAAAGGGAAAATCCGTTCCACGAAATCTGCTCGAGATGTGCAAGAATTCCAGTTATACCAGTTCGAGTTATACATAGTTTACTGTATATATATATATATATATTTGTATATATGTATATATATATATATATATATATGCCTGCCTACCTTAAACACATTTAAATTACAATTCGAAAAATTTTGAGCTCAACAAAAGCCAGGCCATGATCACGACTTTATCTACACAAAGCAATCACATGAGAACACAAAAAAACATCATCAACTCACACTTCTATATCATGACACCTGGTTGTGATCAATGTCTGCAGAGTTGTCAACTATATCATCATTGATCAGTTTCGATGTTTCGTTGACACTACTTTGGCGACTACTAGCTCCTGTGAAAAGACCTAAATGCCGTCTGAGAAGCGGACGAATTATGACGTCATTGTAGACAAATGTGCCTGAAATATAAAAGACAAAGACCTTTTGAGTAGCATTTTGTTTTGAAATTAACTAAGACTATCTAATTTAGTGACAAGACCAACACTCTTGTAGTGAAAAAGCTTTTTAGAAAATCTTACATCATACAATAACTGTCATAAAAAATCCCTATTAGCTTCACAGGATTCAACATAATATATAGAAAGATAAATGCTTCATGTTTTATAAAGTTCTAGATAGAAAATGCCCACACTCCTCGTTCAAATCATTGCATGTTTCAAGGTTTCAATGGGTTACCATTGGATTTGCACAGACACCAGGACGGTCACAAAAGAAATGTATTTCTGTCTACCTCATGAGCTCAAAAGATGTCAGTAAAGAGGGGGGAAAACTAATTTTGTGTATGCTTTGTGTATCTAAAATCAGTTGAAATCAAGGTTTGTTTATTTCCCAGTAGTGTTTTAAATTTTTTCAATGCACATTTTTCACGCTTTGTTTTTTAGTTTTTTGCTTTACATTACTAAATTATCGTAAAAACTCTTTTTTGCGTAGTATGAACTGTTCAGATAATTATAGTATAACAGTAATACTACTCGGCCATTAATATACTGATTTGACGAATAATATGAAACCTTTTAGCCACCAATACGATAATCAGCATCATACAAAACAGCAACCCTAGCCAAGAGTTAGCCGTCATAGAAAATTATGACGTGCTAGCCGAAACAACGCTTTTATATGACTGTGTCAGGCAAATATATGAATGTAAAAAAAATAATGATAATCCCCGGCCCAGGCAATTAGACAGAAACAGTGTTTTTTGGCAGCCCCACATTTCTAACAGTAAACCTTAGCAATTCTGAATGAAATTGTGAGATTCTTAATGATAAATATAGCAAAACTGACTTCAAAACCGACCAGTCAGCTACATAGAACTGCCAGCTATTCTGTAACATTCTACAGCTGTAACATGAAAGATACTTTACTGACATAAACAAACTTAAAGTTGTTAAGATGTACAGTTAATATATAGTGCAGTACTATAATAATAATTGCGTTTAGGATATAGATCCAAGGATAACAGCTTAAGTAAGTCAATACTTATTTCCAAGGTGGTCCCGATTATTATTACCTACATGCTACTTCGATAAACCCGCGTGCTTGGTCAAAGAACCAGTGGTACCACTTTTCGAGTCTTTGGTATGACTTGGTCGAGAGTTGAACCCACGACCTCCCGGGTGGTAAGAGAGCACGCTACCATTGAGCTACACCACCCGGTTGAATAGGTGTAGGATACACTACTAGGTATATGAGAAGAATTGTGAATTTCTGCAAATATCCTTTTGATTTCTTAAAATACCACAAAAAGCAAATGCCACAAAATTTGTTATAGTGCTGTTGAATTTTTCTTATTTCAGAAATCGTATTTGCCCTAAATGTCACCAAGTCCTTAGATAATAATAGGTCATATATTGTAACTGAAGAGAAGTGGCAATTCGAAGAGACCACAAGAGCAACAAAGCACCCCTAAATGAAGATCCTAGGCAAATAAGCTCCTTGTGGTTAAGAAATTTCTCAAAAATGGCCCAAGACAAAGACGAAAATGTACCATCACCAATGTCACACCACCACACCTATGTATTTAACAATGTGACTAAAAATCACATGCCATTTGAAGATCAAGAAGATCAAATCAAGACAGTCAGAGCCAAGAATTCAAGGGACACTTCAAATTCTAATTTATAGTAAAAAAAAGGAAACAACATGAGCTTTAAAGCAATTTTAAAATCATTTAAAAATAAAGAAAAAGGCAGCCCCAAAATTGTGCATAAAAAGATGGGTCCACACCAAGCTTCAAGCATTTAAGCAGCCCGCTTTTTTCCAAGTCTACAAAGACATAAAACAAATGTTATAATCACGTAAGCCATAATTCATCACTACATGGCCACAATCGTTTTTCATAATTAAAATGTTTAGCACATTAGCAAGGTAACAATTCGGCATTCAAATGATGACAATTATGGATTATGCTCTTTAATGACAAATATTAATAAGCAATATACCTGTGATTAAAAGAATAAATCCAAAGATCTGTAAGTACTGAAATTCCTGCCAGCCAAATGCTAATGACAATGCCCAAACAGATAATGTACGAATACTGTCTATCACCATCCGTGTTGTGGCACTGAATTCTTTTGTCACACTTATGCCAGCAAAGTTAAAGAATGCAATGCTTAGAACATTTACTGGAACAAAAAAGCAAAATATATTATAATGATGTGTAACGCCCATTACAAATATATCACAATTCACTGTCCATCACTATATTTACTTAGAATTTGATCTTGAAAGTACAGCAAGTGAATAACCATAAACTAGCTTTTCAATGAAAAATGTTCAACACAGCAAAACTTATGTTATTATATCAATAAATTTTAGCTAATCATGCATGTGCTGGGTTTACAAAACGTAAAACGGAGACAAAGATGGTTTTAGAATTTGTCATAATGCAGAAAAGAATAATTAAGTAATCTAGCACGTGCCTAATGACCAAAGTTGAGCACTACTAAGCCAAGAAGGCAAATAAGTGGGTGATCATCTAGAAAATGGCTTCTGCTGGAATAGGTTCATCTGGGAGACTGCCTCACCTTCTGGGGGAGCGTTGTGAATACATCTATATGTGGTTAAGACACCTCCAGTTAAGTATCTCGTTGCAAAAGACTATCCTTAATAACAAGGTAGGTTTTGGTCCTGCCACAAGTACTAACACAATAAGTAAATCTAGCAAATGAACACAGGATTACATCTTGTAGTAAGCATATAAATGTACAAAATGTGCAATAAAATAAAATTCAATGCCAAAATTGTTGTAAAATTTTATTTGAATAATCTGATGAATTTGTTCCTGGTCATGGTACTTACGAGAAACAGCAGTAGCTATTTGCCAAGAGTTACTAATTTGAATAAAACCATCGATCGCATCTTCCAGTCGTCCTTCAGGATTGCCACTTAAACTTCCAGCCGGAATGAAGTAGAAGGGAATAAGTAAAAGAGAAAGTGTGCAAAACCCAAATATTCCTGTAAAACAAAATGTTTCAGTTCACTTAGTCTTGAGAATAAACCCTACAGGTTAGTATATGGTTACATTCTTTTATGCGTGAAGTTGTGGGTTTGACTCCAAGACCGTGTATAATGAAATATTTTAAAACTGACATTGCTGTTTTCTCTCTTAAGCACATAAATGAAAAAAAAACTTCGAACAGGAAAGTAACATGGTGCCCTACACCATCATGATAAGTAACAGAGTGCCCTACACTAACATGATAAGTAACAGGATGCCCTACCCTAACACAATAAGTAACAGCGTGCCCTACACTAACAAAATAAGTAATAGGGTGCCCTACACTAACACAATAAGTAACAGGATGCCCTACACTAACATGATAGCAACAGGGTGCCCTACATTAACACGATAGTACGATAAGCAGCAGGATGCCCTACCCTAACACAATAAGTAACAGTGTGCACTACACTAACACAATAAGTAACAGGGTGATGCCCTACACTAACACGATAAGTTAAAGAGTGCCCTCACCGACACAAGAAGTAACAGGGTGCCCTACAATGACACACCCCAAGCTACACCGCTGGTAGTAGTATTTATTTCTACTACATGTATTACGTGTAATACATTTATAAATTCTGGTCCGTCCAAAAAAGCTGAGGGAGGGAATCACATGCATTGTAAGAATAAAAATGATGCTTAAAACTGTGGACAATGCAAATGACAGAAACACAAACAAGACTATTTAGTTTACAAGTATATAAATTTTAAATTCTTTAAAATTAAACATCAGTAAATACAATACTTTTTCCCTGGTGTCCTTTACTAAAATTAACAAAATGTTCTCTATACGTTTATAAATGCAAAACTTACCCTCCCAGCCAACAGCTTGTAATGCAGGCACATTGTGTTTGTAAACAAACTTTTCTTCTAAAACCATTTGTGATGCAGCAAAAACTTGTGCAATAACAATCAGTTCATCTCCTATAAAAAAATAATTATGAAAAAAATAAAATTAACCCCAAACCTTTTTTAAATCAGAAACCTGGCAAAGACGAAGCACATGAATATAATAATGAACAAGCTCTTCTTACTAAACAACAATCTTTTCTTTACTTCTGCAAAGAAAAACAGCATAAATATTTCCTTGTCTAGCCAACATATTTTTTAGAAAATGCAAATTGAAAAATTCCTTCAGAAATCTATACATCCAACACGTGACTATGCATCATTAATTAATTTATTTATCATCATCTTTCATATTTATACATTTATTTATTCACTCAGCAATAACAATGCAACCTGTGTTCCAAACAACAAACAAAAAAACAGAACAAAACCGAATTTAAACATGAAGAAATGCTGTTGCTACATGGTATCGAGCAGCACTTGTTAAGGTAACATAATAGTGAAGGATGTGAATGAGGAAAATAAGAGTGAAGCTTAGAGAGATTTGCTGTTAGCAAAGGGATAGGATAGAAAAAGAGACCATTTATGTGCTGAATGTAAATAATTTTATATAAAAAATCAAGGCGGGACACTCCTGCCTACTGCACACTTCTGACCCTCACTGAAGCTAAAGAATTCAACGTGTAAGACTTTATTCTTAAATATTGCGTAATAGGGACTTGTTTTCTTCAGAAATGAGTGTAAATATTCCAGATGATATGGGCCGCAAATGTAATGAAACCTGGCAATATTGGTTTTGCAGTTAAAGGTAATGTACTCAGTATATCCTGTGTTGTATTATTTTCTGTTTATTTCAAGTGGATTTTTAAAAGATCCTCAGAACTTAAATTTAACAAATCTGACTGGAACAGACCGAAGCTGGCTGTATGCTGGTCCCAATGGCTTGCCACTTTTACTCACTGATACCCCACGTACACGAAGTTATAATGTTTACAGCATAGTTTAAATTAATCTGGTCGTCAAAAAAGTATCTAAACGCCAAACCACAAGGAGGTTTCACTCGCATCTGAACCCCTCCGCTTACTCGCGCACCGAACAAACTATTTCAAAAAGGCAAAGATAGAAAAGAAAACAGATGAAATACAATTATATTTGACTAAAACGTATGCCGTTAGTATTAGAAGAATTGTTTTACACAAATTCAACGAGAAGATTGATTTTAACTTGTTAAAAGATCTCTTGTATCAACTTCTGATAATTGCTGTTAGATAAAATTACTCATCAGCCATATAGCCTGTATCTCATCTAAATAATATGTGTGTACGAATAGCATAACAGATGAAAATTAAAAACAGCATCGTTTGAGAAATTTATGAAAGGATTTGAATGAAAAATTTCATGTTATGTGCAGGTTAGCCTAAAAAACCCTAAGTAGGAGTATAAAGGAGTATGTAAATTTGGTAAGCAGGAGTATATAAATTTGGTATGTAAGTTGTTCAAATTGCTGTATAAAATTAAACATTCTACAGAATTCTGCATTGACAAAATAGGGACAGACATTTTTTTAGATTTTCGGCAGAAAAAAATTGCTAAATTTGCAATTTGGGAAACAAGAAACAAATTATGGCGCATTTAGTACATGTACGCTATACATATATAAAGACAGTCAGATTGATTGATATCAAGTAAATTTGAGAGGGACAAAAAGAAGTAAAAAATGCCGCACAACAACTATGAAAGTCTTATGGAGAGAGAGAGGCAGCCTTCCCTGTATGTTCGCCACATTTGTGTGAAAAGATTACTCTGTCATCTACGTGACCGTTTCAAGAGAGGATTAAAGACATGCCTGCTTAGAATTTCATACACACTGTAGTAACTATATGTACTAGATTTGTCTCATTCTCTTTTTTATATTACGTATTATTATTTTATTACAGACTTACTAGTTACAACTAGAAGCAAATCTAGCTAATTTCACCTGATTGCTATTACATGTTGTATTTTTTTCAATCCATTTAAAAAATTTTCCGAGTATGCAGCTAATCCATTACTGCTTTCAAAATGTTTGCTTTTCTATTCTTACCTTTATTAATAGAAAATTTACTAGTATTTTAAATTTGTATTTTAATTAACAAAATTCACAACTAATTGTATTTGTAATGAGTGATGAGATGCAGTTTGTTGCTCGTAAAAAAATAAATTATTATGATTACTATTATTAAGTGAACTCACCTGTAATAATGCTGTTTGTATCATACTGTCCCGTTTCATGAAACAGCGCATCAGCTAGGCCAACAAGCACCAGACCAGCAACAACCTGCCATATACCAATCCAGTGATGCCAGAACAAAATACGATGTAAAAATGCTACGGACAACATCCCGGTAAATACTATCACAGCACCTGCAAAAAGTTTCATGAGAAAAAACTAATCAGACAATTAATTTAAAATACAGAGAATGTAAACTCTACTGCGCAAAACATTAATGGAACAAAATTTGGGTAACAAAATTGGTGGAAAGATGTCAGGTTAATAAAAACCTGTTAAGTAAGTAGTTGAATCATTGAAAAAATGAGACAAGGACATAAATGACATTAACTGGGACAGTATCTGCAGAAAGATGTTAAATGAGCAAGATCCAGGGTCTGCAATCATTATCATACTCATAGTCGTAATTGAAATAATCACAGCTTTCTGGACCAATTTTTGCTTGCGGAAATTACAAAATTTTTGGTTGACTTGATAGCAAAGCACCCAAAGTACTCACCAAAGCCAACTGTTTAACTTATTCTGTTACAAAAGTTATTTCAACCATTAGCAAACAATCACATTCTGTCAAGGGACAAGAAATACTTTACTTGCAAGAAGCTAGAAAATAATAATACATTTTCTTGTGCGCCAATGACATTTTGGTGCATCCTGGGATAGTGAAACAGCGACATTTTACCAGCTGGCGCAAACATTTTAAATTGCTAATATTTTTTTTCAGTTTCATGTTTTTCAACTATGAACTATGAATTTTATTTCACACATCAAAATACAATATTATACACATAAATAAACAATAAACAAAATGATTTGAGTAGTGTGAGGTGAGTTTACGACCACACGGTCATTAACACACTCACCTTACTTAAATGAAAATAAAAAAATTATTAAAGTTATGCGTGCTTTTGTAGATGACTCAATGAAATTGATGTAATAAAGTAAATGATGTAATAATAGCAAGAAAACATAAGGAAAACATAATATGGAATTACGATTTTGATATATTGAAATAAGTTTGAAATAAAGTAAATGATGTTATAATAGCAAGGAAACATAAGGAAAACATAATATGTAATTACGATTTTGATATAGGCTGCGATGAATGAATAATTTCATTTAAATTGATTTATATCTTTTACTAATAAAAAATCAAGCAAGCAAGTATAATGCTAAGTAATATAAATCTGTATGAAAAGCTTTTGAGACATACTTTAAAAATTCTCTTTTCTTTCCCTTCAAATAAAGAACAGCATAATCATCAGTTTATCATTACATTGTTTCATTTATTAATTTTCATAATTAAACACCACAGATAAGCATAAACGGAACCAGCAATCTCGCTTATTCTGAAATTGCTTGAACTTGCTTAGCTAGCACTTACCTCTGAGCATCTGAAAACTTGATGCATGAGTAAAATTCAATCCCAGGTACATAAAAGACGTGCCAGCCATATCACATAATGCAGGTAAATAGAATATAAATGGGTTAAACCTGTCAATAAAAATATTATTTCATATTAGTAATACAGTAGGCGCCGCTTAATAGACTCACTGTTAATAAACTCAATTGCTTTAAATGACTCAAAAATGTCTGGTATGGGCCGCTTATATTCAAATGCACATAAAAACTATCGGTAATTGACTCAAATAACTCCCTATGATTGACTCAATATTTTACCTTCACATGCTTCAATAAGACACTTTCGTGTGACAAATAAGCTTTTATGACTTTTATATCATCTTAGTTGGCTTTTGTCCCATAATGTACATAGAAGCAATCATGTTCAGTACCGTTTTGTTTGTAAGCAGGAACGTTTAGCATACCCTAATTATGCTAGCCTAATGGTTTGCTTTGACCGCTGGTCCACTGCAATTAACATCGTTACCAAAGCATTCCTGGAAGCTAAACATTTAATCACTTGTTTAGGGGGTTGCTTTTGAAGCTCTGACTGTCTTTGACAGAAGGTTTAACACCGTTAGATGTTGCTGTTATGCTGGGGATGCAGGTACAGTACAGTTAGTATGTCACAATTATAGCAACTACGCATTACAACGCTTGGAACAACTTTACAAATTTCTGTCAATTCATATAACTTTTCTAAATAAAGAAACAACAAAAGATATCTTCATAAACTGGGCATTTTAGGCATCTAACTGTATTTCTAATAATTATCTTCAAATCAACTTGCAACAAAAACAGTTGATGATTTGACTGATGAAGGCTGGCACTTTTCTTGAAAGTTAAATTTTATTAAAATCTATGCATCTTGGAACGTAGGCCTATATGCCCTAAACGAAAAGCATAGAAAAAAGGTTTACTAAAAAACTCTGGATATTGTCTTTTTCTCAACAGCTTGAAATTCAAAGTTTCAAAATTAAAAGAAGCAGAAAAGCAGAACCAAGATAAGCAAAAATTGCATTACCGGTATAAGTGGCGGCTCATAGCTAAAATAAGTGGGGGTGCTGCTTCAGCCATATTTGAAGATTAGATGTTGAATGGCCTGTTTTCTTAACTGCAACTTTCTCATGGAGCGACAACTGCGAAAAATTAAGCTGTTGTAGTTCACTTACAGGCACAGAACTTATGTCTTGGGGATGCAGGGCGCCCATTATTAAATAATATATTTTTAAACACATGTGGCAATCGTTACTGTGTTCGAGACAGTACTTTTCTGTCTAGCAGCAGACGATAGCATACAGCGTGTTATCTCAGACATGCACATAGCCTCATGTGCACAACAGCCAAACACCACGTTGATTGGGCTGTGAAGTGAATTGCACTTCCCTCACATGCTCCAGTTCAGCACAAGTATAAAAAAAATATATAAAGAAAAAAAGACTTATTATATTGAATATTATCGATAATAATGAGTGAAAACAGGAGCTCCTGCATTAGCACAGTCACTGACACGTCCTCCGCCACTGACCGGCATACATATTCAAACATTTATGGGTATGGACATTCATACATATACTGATATATGTATCAGCCAATCATTAGTTTTGGAACAGAAATTGAAACAGGGAGATTGCCATAGCAATATTTTATTTAAACACGAATCGTTGAAAAATATGTTTGAAAACGTTTTTATAGGTTTTCTATAAACCTTTATATCGGTTTACAGTGATTATTTTTGCAACCCTTTCTAATTTCCATGACTTTTTGCCCCGTTTCCATCATTTTCCCTGACTTTTTACCAAATTATCGTTTTCCATTACTTTCCAGGATAGCCTGTATTTTCAAGGATTTTCCAAGATTTTCCTTGTCCGTGGAAACCCTACTTGTGGAAGCAAATGGAAGGAAAATGCATGTTCAGCAAAACCGAGGTACTTGTATGTAATACGCAGCTACTATGCAGTAGACAGATAGATACTTACTTAGCTGGTGACTCATTAGTCAGTTTATCATATTTCTTCCTACGGTTCACATGAAGAAGTATCTTGTAAACAATTAGGCAGCTAATCTCGCCAATGAACATGAAACAAGCCTAAAAGACCAAACAGAATGTAAAAAAAATTTCACTTTTGTACAATATCATCTCTCTAATTTGTCCAGCATCAACAGTGCAATTAAATTTTCACTATATATATATATATATGTGGCACAATAAAGCAAATAGTTTAACTAACTCACTTTTGGCATCTTTTTTTGAAAAAAATTCTTGTTTTTTAAGCAACTTGTACAAATACCGATTTTTTAAAAACCAAATAATTCTGCATGCAAAAAAGTATTTAAACTACAAACCTGTAAAAAAGGATGATCAAAGGAATGCACGTGTCCATCCCTACCAGGAGCTGTTTGGAGATCAGCCCACCTAAGCAAAAATTATGCTAAATGTTTACAGTAAACAACCTAAATATTTAAACCCGAGCATCAAGATTTCCAAGGATAAATATAAAATACAGACAGACAGACTAAAATGATACAGAAATGGCTCAAGGCTATCATGCACTTCTACTCTCTATAATCTTTCATTTGAAAAATACTGAAAATTAATTAATTAAACAGTTATAATTAATTAACTAATTAGCAAACTGTTACAATTTTTTATTTTGAACCAACGACATCCCAACTAATCAATCATTGCACCAAATTTCAACTCGATTGGATCATAGCAACAAGCAATTTAAATCAATTTAAAATTAACTAATTAAAGAATTACTACAAATTTTTTTCTACTGAAAAATCACTGTCAGGATAATTCTCGGCAATAACCATCCCAGTTTTTACAACAATTTTTTGCAACAGGTGTCATCACTTCATGACAACAAAACAACAGATTCTACTTATAGTGTTGGGTGATTTGCATCAACCTGTCGAGAACTTTTCTGATTCCTGTATTTTGATTTTATAACAAAGTTGAAAAGATTTAACCGAAAAATGGTTTTATTTGTTTTTTCTAGATGAAAAGTCGCTCAAGTTAAGAAGATCAGCTAGAACAGAATGACGTATAAGTTCTTAGCTGCGATAAAATAAAAATAATAAACAACAAATTAAAACATCATGATGGACAATAGTTATTAGAATCACATGTACATGGGTTAAATGTCACATAATGGATTAGTACATTTATACATGTGCAAAGCAATAACATATTTAGTATAATGACATGTCACATAGTTTAATACATTTTAGACTCACAGTACACAGAGTAAAATGGGAAACAACCAGTCTATGCCCTTTACTACATCATAAATGGGTTAAATGTCACATAATGGATTAGTACATTTATACATGTGCAAAGCAATAACATATTTAGTATAATGACATGTCACATAGTTTAATACATTTTAGACTCACAGTACACAGAGTAAAATGGGAAACAACCAGTCTATGCCCTTTACTACATCATAAATGGGTTTTGCCAGGGAAATACTTCCTGAACCAGTTTATATAGTCCTATCTTGTGAATTAATTTTATAGCTAATTGTTGACTTAATGGATGGTAAACTGGTGATTCATCTGGCTTTAGTCCTAGTCTGAATACATTTTACAATACTTTATACAGTAAGAAAGGTTAGGTAGTTCACTTTAACCGTAACTTGAAACATTTACAACATCATATATACAAGATTTAATACAGCAAAAGGTGAAAATTATTTCTTTCCATTTGGAAAGCGTTTTCGGATGCAGCCACCTTATAGCAGCACTTTCTTGATAACAAGTCCAACTGCATGTTAATTGATGACACTGTATCAACCCGATTGCACCGAGGGCAATAGTTTTTGTGACCAAACCTTATTTAACTCAGGTTTTCTTCCTCTGTAAAATAGTTGCAGTCCCATATAAAATGTGTTTCATTCTTGGCATACAGAAATCTGCTATTTTTGATTTGCATTTGACTGATAATTGTAGATTGATTACTTTAGATACCTTGAAAAACAAAAATCCATTCTAGCTACTATCTAACTATGTTCATACAATCTAACTATGATAGAAAAATCTATCATAAACCTAGTTTCTGTAGAAATAGTTAACAGTTGTGAAGTTTAAGAACTTGTAACTCAACCATACTTTGTAGATATCGTGTTGATTGTGCCAGTGGCAACAGCTAAGATCACAACAAACCACTGGTAGCTTGTCCAAGCCATGACTTTGATCAATTCCCGATATAAAACTTGAGTCGTTTTTTAACTCCTCAGCACTTTTTTGACACGCTAAGAAAAAAATATAATAATTTTTACAGTTCATAAGTTTTAATAAACTTACACATTAACTAATTAACAAACATTTACAATACACACAAAAATCTAAAAATTACACTACAGACAATCCAATTACACGACTAACATTATTCAAGGGATTGGCTAGTATTATGAAACACAATCACTTGTCCAATTTTTTTATAATCAGTTGGCATTCTGCAAGCTCTAGCTGCTAGAGGAGGTTTCATAATGGCCTACACATTTTCTGAAAATTTTGTCATTCTCAAAGATAATCACAAGACGAGATGCTGAACTAGCAGTCAAATGTGATTTATGCCTATGATACACTGAAGCAACTGGTGACTGGCGACCGTGGTAGGCAATCGCATCTCGCAACTGGCAGCAAGAAATAAAACGTGTATATTTTCAATGTATGATGATGTAACAAGTTGCCAGTTGCTTGAAAGTATAAATTGTTTCTATTTTTTGAGCGACTGGCTACCGGTGACCAGCATTTCTTCGACATTCACACAATGACAGCCCATGGTCACGTGATAACAGTCTGTTTTATTATAAAATGCCACATAAAAGTGCAAATAATAGTACAATTTAGTGCAGTCCAATTAAAATTTGAGCAAACTGCTTTTATGAGGAGAAATGCAGTAATAAACAATTAATGAAAGAATATATCCAGTCTTCCACTGGCAATTTAACTAAAGTTGTATTAGTATGATTTTTATTTTATTATATCGGTGTTGCTTTCTAAAAATCTAAAATATGTGGTTGGGCACAGTCGCTAGTCGCTTTAATATATCATCAGAAGGCACATTCTAGACTTAGCAAAAAGTCCACATGACAACAAAACTGAATGCATTGTCTAAGAGTGTAGCTCTACAGCCTTGGAAACAAAATGTGGCATGGCTAGAGTGACCGATACCAAATGGGTAACTGAAGTAAAATTAAAAATATTCACATAATGTCATAATTTATGCATGCATTGTTGCAAACCAAGTAAACACCTTGAAAATTAGGTTTGGTTCCTTGCACGGCATGCAGAAAAACCTGTTATGAGGGCTTGAGATAGCTCTTGTTTCGAGATGGAAAAAAACATGCAGTCAGCTTATTGAAGAATATAATGGTCAAAAGAAGCATTGAAGCTGTGAATGTTTAACTTCAAGCTGAAAAGATAACGTAATAAAACAGTAATACAATATAAAACACACAAATTTAAAATGAATATGAGATAGGATCGCACACGGGTTAAACTCTAGGTCCTGATGTCTATGCAAAGATACGCATTTAGTTCTGCATAACGGTATTGCATCTGTTACAAATCCAAATTACGTTTAGTTCTGCTGTAGTATTTGTATAAGCATATGTGTGCACCTTAGCATTTTTTGTAGGAAATAGCCTAGTACTAGTAGTGCAATGTACATTGTTACGCACCCTGAAATAAAAGCACGGACGGACAAATGGATGGATTTGCAGAGTTCCCCGATAATACCGATTTAACGCTCACTCATCCACTATATTTCCGGGAAGATTAGCCTATTATAAGCAAAACGATATACCTTATTTTCCATCAAATTTAACAGACCCTAAGTGAGAGCAAGATCGCCGAAATAGTAATAACGAAAGGAGGAACCATGAAATGCACGTGATTACAGTAATTGTGTTCTTCACTAGGTTGCCTGATGTCTCAGGCATGAAACGCACCGTTTCTGGTAACTTCGTTTTGACTCGTGTTTGCGCAACATACCGCTTGATGAATCAGGAATCAGTTCAAAATTGTTTCTCGTTCTTTTTAAGTAGATTGATTTAAATAACGTGAATACTTCGTATGTGGCAGCAGATCGGGGAACCTGGTATCAAATTATGAGTGGTGCTGTGTTGCATAATGAAAGCACCCTGAAATGATTGTTTATTAGTTATTTTCGCATTAATGCAAATGGTACATTCAAAAATACAGAAAATTCGTTTAAAGAAAATCGAATGTGTGTCATTTCTGAAAAGTTCCAGTCCATTGTGCTTGGCATAAAAATCGTGATGATATAAGTTTTAGTTTTGAAGGTGTAAACATAAAACCTGAAACAGATGTAAAGTTGTTGGATTAAACATAGATTTTAAACGCACTTTTGACGATCATGTTATGTTAAAGAAATCTGCAAAAAGGCTGCTAAGCAAATAAGTGCATTAAAAAGCTTGTCAAAATTTCTTAATAAAGATAGTCGTATGGCTATTTTTCAGTCTTTTGTCTCTGTAAATTTTAACTATTGTAACTTGGTTTGGCATGCCTGCAATAATAAAAGTACCCCAAAACTTGAAAAACTGCAGGAAAGAGCAGTTAGATTTTGTCTATAAAGATTACAATAGCAACTATGAGCAGCTGTAGTCAAATGCCAATTTACCAACATTGCACCTTGGTAGACTTAGGTCCTTAGTAATTGAGGTATACAAATCGCTCGATAATCTAAACCCTCCATATGTTCAAGAACTTTTTATTCCTAAACATGTAAACTATGAACTTCGTGGCCAAAATAAATTACAAATTCCTCAAGTCAATACTACCACTTATGGAATTAATTTTCCACGATACCAAGGAGCAAAGTTGTGGAATGACTTACTGAAAATACCCAGGAAGCTACTAGTCTAAGATCATTTAAAAACTTAATGAAATCTTGGTATAGTGAAACCTGTAAATGTTCATATTGTGCATATAGTCTTGTCAACTTGACTAGCAGACAATTTTATGATTCTGAATAGTGGCTAAAAAATTTTTGCTGTCATAATTTTCACTTTCTAATCACTGCATTTTTTTATTTAATTGTGTATTATAAATTTTACTTTGTTTGTGTCGATTATAGTAGCTTCGGCTGATGTTCTTTGTTTTAAACATCGATTCACTAATTAACAAAAAGCAAAATGGTCAATAAGAAGCAGATTTTGAAATATACTTAATTAAATATCTAGTTAGATAATTTTGTGTTGCAAGGCATTAAGGAAGCTTGACGCTCGCAAATGTGGTAGGAAAGAATATGAAACTGCCACACTATTCTGTGCATAGCATTTCGTAAACTGAACCACTGTCACACAGTAGTTCATGAAAAGACAAATCGTTATATATGTGGTCATCAATTAAAATTTAACATTAATAGAATGAAGTCAATTGCAATTAATATTATCAATAGGCCTATTATTTATTTTTGTGATTTTATGATTTTTGGGCAAAGAGCAACTACAAAAAACTCAGTAGTTCATGGAATGCCAGTATAAAGCAGTTTTTACATAAAATGCGCCACTTTCAGAAAAGATGTCGTTCATTCTGGATGAAATTTTGGTACAATATTTATTTAGACGAATTTTTGAAAATGCTAAAAAACACGGGCGCATATCCGTGCATGGGATATTGCAAAGAAACCACTGTCCGGTGAATAGCACCACCTTGTTCAAGAATTATGTTTCCATCCAAACAAATTTCAGCAATACTTTTGAATGACTGAAGAACAGTTTGCAAATTACTGAAACTAAAACAGGATGACACTAGCAAAGAAAATACAAAGTGGTGTAGCGCTCAAGCTAACGGTTAGCCATCTGTTTGAGGTGAGGTCAGTGCAAAGTAATCAAACAGCACAAACTACCAAAATTCAACATTAATTGAGTTCAACCGTTTTGCACTTCATAAAGTTTTTTTCTACTAAAGCACGCGCTTTTGCTGATGATGTATTATCAAAGCTCACTTGTGAGTGGTTTCTAACAGAAAATCTGCGCGGATTTTGTAAAATAAATGACTCAGAGAGCAACCGGCGCGGGAAAACGCACGGCAGGTTATTTTTCGCGCGGTTTTTCGCATTATGTATAAACGATGCAATTTGAAATAAAAAAGAACAATTAACAGACCGTGAAAAACTGTGCAGAAAGTCGCTCTATGTGTGAACGGGCCATAAAGACTGGATAAAAACAAAGCAGTAACCATTAGGCTCCCAATCCAACAGACACTTGATTAGGAATCTACATCTTCATTCTGTACTAGTATATTCAGTATAGTATAGTATAGTATGGTATGGTATAGTATAGTATAGTATAGTATAGTATAGTATAGTATAGTATAGTATAGTATAGTATAGTATAGTATAGTATAGTATAGTATAGTATAGTATAGTATAGTATAGTATAGTATAGTATAGTATAGTATAGTATGTCCTTAGTATATTCTTCAGACAAGTGCCTACTATACTATCCATACAAGTGCATGCATGCGACTTGGCGTATTTCTGTATCCTGGAGAATTGAATGCTAGTCGAAAAACCGAGGTAGACATTACCATACCACTTTCAAGCCTCTTATCCCAGGTAAATGCACCACATAAAAATTGCAATGTTTATACACAAGCGTTTGCAACATCAATGTGGTGATTTTCGCGCGATTCCGTATTTTCTTCTTCATCAATAATATCATAGTAATCAAAATTCTTCATCATAATCAAAATTTCGACACTTTTCGGGCGCCGATCATATAGGTAAAAAGGCGAAGAATTCAGTGACGTGTGTTGTGAGACAAAAAAATCAGGTCCAAACAAATTTCACGCAGTCTTAACTAACTTCGAAGCCTAAAGTAAGCATGTTAGTTGGCGCTACGAGCTACTAGTATAAATATTAAATGGACAAAACTGTAATTTGAATATTACGCATTTGGTAATATATACTTATTCAATACAATCATATTGCTTGTGCAGAATATAATGCTCTGAGTAACACTCACTCTTTTAATTTTATAATAATGATTAACTTGATAGCTATAATCGCTATAGTGACAATTCAACTGTAGTTCACCGAGAGAGGAGAAATAAAAATGCGCACAGAAAAATTCATGGAAAATTTTACGGCATTATTTGTCAGTTAAATGAATCCCCTGTAGCGATAATCGTTTTACGAAAAAAAGTCATTTCGTTTTCATATTTACAAGCACATTAAATAATCTACAGAAAACATGTCAGCCCGTGGCATGGAAAAATAATGATACGAATACTAAAAAGAATAATATCTTGTGTAATATAGCTGTTTTTGCCAGAATAAACGAAAGCCTACGTGCTGAGTTGCACGTAGACCACTATATCTAAATGTATAATCTTGCTATTTTGCCCAATAAAATTCATTTATTGACGTACCTGCTCGTCTTAACATGTTCAAAGCATTTTCCACACGAATAGAGGATAAGTTGCTTTATGTGATCTAACAGGATTCCTTTCGATCTTAAGTTTATATGATTTCTTGTTTCGCAGCAAGTATAAACAAATACATTGGGTTCACTAATTAAAATATCGTAGAAGCAAGAATAGACGACAATAAATTATACACCCTGGGCAGAGTATTGGCCAGTCCGCAGAATGGCAATGTTTATAAACTGCATAAATTTACATCACTTTATGCAAGTTTGTAATCACAAAACGTCTATGTACAGATATATACGTGTATACATACATGTATATGTATATATGTATGTACATTTTATATATATGTAGGTATTTTTTATGTACTGAAATAAACGTAAAATAATATATATATATATATATATATATATATATATATATATATATAAACGTAAATAATAAATATATATATATATATATATATATATATATATATATATATATATATATATATATATATATATTTGTTTATTTATTTTTATTATTTTTACGTTTATTTCAGTACATAAAAAGTACTATAGAATAATAAACAAAGCATAGTTATAAATAACAATTAAAAATATTTCTACAAGACAAATAAACTAAATATTTAAATAAAGAACAGAGAATTAGTAAGCTAAATATGTAAAAAAAGTGTTAGTAAGTGTGTATTCCCAATGGGGATTGCTCTTTTGATTTTTGGTCTTTTAAATTTAGGGTGAATCATTTTTTGTCGTTTTAATAAAATTTGTTTAAGCTAGCGTTTAACTTCGACGAAACTTTGGATTTGCATAAATTTGGAGGGACTAGGTGAGTGAACACGGTGTGGGTCTACCAAAGTTAAATAGCGCCGTGTCTGGTTAGCAACTGGATGATTGATCTCATGGGTTTATGTATTTTTTACTCCACTCTTAAAAAAATTGTACGCGGGTATCGATCTGGATTCTCCGTTGCATGCTGAAGTGCACCCAACGCTGGTGTATAAGTTAATATTTTGTAACCAGACCGGTGCCCTAATACTCGACTATCATCCTTTCCGCTTTTAAATTGTTTTAATGGTAACGTTTGTAAGTTGGCTTATGGTTTCTGTTCACTATGTGTCATTGCTGGAACTTGATCATGGGATCTCACCAGACAAAACCCGTGACCCAAACGACCCGGTTTGACTAAAATTTGTGCAGTGCGTAAAGAAAAATACTTGCAAAGAAAAGTAATTACGCTAATAACCTTCTATTTGTATGCCTACCTGCTTGTTTTTTTAATTTTAAATTTATTGTGTGGCTGGTCGGTTAGTTAATGATCTTTGACGAGGACACACGAAAGTCCTATAAGTTGTTTACAAATTTGCCACTTCTGTCTGTTACATTAGTTAATAATCAGCAACATATTGCAGCAGTATATTTTTCTTCATCATCGACATCGTCATCGTTGCCGTCAGTCTCGTTCTTATCCATCGACCGAAAATAGATGCCAACATAACCTGCTTTATCATTCAGTGAGCGCTATTCTGCTATGATCATCACTTACGTAGTTATATTTCTTTTTGTTAAAATTCGCTTTTGTGTCTTCGGTTTCACAAGTTCATCTTCATATTTTTGTTTTTCCGCATTCGCAATTTAGCAAAACAGTTAAAGTCGAAATATGTTAATTAGTGTAGCCTTTTATATCTCATTTACGATTGTGGTAAAAGATCTAGTGTTTTCTTGAACAAAGGTTGCGTGTAATAAGGGCATTGATATTTACTTTATTATCTAAAATCCGAAAGAAAATGAAACGGCGTACCCTTTGACATAAAGTCTGGTTGATACACTCTTATGAAAACTAGAAAATTTAGACTAAAACCGGGTTTTTCAGTCTTTGTTCATGATGGAATCTGTGGGAACGACACGCTATAAACGTGGCCGTCTTAATTAGACAAAAGAGCTTTGTTATTAAAGCTTGGGGATGCGCCAGCCTTTTGAAGGAGTTTGATCCAAATTTATTAAAACCGCCACAAATAATACAGATTAGTGTATTATTCCAGAAGTCAGCGATTATGTTAAAATGCCAGGTGAGCATGAAAATCAATACAACGATCTTTTTGGTAAATCATTAATTTTTTAGTTTTATTTACCTTAAGAGCAAACACTTTAAATGGTGTTATTAATGCTTTTTGAACATAGTAGGTGAAATGAATGCATATACTTTTGCACGGTCTGATACAAAAACTGTACTGAAAGGAGTAAAAAAACCAATACGAGTGAAGATCAACTTTAATCTTGGTTAATTAACTCAAATTAAATCATCAATTAGCAACTATTTCTTAAAAATCAATTCAACTAAGAATGTTACTAGGCACTGCTCTTAAGAAAAGCAAAATTTGTGAACCAGGGCATCTAAGGCAGAGTTAATAGTTGAGTGGTCAATGTGCGTGTTTAGCGGCCACAGTTAAACAATGGCAAGCTAGGACAGTAAATGAATAGGTGACTGCCAGGAAAACTGGTGTTATCTACCAAACTTCCCCATGTTATTTACCTGCTGAGGGAGGAAGTTATGGATGTAACTGTCAGTTCAATGTCTCTTCTTAGAAGATTATCCTTACTAACAAGTAGGGTTCTCGCCATGCCAAGACCTGATGTTGTGTGCTGCTCATACCACAACCTGATGTTGGGTTCTGGTCATACCACGACCTGATGTTGGGTTCTGGCAATACCACGACCTGATGTTGGGTTCTGGTCATGCCAAGACCTGATGTTGGGTTCTGGTCATACCACAACCTGATGTTGGGTTCTGGTCATACCACGACCTGATGTTGGGTTCTGGTCATACCATGACCTGATGCTGGATTCTGGTCATGCCAAGACCTGATGTGGGTTCTGGTCATGCAAAGACCTGATGTTGTGTTCTGGTCATACCACAACCTGATGTTGAGGGGATCCTGGTTTGAAAGTGCCAATTTGTACTAAGAAAATCTAAATCGGGGGTGAATGGGTATTTTTTGTAATTGTGTGTGTAATTGAAAAGTCTTCCACAAAATGTTTGATTTTTGCTTTTATTAAAATATTCATGAAAAGTTTGTAGATGTTGCAATCTACTTAAACATTAGTCCTTAAACATACCAATCGCACAGTAGGCTGTGTCTGTTTAAAATTACAAGTCTCCAGATCATTATTTTATGCAGCAGTACTCACCATCAAGCAAACTATTATAATGCACTTCGTGTTTCCATGCATTTCATTTAAGAATTTCTGAAAACACTACAATTACATCATGCTATAAGCATTTTGTTGGGATGTTGGGAATAGAGTTTATTGTGCCTTGAAAGGTTCAAATTAAGTTATGAATAATGTATAAACTTCAAATGAGCTTGCAGCCTAATAGCTAAGAATACACTGAAAATATTAACAATTTAAGAGTCTTTGTTGGGACCTTTCTAGTAATTTCTATCCAATTAGCTGGATATTTAATAATTCTTTCTCTATTATTTAATCGTTCCTTCTTTAATATATACAGAAACTTGTCAGGAAGATTACAAAGTACCA